>JAJJHY010008300.1:367838-379435 GCA_021224005.1 Drosophila setifemur
TTTTATTTTGCCTAAAACCAAATTTGTACAGGGTCTGTAACAGTCGGGAAATTCGACTGTAACGTTCTTACTTGTTAGACCCTGTACCCAAAGGGTAAAGGGTATATTAAGTTTGTGCAAATGTATGTAACAGGCAGAAGGAGGCGTGGCAGACCCCACAAAGTATATATATTCTTGATCAGCATGACGAGCTGAGTCGATATAGCCATGTCCGTCTGTCCGTCCGTCTGTCCGTCTGTCCGTCCGTCCGTCCGGATGAACACACGGATCTCAGCAACTGTAAGAGCTAGAAGAACCGTTATACCAGTGTAGATTCCTCCAATACTGACGGATTTAGATTTTATTTTTTTAAGTCGGCGCCACGCCCACCGCCCCGCAATTTGTATTTGAATTTTTGCACTGCCCTGCACTGCACAATTTTCAAGCTAAAATTTTTTTAAAAATACACATGCAATTGGAGCATAGATTTCTACCGATCCTGAAAATTTCATCAAGATTGGTTAATTAGAAAGCGCAAAATAAATACCTTAAGTTTACAGGCGCTAACCACAAATAATCTTCTTATTTCCTCAAACTAACGGTAAATCGCTTACGTTTGGTGGTTGATTTTTCTCGGAAGTTTCGCTGCAGCTGCGCTGCCACTACCTTCATATACATATGTATGAATGTGTGCCTTCAATATATTTAAACTGTATTAGCTGCCGGTTTAAAAAGTTTGGGTTTGTCGAATGGTTACGACGTTCGACTTAAAACGCGAAGATCTTGGGTTCGAATCCCAGACCGGACTCGGTGTGAATATATGTTTTTTTTTTGGTTTTTTTTTTTATTTTGCCTAAAACCAAATTTGTACAGGGTCTGTAACAGTCGGGAAACTCGACTGTAACGTTCTTACTTGTTTTTTCAATATTATAGTACACCCTTTTTAGACCCTGTACCCAAAGGGTAAAGTGTATATTAAGTTTGTGCAAATGTATGTAACAGGCAGAAGGAGGCGTGGCAGACCCCACAAAGTATATATATTCTTGATCAGCATGACGAGCTGAGTCGATATAGCCATGTCCGTCTGTCCGTCTGTCCGTCCGTCCGTCCGTCCGTCCGGATGAACACACGGATCTCAGCAACTGTAAGAGCTAGAAGAACCGTATTAGCAGTGTAGATTCTCCTAATACTGACGGATTTAGAGTTTATTTTTTTAAGTCGGCGCCACGCCCACCGCCCCGCAATTTGTATTTGAATTTTTGCACTGCCCTGCACTGCACAATTTTCAAGCTAAAATTTTTTTAAAAATACACATGCGATTGGAGCATAGATTTCTACCGATCCTAAAAATTTCATCAAGATTGGTTAATTAGAAAGCGCACAATAAATACCTAAAGTTTACAGGCGCTAACCACAAAAAATCTGTTTATTTGCTCAAACAAACGGTAAGTTGTTTGCGTTCGGTGGTTGATTTTTCTCGGAAGTGCCGCTGCAGCTGCCACTACCTTCATATACATATGTATGAATGTGTACCTTCAATATATTTATACTGTATTAGCTGCAGGACCAAAAAGTTTTGGGTGGTCGAATGGTTACGACGTTTGATTGAAAGCGTGAAGATCTTGGGTTGGAATCCCAGAACGGACTCGGATGTTTTTGTTTTGATTTATTTTGCTTATAACCAAATTTGTACAGGGTCTGTAACAGTCGGGAAACTCGACTGTAACGTTCCTACTTGTTTTTCTTTGATTGCGGTACAAAACAAAAATTATTTTAGGTAAAAACCGTTTGTTTTGTTTGAAATCACCCGATTAGATTTCACTGCATTCTTATTGTTCTCAGATATTAAGTTACGAAATTATCTTAAGGAGCAGTAACTGTCGCGACAAAAGTTTCAAGTTCAGTATTAGTTTGTAGCTTCTGCCTTTTAAGTATAGTAGTATCGGCATTAACTTTCTTATTCAGGGCACCTTCAATATGTTTCAAAATCATCCCATCTTGATGTTTATCATCAGTATCTACTCCATCGTAAAATCACCTTTGAAAAGCCTCTTAAGCGAAATGGACTCGTCCAGTGCTACAACTGCCAAGACTATGGCCATACTAAATCTTACTGCACCCTCCGACCTGTCTGTGTTGCCTACAACTCAACCATGGTCTACCGACCAACCTTATCGCCAATCCACGATCGCTCTTGGCGTATCTTTTGCCAGAGCCCTTAGATACCCTGCAGCGTCAACAGCAACTCCCATCGTGGAACAACAACCACACAAAATGTCTCATACTCAAACGGCCTTGAAGCAATGCTTGCCACCATAAATCAGAACCTATTAAATTTTACCTCGATGCAAAAGAACGCTGCAAGAACTTGGGCGTAACAAAAACCGGTTGATAAAAATTATCGTTGGTAGACAACTTCATTTAATACAATGTTTGCCAAGCTAAAGATATGTCTATGGAATGCAAAAGGCGCTTCACGACGCAAACTAATTTTACTCTCAGACTCACCTAACAAGTAAATATTACTTTCAAGTGCCAAGATATTTATTCTACTCAACAAAGCATCCAGATGGCCCATGGGGGCACTGGCAAAATAATTAAAAGCCGCATTAAACACAAGTTTGAGGACCGATTTGAAACAAATTTCTTACAATCCACATCCATAAGCCTGCAACTTAGTTGCGGCTCCATTCCCTTGGCAGTAGTCTGCTGCCCTTCTCGCTTCCCGATCTCTGAGAATCAATTTGTAGAATTCTTTAATACATTGAGTGAAAAATGTAATGCAGCTGGCGACCACAATGATAAGCATACGCACTGGGGTTCTCGTCTTATAATCCTAAAAGGAAACAAGGTAACAGTTATCCAACTCAATTATTAAAAATAAAGACAAATGATCTTAGAAATCCGCCAGTAACCAAAAATATTAACCGACATCTGATAACAGCTCAAACTCTTTCGGACCTATCTTCAGATTCAACCGTACTAATTAATCTTCTCCAACAAACAGAAGAGCATCCCAACAAACTAACTTCAAGGTGCACCAACTGGCTGAAGTATACAAACTATGCGAGTTCTCATGTTGAGCCGAATCCATAATTCAACAACAGAGCTGATATTGAAAACTTCATCAATAAATTGGAATCTGTCCTTGTTGCAGCAGCTTGTATCTCAACCTTCAAAACGAGAGATGCACAGATTGAGCAGCTTCTACCAGAAAACCGCAGCTTAAGACGAAAATGACCAGAAGCAAAAGAGCAGCGCTACAACATAGCTTCAAGCAGAACCAACTGGTTAAAGTATAAAAAGTATGTGAGTACTCATATTGAGCTCAATCCACAATTCAACAACAAAGCTGATATTGAAAGAATCACCAACAAATTTGTTTATGCGCTTGTTGAGGCAGCCCATATCTCAAGCCTGCCTTGCTCAAAGCATGCATTATTCAATATGTTTCTTCCAAACCCGGCGACAAACATGTTTACCCTGCCACCAGATGAAATTCGACTACCTTAAGAACCTATATTATTCCAGAGGAACTTGCTAAAATCATAAAAAGTAACTCAGAATATAAAATCTTAAGGCTGTGACCTTATAATACCCAAGATGCTTATTGAAATTCCTCAACCATCGGCCAGCGGTTCAATGGAATCACTAGACTTGGCGACTTTCCGAAGAGATGGAAAAAGTCTGTAAAGGCCTACAAGCTAACTATCATGTCTATCAAAACTCCTCGAAAAATACATTCTGACATATATCAATCCTTACTTGCAACTTTATAATAGTATTCCAACATGAAACCGTTGAGCATCCGAAATACGAACTGCATTTGAGCACCGGGAGTATTGCAATGCAATATTATTGGACGTCTCCCAAGCATTCGACAGAGTTGGCTGGATGAATTAATGTACAAAATCAAAACTATGCTTGCAATACCAACCAACATGCACAATCTCCTGAAATCATACCTATACGAAAAAATATTTTCTGTAAGATGCAACAACGGCATGGCCAAAGACCACGCAATTGAAGCCGGAGTTCCTCAAGGCAGTGCACTTGGTCCAACCTTATATATTATTTACTCCCACTCACAACTTACAACATCCACGTTCGCTGACAACACAGCTATTCTCAGTCGTTCCAAATGTCCTGGCGACAAATCAGCTTGCCTTTCACCTAGTATTAGTGGAGAAATGGTTAGCTGACTGGAGAATTAACGAGAAACAATTTTAACATGTTACATCTTATGGTTCTTTACATCTCCGTTATGAATCCGGTGTGGACCCATGGTTTCACGCCAGTAAAATTAGCATAGACGATTGATACGCTGTTCCGGATGCTGTTTATACTAATCTGGTCGAAATAGAATGCAGATTGGAAATGCAGGGCATTTTTGGCATTTTCATTTCTTTGACAATATCGATTATTATTTTTCTAAATGGGACTTGGAACACCTCTGTGCTATAACAAAAGCGTTGTTAATTAGCAAGAGTCCACGATTAAATACGTGCGCGGTAAATCCTGTAAATTCATCCATGTTCGCCAAAGTTTAGTGAAGTATATTCGGAGTATAAAAAATATATAAAAAACTTTTCGAAAGTGACATGTCTCTTAAACTGCAGAAGCTAGAGTAAAGAATAACTTAGGATCCTAGCATTTGGCTATATTTCTATTAGATTCTGGGTCTCAGGTGAATTTTATCACGAAAGCGCTGGAAAATCGATTAAATATGAAAATTAATAGAAAGGACATTAGCTTGGTGGGCATTGGAAAAAGCAGATCAGCCATTAAATAAGCTGTTCAAACAACAATCGCTTCACGGGCAGACTCATTTAAAACAAGTAAGAACGTTACAGTCGAGTTTCCCGACTGTTACAGACCCTGTACAAAAAAAAAATATATATATATTCACACCGAGAGTCCGGTCTGGGATTCGAACCCAAGATCTTCGCGTTTTAAGTCGAACGTCGTAACCATTCGACAAACCCAAACTTTTTGAACCGGCAGCTAATACAGTATAAATATATTGAAGACGCACATTCATACATATGTATAAGAAGGTAGTGGCAGCGCAGCGGCAGCGGCACTTCCGAGAAAAATCAACCACCGAACGCAAGCGATTAACCGTTTGCTTGCGCAAATAAACAGATTTTTTGTGTTTAGCGCCTGTAAACTTTAGTTATTTATTGTGCGCTTTCTAATTAACCAATCTTGATGAAATTTTCAGGATCGGTAGAAATCTATGCTCCAGTTGCATGTGTATTTTTAAAAAAATTTTAGCTTGTGCAGTGCAGGGCAGTGCGAAAATTAAAATACAAATTTCGGGGGCGGTGGGCGTGGCACCAACTTAAAAAAATAAACTCTAATTTACTCAGTATTAGAAGAATCTACACTGGTAATACGGTTCTTCTAGCTCTTACAGTTGCTGAGATCCGTGTGTTCATCCGGACGGACGGACGGACGGACGGACAGACGGACATGGCTATATCGACTCAGCTCGTCATGCTGATCAAGAATATATATACTTTGCGGGGTCTGCCACGCCTCCTTCTGCCTGTTACATACATTTGCACAAACTTAATATACCCTTCACCCTTTGGGTACAGGGTCTAATAATGACAGAATGTAGTGTTCTGAATTCGAGCCTGAGAAGCATGAGGATGTGGATGTACCAAATCATATTATCCGCATGGAGCCACGTATCGTATATCGACGCAATTTTCAAAAAAATCTGGGAGTTATAGCATGTTTATAGTTATAATTCAATCCAAATCCAAATTTGAATAAACCTGAGCAGTTTTTTTGTGAGCAATGTTTCATTGACTCAATAACCTGTTTATTTGTAGGGTTGTCTAAGCGTTAAATTACCGTTTAAATACAATCCTCGCTGTCTCAAGTTATAATACGAACAGCGAAGCGAAGTTTTTTTGGCCTTACAAAGGAGAATGTCAAAACAGTACATATCCTGCATGATAGACTACATCTCGCTGGGCCTAATGAACGCAACTGATAATTCTCCTCCGTCAGGACCGCATTATTATTTTTTTATATCATATCAATGCGTGCTAAGACCGCTCATCTACAAATCTGCGAGTTATATTTAACCCTCAATGACATTTTGTTGGTTGGCCCTAAAATTCAGCCTTGCTTTTATGCAACTTTGTTACGATTTCGATTACACCCCATTTGAAGTAACTGCTGACATCACAAAGATATTCCGTCAGATTGAAATTGACGCAGAGAAATTGCAATTGTCTGAAGAAAAAAACCTGGGGATCAGCTAAAAATATAAGCTCAGTGACTATGGCACAGCGTCGGCATCATTTTAGCTGTTCGATGTTTAAAATATCTAAGTGACCTGCATGTTACTTAAGAAAATTAAGAAATTTGGCTTAATAAAATAGATTAGGATGCCAACTCATTTACAAGAAAATTGGAATTCTGTAAAATCCATTAACATTTTGCTATTGTGTCGTGTCGATCGCGAAGATAGGACCGAGCATGCAGGGTAAATAGTAGAAAGATTTTGAGGAAACTACATACAATTGTGGTTAGTAAGGTAGGTAAGAATTAGGGACTTAATATGCGTAAGGTGGTTAATAGAAGAAATATCGGATGTTAGTTGGTGCACTACGTTGTAATCTGAGCAAAGTACTCTAAAGGGCTCATGCTGGATATAATTCGAACTACTATGGCTTAAGGCTAGTGGGATAAAATTTCTTGTACGTCTACGGGGCACATTAAAGTTGATGCGTTCTAACAAGGCAGAACTATCAACCTCATTGTGTAGTAGTTTGAGAATGAAAACTACACCAAGCATGGTTCTACGATTAGTAAGTGTGGGTAGGTTTAGTGAAATAAGTCTACTAGAGTAAGATGGAAGGTGAAGGTTTCGTTCCCAGTTAAGGCCTCTAAGCGCGAAAATCAAAAATCTTTATTGCACGGATTTAATGCGGTATTGGTGAACTCCATACTGAGGACTCCACACACATGATCTGTATTCAAGAATTGGCCGGATAGGGGTCATTAAATTCTTTTGACCACCTTTTTATGAATCCTAACACACCCATGGTCTTATTTAATTTGGCATCAAGTATAACACCAAGATCATCAACACGCGTGATTCTATCAAGATAGACTCCGATAGATAGAGAGTAAGCAGCAAACTGAGGATCTGTACGGTGAAATGTAATCAGTTTGCACTTAGAGCCGTTTAATTTTAGTGAATTTGTTTAACACCATGCTTGTAAGTTATTAAAATCGGCCTGTAAGACCGATTGACGAGAGGGATCATTATATTGAATGCAAAGCTTGACATCGTCCGCGTACATTAGTACGCGAGAATTAGGCACGACCGATGGAAGGTCGTTAATAAAAGTGTACACAGCAAAGGACCAAGGTGACTACCTTGAGGGACGCCCGAGGAGACACTGATTTCACCAGGAAGTGAGCTCTTGAAAAGAACCCTTTGTGTTCTATTATTCAAGTAACTGCTGATCAGTTTTATTAAGCCTACAGGGAAGATTAGATAGAGTGCAAAAATGCATTAATGCGCATTTTTAACCAACTGGGCAAACCCATATTGTTAAAGGCAGATAGGGACGGCGCATTCTCCAGTCTAGCTCTAAAACGATGGCTCGAGAGCGAGGGCTTTGAATTACAACTAAATACAGCAAAGCCAGGTGTAGCGAACGTTGAAAGGCTGCACAAGACAATCAATGAAAAGATTCGCATTACCAACTCATCCAACGATGACGAAATCAAATTGGGAAAAATGGAGAACATTCTTTACATATACAATCACAAAACAAAACATAACACTACTGGACAGTCACCCGCACACTTATTTCTTTACGCTGGACAACCAATACTGAATACACAAAGAATCAAAGAACAAAAATTAATAAATTAAACGAAGACCGACAGGAGTACAATGTTGACA
The DNA here is from genome assembly GCA_021224005.1 of Drosophila setifemur. Taxonomy (NCBI): domain Eukaryota; kingdom Metazoa; phylum Arthropoda; class Insecta; order Diptera; family Drosophilidae; genus Drosophila; species Drosophila setifemur. The sequence continues at coordinate 375,757 of JAJJHY010008300.1, forward strand.
CCAAATATAGAAAGGGTCCCCTTCAGAAGGGAAATTTGGAAAATCCATTCAAGGCAAACAATAATGTTGAACAAATTGACCTTGATCATTATAAAATAACTAACCGCAATAGAGTTGTTATAAGCAAAATAAATAAAAAATAAATTAAAAAAACAAATATTTTCTCCGAGTCCGCTCTGGGAGTCGAACCCAAGATCTTCGCGTTTTAAGTCGAACGTCGTAACCATTCGACAAACCCAAACTTTTTGAACCGGCAGCTAATACAGTATAAATATATTGAAGACGCACATTCATACATATGTATAAGAAGGTAGTGGCAGCGCAGCGGCAGCGGCACTTCCGAGAAAAATCAACCACCGAACGCAAGCGATTAACCGTTTGCTTGCGCAAATAAACAGATTTTTTGTGTTTAGCGCCTGTAAACTTTAGTTATTTATTGTGCGCTTTCTAATTAACCAATCTTGATGAAATTTTTTAGGATCGGTAGAAATCTATGCTCCAATTGCATGTGTATTTTTAAAAAAATTTTAGCTTGTGCAGTGCAGGGCAGTGCGAAAATTAAAATACAAATTTCGGGGGCGGTGGGCGTGGCACCGACTTAAAAAAATAAACTCTAATTTACTCAGTATTAGAAGAATCTACACTGGTAATACGGTTCTTCTAGCTCTTACAGTTGCTGACATCCGTGTGTTCATCCGGACGGACGGACGGACGGACGGACAGACGGACATGGCTATATCGACTCAGCTCGTCATGCTGATCAAGAATATATATTCTTTGTGGGGTCTGCCACGCCTCCTTCTGCCTGTTACATACATTTGCACAAACTTAATATACCCTTTACCCTTTGGGTACAGGGTCTAATAATGACAGAATGTAGTGTTCTGAATTCGAGCCTGAGAAGCATGAGGATGTGGATGTACCAAATCATATTATCCGCATGGAGCCACGTATCGTATATCGACGCAATTTTCAAAAAAATCTGGGAGTTATAGCATGTTTATAGTTATAATTCAATCCAAATCCAAATTTGAATAAACCTGAGCAGTTTTTTTGTGAGCAATGTTTCATTGACTCAATAACCTGTTTATTTGTAGGGTTGTCTAAGCGTTAAATTACCGTTTAAATACAATCCTCGCTGTCTCAAGTTATAATACGAACAGCGAAGCGAAGTTTTTTTGGCTTTACAAAGGAGAATGTCAAAACAGTACATATCCTGCATGATAGACTACATCTCGCTGGGCCTAATGAACGCAACTGATAATTCTCCTCCGTCAGGACCGCATTATTATTTTTTTATATCATATCAATGCGTGCTAAGACCGCTCATCTACAAATCTGCGAGTTATATTTAACCCTCAATGACATTTTGTTGGTTGGCCCTAAAATTCAGCCTTGCTTTTATGCAACTTTGTTACGATTTCGATTACACCCCATTTGAAGTAACTGCTGACATCACAAAGATATTCCGTCAGATTGAAATTGACGCAGAGAAATTGCAATTGTCTGAAGAAAAAAACCTGGGGATCAGCTAAAAATATAAGCTCAGTGACTATGGCACAGCGTCGGCATCATTTTAGCTGTTCGATGTTTAAAATAGTGACCTGCATGTTACTTAAGAAAATTAAGAAATTTGGCTTAATAAAATAGATTAGGATGCCAACTCATTTACAAGAAAATTGGAATTCTGTAAAATCCATTAACATTTTGCTATTGTGTCGTGTCGATCGCGAAGATAGGACCGAGCATGCAGGGTAAATAGTAGAAAGATTTTGAGGAAACTACATACAGTTGTGGTTAGTAAGGTAGGTAAGAATTAGGGACTTAATATGCGTAAGGTGGTTAATAGAAGAAATATCGGATGTTAGTTGGTGCACTACGTTGTAATCTGAGCAAAGTACTCTAAAGGGCTCATGCTGGATATAATTCGAACTACTATGGCTTAAGGCTAGTGGGATAAAATTTCTTGTACGTCTACGGTGCACATTAAAGTTGATGCGTTCTAACAAGGCAGAACTATCAACCTCATTGTGTAGTAGTTTGAGAATGAAAACTACACCAAGCATGGTTCTACGATTAGTAAGTGTGGGTAGGTTTAGTGAAATAAGTCTACTAGAGTAAGATGGAAGGTGAAGGTTTCGTTCCCAGTTAAGGCCTCTAAGCGCGAAAATCAAAAATCTTTATTGCACGGATTTAATGCGGTATTGGTGAACTCCATACTGAGGACTCCACACACATGATCTGTATTCAAGAATTGGCCGGATAGGGGTCATTAAATTCTTTTGACCACCTTTTTATGAATCCTAACACACCCATGGTCTTATTTAATTTGGCATCAAGTATAACACCAAGATCATCAACACGCGTGATTCTATCAAGATAGACTCCGATAGATAGAGAGTAAGCAGCAAACTGAGGATCTGTACGGTGAAATGTAATCAGTTTGCACTTAGAGCCGTTTAATTTTAGTGAATTTGTTTAACACCATGCTTGTAAGTTATTAAAATCGGCCTGTAAGACCGATTGACGAGAGGGATCATTATATTGAATGCAAAGCTTGACATCGTCCGCGTACATTAGTACGCGAGAATTAGGCACGACCGATGGAAGGTCGTTAATAAAAGTGTACACAGCAAAGGGCCAAGGTGACTACCTTGAGGGACGCCCGAGGAGACACTGATTTCACCAGGAAGTGAGCTCTTGAAAAGAACCCTTTGTGTTCTATTATTCAAGTAACTGCTGATCAGTTTTATTAAGCCTACAGGGAAGATTAGATAGAGTGCAAAAATGCATTAATGCGCATTTTTAACCAACTGGGCAAACCCATATTGTTAAAGGCAGATAGGGACGGCGCATTCTCCAGTCTAGCTCTAAAACGATGGCTCGAGAGCGAGGGCTTTGAATTACAACTAAATACAGCAAAGCCAGGTGTAGCGAACGTTGAAAGGCTGCACAAGACAATCAATGAAAAGATTCGCATTACCAACTCATCCAACGATGACGAAATCAAATTGGGAAAAATGGAGAACATTCTTTACATATCCAATCACAAAACAAGTAAGAACGTTACAGTCGAGTTTCCCGACTGTNTCACAAAACAAAACATAACACTACTGGACAGTCACCCGCACACTTATTTCTTTACGCTGGACAACCAATACTGAATACACAAAGAATCAAAGAACAAAAATTAATAAATTAAACGAAGACCGACAGGAGTACAATGTTGACACCAAATATAGAAAGGGTCCCCTTCAGAAGGGAAATTTGGAAAATCCATTCAAGGCAAACAATAATGTTGAACAAATTGACCTTGATCATTATAAAATAACTAACCGCAATAGAGTTGTTATAAGCAAAATAAATAAAAAATAAATTAAANCGAACGCAAGCGATTTACCGTTTGAGCAAATAAGCAGATTATTTGTGGTTAGCGCCTGTAAACTTTAGGTATTTATTGTGCCCTTTCTAATTAACCAATCTGGATGAAATTTTCAGGATCGGTAGAAATCTATGCACCAATTGCATGGGTATTTTTTAAAAAAATTTAGCTTGAAAATTGTGCAGTGCAGGGCAGTGCAAAAATTACCGACGAATCGTAACCATTCGACAAACCCAAACTTTTTGAACCGGCAGCTAATACAGTATAAATATTTTGAAGGCGCACATTCATACATAT
>JAJJHY010008300.1:379739-502775 GCA_021224005.1 Drosophila setifemur
CCCCGCAATTTGTATTTGAATTTTTGCACTGCCCTGCACTGCACAATTTTCAAGCTAAAATTTTTTTAAAAATACACATGCGATTGGAGCATAGATTTCTACCGATCCTAAAAATTTCATCAAGATTGGTTAATTAGAAAGCGCACAATAAATACCTAAAGTTTACAGGCGCTAACCACAAAAAATCTGTTTATTTGCTCAAACAAACGGTAAGTTGTTTGCGTTCGGTGGTTGATTTTTCTCGGAAGTGCCGCTGCAGCTGCCACTACCTTCATATACATATGTATGAATGTGTACCTTCAATATATTTATACTGTATTAGCTGCAGGACCAAAAAGTTTTGGGTGGTCGAATGGTTACGACGTTTGATTGAAAGCGTGAAGATCTTGGGTTGGAATCCCAGAACGGACTCGGATGTTTTTGTTTTGATTTATTTTGCTTATAACCAAATTTGTACAGGGTCTGTAACAGTCGGGAAACTCGACTGTAACGTTCCTACTTGTTTTTCTTTGATTGCGGTACAAAACAAAAATTATTTTAGGTAAAAACCGTTTGTTTTGTTTGAAATCACCCGATTAGATTTCACTGCATTCTTATTGTTCTCAGATATTAAGTTACGAAATTATCTTAAGGAGCAGTAACTGTCGCGACAAAAGTTTCAAGTTCAGTATTAGTTTGTAGCTTCTGCCTTTTAAGTATAGTAGTATCGGCATTAACTTTCTTATTCAGGGCACCTTCAATATGTTTCAAAATCATCCCATCTTGATGTTTATCATCAGTATCTACTCCATCGTAAAATCACCTTTGAAAAGCCTCTTAAGCGAAATGGACTCGTCCAGTGCTACAACTGCCAAGACTATGGCCATACTAAATCTTACTGCACCCTCCGACCTGTCTGTGTTGCCTACAACTCAACCATGGTCTACCGACCAACCTTATCGCCAATCCACGATCGCTCTTGGCGTATCTTTTGCCAGAGCCCTTAGATACCCTGCAGCGTCAACAGCAACTCCCATCGTGGAACAACAACCACACAAAATGTCTCATACTCAAACGGCCTTGAAGCAATGCTTGCCACCATAAATCAGAACCTATTAAATTTTACCTCGATGCAAAAGAACGCTGCAAGAACTTGGGCGTAACAAAAACCGGTTGATAAAAATTATCGTTGGTAGACAACTTCATTTAATACAATGTTTGCCAAGCTAAAGATATGTCTATGGAATGCAAAAGGCGCTTCACGACGCAAACTAATTTTACTCTCAGACTCACCTAACAAGTAAATATTACTTTCAAGTGCCAAGATATTTATTCTACTCAACAAAGCATCCAGATGGCCCATGGGGGCACTGGCAAAATAATTAAAAGCCGCATTAAACACAAGTTTGAGGACCGATTTGAAACAAATTTCTTACAATCCACATCCATAAGCCTGCAACTTAGTTGCGGCTCCATTCCCTTGGCAGTAGTCTGCTGCCCTTCTCGCTTCCCGATCTCTGAGAATCAATTTGTAGAATTCTTTAATACATTGAGTGAAAAATGTAATGCAGCTGGCGACCACAATGATAAGCATACGCACTGGGGTTCTCGTCTTATAATCCTAAAAGGAAACAAGGTAACAGTTATCCAACTCAATTATTAAAAATAAAGACAAATGATCTTAGAAATCCGCCAGTAACCAAAAATATTAACCGACATCTGATAACAGCTCAAACTCTTTCGGACCTATCTTCAGATTCAACCGTACTAATTAATCTTCTCCAACAAACAGAAGAGCATCCCAACAAACTAACTTCAAGGTGCACCAACTGGCTGAAGTATACAAACTATGCGAGTTCTCATGTTGAGCCGAATCCATAATTCAACAACAGAGCTGATATTGAAAACTTCATCAATAAATTGGAATCTGTCCTTGTTGCAGCAGCTTGTATCTCAACCTTCAAAACGAGAGATGCACAGATTGAGCAGCTTCTACCAGAAAACCGCAGCTTAAGACGAAAATGACCAGAAGCAAAAGAGCAGCGCTACAACATAGCTTCAAGCAGAACCAACTGGTTAAAGTATAAAAAGTATGTGAGTACTCATATTGAGCTCAATCCACAATTCAACAACAAAGCTGATATTGAAAGAATCACCAACAAATTTGTTTATGCGCTTGTTGAGGCAGCCCATATCTCAAGCCTGCCTTGCTCAAAGCATGCATTATTCAATATGTTTCTTCCAAACCCGGCGACAAACATGTTTACCCTGCCACCAGATGAAATTCGACTACCTTAAGAACCTATATTATTCCAGAGGAACTTGCTAAAATCATAAAAAGTAACTCAGAATATAAAATCTTAAGGCTGTGACCTTATAATACCCAAGATGCTTATTGAAATTCCTCAACCATCGGCCAGCGGTTCAATGGAATCACTAGACTTGGCGACTTTCCGAAGAGATGGAAAAAGTCTGTAAAGGCCTACAAGCTAACTATCATGTCTATCAAAACTCCTCGAAAAATACATTCTGACATATATCAATCCTTACTTGCAACTTTATAATAGTATTCCAACATGAAACCGTTGAGCATCCGAAATACGAACTGCATTTGAGCACCGGGAGTATTGCAATGCAATATTATTGGACGTCTCCCAAGCATTCGACAGAGTTGGCTGGATGAATTAATGTACAAAATCAAAACTATGCTTGCAATACCAACCAACATGCACAATCTCCTGAAATCATACCTATACGAAAAAATATTTTCTGTAAGATGCAACAACGGCATGGCCAAAGACCACGCAATTGAAGCCGGAGTTCCTCAAGGCAGTGCACTTGGTCCAACCTTATATATTATTTACTCCCACTCACAACTTACAACATCCACGTTCGCTGACAACACAGCTATTCTCAGTCGTTCCAAATGTCCTGGCGACAAATCAGCTTGCCTTTCACCTAGTATTAGTGGAGAAATGGTTAGCTGACTGGAGAATTAACGAGAAACAATTTTAACATGTTACATCTTATGGTTCTTTACATCTCCGTTATGAATCCGGTGTGGACCCATGGTTTCACGCCAGTAAAATTAGCATAGACGATTGATACGCTGTTCCGGATGCTGTTTATACTAATCTGGTCGAAATAGAATGCAGATTGGAAATGCAGGGCATTTTTGGCATTTTCATTTCTTTGACAATATCGATTATTATTTTTCTAAATGGGACTTGGAACACCTCTGTGCTATAACAAAAGCGTTGTTAATTAGCAAGAGTCCACGATTAAATACGTGCGCGGTAAATCCTGTAAATTCATCCATGTTCGCCAAAGTTTAGTGAAGTATATTCGGAGTATAAAAAATATATAAAAAACTTTTCGAAAGTGACATGTCTCTTAAACTGCAGAAGCTAGAGTAAAGAATAACTTAGGATCCTAGCATTTGGCTATATTTCTATTAGATTCTGGGTCTCAGGTGAATTTTATCACGAAAGCGCTGGAAAATCGATTAAATATGAAAATTAATAGAAAGGACATTAGCTTGGTGGGCATTGGAAAAAGCAGATCAGCCATTAAATAAGCTGTTCAAACAACAATCGCTTCACGGGCAGACTCATTTAAAACAAGTAAGAACGTTACAGTCGAGTTTCCCGACTGTTACAGACCCTGTACAAAAAAAAAATATATATATATTCACACCGAGAGTCCGGTCTGGGATTCGAACCCAAGATCTTCGCGTTTTAAGTCGAACGTCGTAACCATTCGACAAACCCAAACTTTTTGAACCGGCAGCTAATACAGTATAAATATATTGAAGACGCACATTCATACATATGTATAAGAAGGTAGTGGCAGCGCAGCGGCAGCGGCACTTCCGAGAAAAATCAACCACCGAACGCAAGCGATTAACCGTTTGCTTGCGCAAATAAACAGATTTTTTGTGTTTAGCGCCTGTAAACTTTAGTTATTTATTGTGCGCTTTCTAATTAACCAATCTTGATGAAATTTTCAGGATCGGTAGAAATCTATGCTCCAGTTGCATGTGTATTTTTAAAAAAATTTTAGCTTGTGCAGTGCAGGGCAGTGCGAAAATTAAAATACAAATTTCGGGGGCGGTGGGCGTGGCACCAACTTAAAAAAATAAACTCTAATTTACTCAGTATTAGAAGAATCTACACTGGTAATACGGTTCTTCTAGCTCTTACAGTTGCTGAGATCCGTGTGTTCATCCGGACGGACGGACGGACGGACGGACAGACGGACATGGCTATATCGACTCAGCTCGTCATGCTGATCAAGAATATATATACTTTGCGGGGTCTGCCACGCCTCCTTCTGCCTGTTACATACATTTGCACAAACTTAATATACCCTTCACCCTTTGGGTACAGGGTCTAATAATTGCAGAATGTAGTGTTCTGAATTCGAGCCTGAGAAGCATGAGGATGTGGATGTACCAAATCATATTATCCGCATGGAGCCACGTATCGTATATCGACGCAATTTTCAAAAAAATCTGGGAGTTATAGCATGTTTATAGTTATAATTCAATCCAAATCCAAATTTGAATAAACCTGAGCAGTTTTTTTGTGAGCAATGTTTCATTGACTCAATAACCTGTTTATTTGTAGGGTTGTCTAAGCGTTAAATTACCGTTTAAATACAATCCTCGCTGTCTCAAGTTATAATACGAACAGCGAAGCGAAGATTTTTTGGCCTTACAAAGGAGAATGTCAAAACAGTACATATCCTGCATGATAGACTACATCTCGCTGGGCCTAATGAACGCAACTGATAATTCTCCTCCGTCAGGACCGCATTATTATTTTTTTATATCATATCAATGCGTGCTAAGACCGCTCATCTACAAATCTGCGAGTTATATTTAACCCTCAATGACATTTTGTTGGTTGGCCCTAAAATTCAGCCTTGCTTTTATGCAACTTTGTTACGATTTCGATTACACCCCATTTGAAGTAACTGCTGACATCACAAAGATATTCCGTCAGATTGAAATTGACGCAGAGAAATTGCAATTGTCTGAAGAAAAAAACCTGGGGATCAGCTAAAAATATAAGCTCAGTGACTATGGCACAGCGTCGGCATCATTTTAGCTGTTCGATGTTTAAAATATCTATCTGCATGTTACTTAAGAAAATTAAGAAATTTGGCTTAATAAAATAGATTAGGATGCCAACTCATTTACAAGAAAATTGGAATTCTGTAAAATCCATTAACATTTTGCTATTGTGTCGTGTCGATCGCGAAGATAGGACCGAGCATGCAGGGTAAATAGTAGAAAGATTTTGAGGAAACTACATACAATTGTGGTTAGTAAGGTAGGTAAGAATTAGGGACTTAATATGCGTAAGGTGGTTAATAGAAGAAATATCGGATGTTAGTTGGTGCACTACGTTGTAATCTGAGCAAAGTACTCTAAAGGGCTCATGCTGGATATAATTCGAACTACTATGGCTTAAGGCTAGTGGGATAAAATTTCTTGTACGTCTACGGGGCACATTAAAGTTGATGCGTTCTAACAAGGCAGAACTATCAACCTCATTGTGTAGTAGTTTGAGAATGAAAACTACACCAAGCATGGTTCTACGATTAGTAAGTGTGGGTAGGTTTAGTGAAATAAGTCTACTAGAGTAAGATGGAAGGTGAAGGTTTCGTTCCCAGTTAAGGCCTCTAAGCGCGAAAATCAAAAATCTTTATTGCACGGATTTAATGCGGTATTGGTGAACTCCATACTGAGGACTTCACACACATGATCTGTATTCAAGAATTGGCCGGATAGGGGTCATTAAATTCTTTTGACCACCTTTTTATGAATCCTAACACACCCATGGTCTTATTTAATTTGGCATCAAGTATAACACCAAGATCATCAACACGCGTGATTCTATCAAGATAGACTCCGATAGATAGAGAGTAAGCAGCAAACTGAGGATCTGTACGGTGAAATGTAATCAGTTTGCACTTAGAGCCGTTTAATTTTAGTGAATTTGTTTAACACCATGCTTGAGAGTTATTAAAATCGGCCTGTAAGACCGATTGACGAGAGGGATCATTATATTGAATGCAAAGCTTGACATCGTCCGCGTACATTAGTACGCGAGAATTAGGCACGACCGATGGAAGGTCGTTAATAAAAGTGTACACAGCAAAGGACCAAGGTGACTACCTTGAGGGACGCCCGAGGAGACACTGATTTCACCAGGAAGTGAGCTCTTGAAAAGAACCCTTTGTGTTCTATTATTCAAGTAACTGCTGATCAGTTTTATTAAGCCTACAGGGAAGATTAGATAGAGTGCAAAAATGCATTAATGCGCATTTTTAACCAACTGGGCAAACCCATATTGTTAAAGGCAGATAGGGACTGCGCATTCTCCAGTCTAGCTCTAAAACGATGGCTCGAGAGCGAGGGCTTTGAATTACAACTAAATACAGCAAAGCCAGGTGTAGCGAACGTTGAAAGGCTGCACAAGACAATCAATGAAAAGATTCGCATTACCAACTCATCCAACGATGACGAAATCAAATTGGGAAAAATGGAGAACATTCTTTACATATACAATCACAAAACAAAACATAACACTACTGGACAGTCACCCGCACACTTATTTCTTTACGCTGGACAACCAATACTGAATACACAAAGAATCAAAGAACAAAAATTAATAAATTAAACGAAGACCGACAGGAGTACAATGTTGACACCAAATATAGAAAGGGTCCCCTTCAGAAGGGAAATTTGGAAAATCCATTCAAGGCAAACAATAATGTTGAACAAATTGACCTTGATCATTATAAAATAACTAACCGCAATAGAGTTGTTATAAGCAAAATAAATAAAAAATAAATTAAAAAAACAAATATTTTCTCCGAGTCCGCTCTGGGAGTCGAACCCAGGATCTTCGCGTTTTAAGTCGAACGTCGTAACCATTCGACAAACCCAAACTTTTTGAACCGGCAGCTAATACAGTATAAATATATTGAAGACGCACATTCATACATATGTATAAGAAGGTAGTGGCAGCGCAGCGGCAGCGGCACTTCCGAGAAAAATCAACCACCGAACGCAAGCGATTAACCGTTTGCTTGCGCAAATAAACAGATTTTTTGTGTTTAGCGCCTGTAAACTTTAGTTATTTATTGTGCGCTTTCTAATTAACCAATCTTGATGAAATTTTCAGGATCGGTAGAAATCTATGCTCCAATTGCATGTGTATTTTTAAAAAAATTTTTGCTTGTGCAGTGCAGGGCAGTGCGAAAATTAAAATACAAATTTCGGGGGCGGTGGGCGTGGCACCGACTTAAAAAAATAAACTCTAATTTACTCAGTATTAGAAGAATCTACACTGGTAATACGGTTCTTCTAGCTCTTACAGTTGCTGAGATCCGTGTGTTCATCCGGACGGACGGACGGACGGACGGACAGACNTTATTTGTGGTTAGCGCCTGTAAACTTTAGGTATTTATTGTGCCCTTTCTAATTAACCAATCTGGATGAAATTTTCAGGATCGGTAGAAATCTATGCACCAATTGCATGGGTATTTTTTAAAAAAATTTAGCTTGAAAATTGTGCAGTGCAGGGCAGTGCAAAAATTACCGACGAATCGTAACCATTCGACAAACCCAAACTTTTTGAACCGGCAGCTAATACAGTATAAATATTTTGAAGGCGCACATTCATACATATTTATATGAAGGTAATGGCAGTGCAGCTGTAGCTGCACTTCCGAGAATAATCAACCACCGAACGCAAGCGATTTACCGTTTATTTGCGCAAATAAACAGATTTTTTGTGTTTAGCGCCTGTAAACTTTAGGTATTTATTGTGCGCTTTCTAATTAACCAATCTTGATGAAATTTTTAGGATCGGTAGAAATCTATGCTCCAATTGCATGTGTATTTAAAAAATAATTTTGGCTTGAAAATTGTGCAGTGCAGGGCAGTGCAAAAATTCAAATACAAATTGCGGGGGCGGTGGGCATTGCGCCGACTTAAAAAAATAAACTCTAATTGCGTCAGTATTAGGAGAATCTACACTGGTACTACGGTTCCCCTAGCGCTTACAGATGCTGAGATCCGTGTGTTCATCCGGACGGGCGGACAGACGGACGGACGGACGGACAGACGGACATGGCTATATCGACTCAGCTCGTCATGCTGATCAATATATATACTTTGTGGGGTCTGCCACGCCTCCTTACATACATTTGCACAAACTTAAAATACCCTTTACACTTTGGGTACAGGGTCTAAAAACGAAAGAAAATTAATAAAGTCCCAGTTCCACAAGACCATGGCGCACAGTGATGCTGCTACTCCTATTATTGGCCACAGGCCATGCTCAACAGATTCAGATAAACAAAATCGATACCGATCATGGCTATCTCCTTTTCTCAAGCAAACCAGTTCAAATGCCATCAGCATTTGAGCACCACTGCCGTCACTTAATTTAACAGAAATCAATACTATAACCACATATTTTGGCAACCAAATACAAAACAACACAGACACACCCCGAACAAAATTCCCATTAATCACAAACAGATTAACACAATCGAAATAATTCCCTATCCCGACCACAATGGCTTTCAGTTGGATTACTTAGAAACACAATCATATTTTGAAAATGACAATAAAATCTATAATGAAGACAATAAAAAAATACACAACGAATGTATCACAAATATAATTAGACATAAGAACCTAATTTGTAATTTCATACCAGTTTCCATAAAAAAACAATTAAGAACGTTACAGTCGAGTTTCCCGACTGTTACAGACCCTGTACAAAAAAAATATATATATATATTAACGTGTTTAATGTTTTCTTTTCCAATAAAAGAAATTAAAAACGCAAAGATTTATATTTTTAGGTTTTATTGAGTCAAACGTTTGTATGCTTTAAGAGTTAGCTTAAGACTAAAAATTGTGCATGTTACAATCTATAAAGAAACCTCGGCCACGACCGCCGCCAATTTGTTTACATCTCAGATCTGGCCATTTGTTTACATTAGGGCGCTGCGACCAATCTTTGTTTACATCATTGCGCCGGACCGGCTTATGTTTATTCTAAAGCGCTGGTGGCCGATTTTGGTTTTCAACTTAAACCTAAAGCGCTTTGCGCTACGACCGATCTTTGTTTACATCATTGTGCTGGATCGGCCTCTGCCTATTCTTAAGCGCTGTGGCTGATTTTGGTTTTCAACTTAAACCTAAAGTGCTGTGGTTGCTTTATTTATTCAGCTGAGGGCTGATTGTGAGAATATCAAGAGCAAGCGAAATTAGAGACGGCGAGAAATGAACATGTCACTCCCCCCCGCTTTAGACGGAAGCATATCTTTATGATAGCGTAGGGTATAGTTGCGGAATTTCTTGAAATTCTATTGGTGGCACATTTTCATCTGTTACAATCTCTTCTTTTGGTTTTATGTATCTTATAAACATTTTTCTTGGTGCGTTTTTAAATTTATGAATTAAAGTTACCATTATACTTAAAATTAACAATGAAAGAGTAGTAATAACTATTATTTTGTATATTTTGTTTTCATAGTTGTGTTCAAAAATTATTTCCTTCGCCTCAATATATGACAGAGGCTTTAATTTTGTAACGTTACTGTTCACATAAACACTTCGTGTGTAGTCTAAGTTTGTATTGGACACCGATATCTCGCTCAATATTACTGAGCAACCGTAAATTTTGATTAGATTATTTCCTTCAATTTTAACCTCATCCTTCATACAGTTCTGATTGAGAGTGGTTTTTGGTAAATTCCATGTTATTAATATGTTTGGTTCAATATAATTAGTTTGTGTAGCTAAATGGGTTTTAGTAAATCTACAGCTGATGTTAGTTTGTTTTATGATGCCTAATAGGCATGGATTTTTGGTTAATTGTTTTTTATCCTTATTGTATAATTCGTTCTTATGCAAATAGTACTTATACTGCAGTTCATCCTGCAAAACATTCTGATTCTGGTCGGGGTAAGGCACGATCTCATACACCGGTGTTCTAATTATTTCTTTCGGAATGTGGGATATTATCAAAATTTCATTTGTGTCAGACCTAAGCCAAGTTGATGTCTTTATACCTAAAAGTTTCTCCGAATTCACGTTTGAAAGATAGTCGTGTTTCAACAATTTGGGATTAAAGATCCCCAATCTACTCATCTGCATACCCATCTCCAAGTCCTCTATGTATTCCGCGAAGTGCTCCAAATTGAACACCAACAAATCAAGCAACCTGGCCCTCTCTGTGTTCACTCGGTTTCTGTTCAAAACCTCAACGCCCTGGTTGACCGCGTCAATCACGCGATTGAGTTCGTTCATCTGAACACTATTCTGAGCTATTGAATTTATTTTTTGTTCAAGTTCTTCCCTATCATTGCTATCCAAAGTCCCAAACAAGTACTTGTATGCTGTTCCGACAAAGTTCATCAAACCCCTCTTGTTTCTCCTGACTATTCTAATCCCGTTCATCTCTCTCTGCAATTTCTCAGTTAAATATTGAATCTGTACCATTTCCTGGAAGTTAACAGCTTCCTTTATTAATTTAGTGTACGTGTCCTCGGTCTTAGTCAAATTTACCGTTAGACAATGATACTCATAATCATCCGGTACATCAACCGAACCGACTTCAAAAAGTAAGTAACCATTATTCGATGTTATTGGATTTATTTCCATGAATTGGTGGCTACCTCCCGGCAACAGCGCTGACACCATCAGTAGAAAAAACACGACAGTTATTGGGCCCGATCTTGACTTAGTTCCTCCTGTAAATATTTACTTTTGTTTAATTTCTTTTGTTTCTGGAAATTGGTCTTACAGTGCTTAATCTTTCGACCTCTGTTAGTCTCCTCAAAATGGTCTCTATCAACCTGCTCTATTTTGCCAGTAGGCTTATATGGGTTTTCTAGTTTTCCGTGAATTATGGGTGCCTTCCTGAACCTAGTGTCAATCTCAAACTCGTGTCGTTTCCTGTTGATACCCTCAATTCTAGCCTCCTTCACCTTCTGATTACTGTAACCAGGTGTTCCTGCGTAAATAAAAACATCTGCCGGGGTTCTGCCAGTTGCGTTATGCTTTATTTTGTGATTATATGTGTACAATATTATGTCCATCCTCATAAGACGATTCTCTTCATTATCATCGGTATTAATTATTCGTATTTTTTCGTTTATCGTTTTATGCAACCGCTCCACGTCTGCAATACCGTTTTTACTCGTTGTTATCTGTATTCTAACGTTTTCCTTGTCCAACCACTCTGTAAGTGATATGCTCATAAATGCACTATCCCATCTGTTTTTAGCGTTATTGGTTTTCCCATATTATTAAAAATTCGGACGAGTCCTCTTCTGACTTCCATCCAGTCCTTACCATCCAATTCAATCGCGCTTGCAAACTTTGAGTACAAGTCAATACATGTTAAATAATTCTGATTCTTGATAGTATAAATGTCTGCTACGTATATTTCTCTACAATTTTCTGCCTCTGGAGTAATATTTAATGTATGCGATGTGTCCCTGTGCTCGATCTTAGCACGACTGCAAATCTCACATTCGTTTATTATATTTTGAATAAGTTTTTGAAAATCCGGATAGTGAAATGTCTCTCTAAACAACCTAACCATCTTCTCAATTCCCAAGTGTAATAGTTTTTTATGATTGCTCAAAACTATCTCTTTAAATTCTGCGTAACCTTCTATGTCTTTTAATTTTATATTTGCCCTCAATATCCGAGTCGTCCTTGGATTCATGATTTCCTGGAATGCCTTTTGTATGACTACAAAGTCCGCCTCATCTTCGATGTACAACGCGCTCGTCTTATTACAAAAACAAGTAAGAACGTTACAGTCGAGTTTCCCGACTGTTACAGACCCTGTACAAAAAAAAAAAAATATATATATATATATTCACACCGAGTCCGGTCTGGAATTCGAACCCAAGATTCTCGCGTTTTAAGTCGAACGTCGTAACCATTCGACAAACCCAAACTTTTTGAACAGACAGCTAATACAGTATAAATATATTGAAGACGCACATTCATACATACATACACATTCCTATGTATGTATATGAAAGTAGTGGCAGCGCAGCTACAGCGGCACTTCCGAGGAAAATCAACCACCGAACGCAAGCGATTTACCGTTTTTTTGCGCAAATAAACAGTTTTTTTGTGTTTAGCGCCTGTAAACTTTAGGTATTTATTGTGCGCTTTCTAATTAACCAATCTTGATGAAATTTTCAGGATCGGTAGAAATCTATGCTCCAATTGCATGTGTATTTTTAAAAAAAATTTTAGCTTGAAAATGGTGCAGTGCAGGGCAGTGCAAAAATTCAAATACAAATTGCGGGGGCGGGGGGCGTGGCACTGACTTAAAAAAATAAATTCTAATTTACTCAGTATTAGAAGAATCTACACTGGTAATACGGTTCTTCTAGCTCTTACAGTTGCTGAGATCCGTGTGTTCATCCGGACGGACAGACGGACAGACGGACATGGCTATATCGACTCAGCTCGTCATGCTGATCAAGAATATATATACTTTGTGGGGTCTGCCACGCCTCCTTCTGCCTGTTACATACATTTGCACAAACTTAATATACCCTTTACCCTTTGGGTACAGGGTCTAATGATCTATCAATATTTGTTTAGCCTTTTCCTTATTAATATCCAAATATTTAATTCTTATTTTAACTTTCTTAAAATAATATGCCACTTCTACACTTTCCGTGTCGAGCTGTAGCACCTGTACTACTTTCCTCGTAATAACCCTCCTCAATACGAACCCTAGATAGGGCATCTGCCACATGATTCAACCTTCCCTCCAAATATTTTATGTCAAAGTCATACTCACACAACCTTATCCTCCATCTCTGCAACTTCATATTAGGCTCTCTAATATTACTCAGCCAAACCAAGGTTTTATGGTCACTCAATACTTCAAACTTTCTTCCGTACAAATAAGGCCTCAACATCTTTGTTGCCCACACTATGGCCAATAATTCTTTCTCTATTGTACTGTAATTCTCTTCATGCTCATTCAACGTTCGACTGATGTAGCTTATCGGCTTGTTTTCCTGTGAAAGTACAGCCCCCAGTGCAACATTACTAGCATCTGTTGTTAGTTGAAATCTTTTAGTAAAATCTGGACGGACCAATATAGGATCACTTATGATCAATTGTTTTAATTTATTAAATGCCTTCACATAACTCTCATCATTTATTATAACCCTAGCTCCTTTTTTCAGTCACCTTGTCATTGGTTTTGCCACATTAGCAAACTGTGGATTGAATTTCCGATAGTAGCCACAAAGACCAAGAAATGACTTTACGTCCCTCTGAGTCCTCGGGATAGGAAACTTCACTATAGCCCGAACTTTTTCTGGATTTGGTTTGACGCCATCTGGTCCAATTCTATGACCAAGAAAATCTGCTTCTCTTTTCATAAATTCGCACTTGCTTAGTTGCAGTTTAAGGTTTGCCCGTCTTAATCTCTGAAATACCTCTCGCAACGAGTTCAAATGTTCGTCGAGTGACGTTGAAAATATTATAATATCGTCCAGATACACAAGACAATGTTTATTTATTAAATCTCTCAGCACATGGTTCATACATCTCTGAAACGTCGCCGGGGCATTTTTCAACCCGAATGGCATGCGCGTGTACTCAAAATGTCCATACTTCGTTGAAAATGCGGTCTTGCTTATAGATCTACTGTCCAGCTCAATCTGATGAAAGCCCTTGGCCAAATCAATTGTTGTAAAATACTGGCAACGTCCCAGCTTGCCGAGTATCTCATCCATATTAGGGATGGGAAATTTGTCACTTATAGTTATTTCATTCAATCCCCTATAATCTACTGCGATTCTAAATTTTTCCTTGCCTGAGGCATCTGTCTTCTTCGGCACTATCCACAATGGACTGCAATAGGGTGACTGGCTGTGCCGAATAATTCCCTGATCTAACATCTCTTTTATTTGTTTCTCGACTTCCTGCTCGAAAGCGAGTGGGTAACCATATGGTTTCCTGTATACTGGATTTTCATGCTTAGTATTTATCTCATGTTTAACAACACTCGTGAATGTCAAATTATCACCTTCACGGTATTGAATGTCATCATAATTTTTTAATAGACAAAGTAGTTTACTTTTTTCTTCATTATTCAGACCATCAAGTCGGTACTCCTGTGCCGCTTCTATCTCATTGCTTATCGCGTAATTTATTTCTTCCGTATAATTTTTCGGCTTCAACAGTGCCTCAAACGATTTTTCTGCGTTTGGGTCCCCCAAAAGTTGTCTTATATTAAACTCTCTCTCACTTATCAATATTGTGCCGCTAAAATAATTAATAACGGCATTGTTTGCCAACAACAAACTCCTACCCAAAAGAATGTCATAATGGGGAGAAAAATCACGTATGTAAAATACCTGATCCTGTTTAAAAAGCCCATTTGGTGCCATAGACACACTCTCCTTCAATCTTATAGCTCCGTCCATAGTTCTAACACAAATCTGTCTCTGCGAAACCGAAAAATTAAAAAAATTTCTTCTCATCAAATTAATTGACGAACCCGTGTCGACCAGACACCTGAAACGTTGGTTATTAAATACTATTTCTATGTACTGGTTTGTTCCGAGGCTCCTGCTGGAAAATTTTCGTGTTCGTACTGCCTCTCTCGGTTATCCTGACGCTCATTCATATTATTATTATTATACTGGTTACTAACCTGATTCTGGTACTGACCATTATTCTCAGATTGATGATAGTTCTCATCAACGTGCATTCTTCTTGAGTCACTAGTGCTTTCTCGCATGCGTTTAAAAGCCTGATTTGGTATATTACCACCCTGATAATTATTATTTTGGTTATAGTTCATTGGGTTATTTATTTGTGCTTGTTGCAATCCTTGTGCAAAATTTTGAGTCAATCTCCTGTTCTCATCGAAAGCATTACTTCTGTTAACCTGCCTATTTGAAGGCTGTTGGGGGGCATTCCGCTGATAATTATTATTCTCACGGACATTCTGTGGTTGTTGGAAATTATTTTGTGGGTAAGTATTACGCGTATTGTTAGTAAAATTATTGTTAAAATTTTGGGATTTATTTTTGGAGTTTCCATTTTTATTAAACTCACTCCTATCAGATTCTTCGTAAAAACCCTCCATCTGGGCCACTTGCTTCAATTTCAAAATTGTCAATCTCCTGTTCTCATCGAAAGCATTACTTCTGTTAACCTGCCTATTTGAAGGCTGTTGGGGGGCATTCCGCTGATAATTGTTATTCTCACGGACATTCTGTGGTTGTTGGAAATTATTTTGTGGGTAAGTATTACGCGTATTGTTAGTAAAATTATTGATAAAATTTTGGGATTTATTTTTGGAGTTTCCATTTTTATTAAACTCACTCCTATCAGATTCTTCGTAAAAACCCTCCATCTGGGCCACTTGCTTCAATTTCAAAATTGTCAAAATATCGTATCTTACCGAAGACATGAAAAGTCTATCTGGTAATTTTCTGTGTATCAAATTCTTTACAGTATTGTTCATGGCATTTGTGTATAATCTGGAAATCTCAAGGTCTCCTTCTAACTCTAACTTATTGCTAATTATTAAAATGCGGCCTTCAACGTCATTGCAGAACTTACGAAGATTGCCTTGGAAGGTGGTGTTGTAAAGTCTTCTCAGCAGCTCCTCGACTGGTGTTTGCGTCTTGTATTCGGCTATTAGGGCCTGCCTTAGGTTGGGCCAATCGTTGATATGCAGCATCTGGAGTATCTTCTGTGCCTCACCAGAGATTTGGAGCTCAATTGCTCCGAAGATGATACTTTGTTGTCGCTAATTATTCGTGCCGTACAGTTGTAGCAAATAATCCACTCTTCTGACAAACGGAGCCAAGGCGGACGGCTCACCTTCGAACTGTGGCACATTTCGAAGTTGTTGAAGAAGCTGGCTTAAGTTTTGGTCACTTAACACTCCCTGAGCAGGTATTGGAACATTGTTTGCGCGTGATGGTTCCATCTTTGTTTTGTTTTTTTATTCTTTGTCACTAATTCAATGTTTGTTTGACGACCGAATTGGATTTATACGTCGATTGAATTTTTTTACAGACACGAAAGGTTCTTTTGCGGATAGTACTCTCACTCGAAACAGATTCGCCACAATTGCAATATGTGCTCAATTACACTGGATGATCAGAAATAGATCATATCGCTCGTGAACCGTAAATTGTTTCGTTATGTGATTATTAAAGCACTATCCTACCGACTGCGCCATTAACGTGTTTAATGTTTTCTTTTCCAATAAAAGAAATTAAAAACGCAAAGATTTATATTTTTAGGTTTTATTGAGTCAAACGTTTGTATGCTTTAAGAGTTAGCTTAAGACTAAAAATTGTGCATGTTACAATCTATAAAGAAACCTCGGCCACGACCGCCGCCAATTTGTTTACATCTCAGATCTGGCCATTTGTTTACATTAGGGCGCTGCGACCAATCTTTGTTTACATCATTGCGCCGGACCGGCTTATGTTTATTCTAAAGCGCTGGTGGCCGATTTTGGTTTTCAACTTAAACCTAAAGCGCTTTGCGCTACGACCGATCTTTGTTTACAACATTGCGCTGGATCGGCCTCTGCCTATTCTTAAGCGCTGTGGCTGATTTTGGTTTTCAACTTAAACCTAAAGTGCTGTGGTTGCTTTATTTATTCAGCTGAGGGCTGATTGTGAGAATATCAAGAGCAAGCGAAAATGAGCTTGATCGGTTATTGTTGACAATTAGAGACGGCGAGAAATGAACACGAAAAAAATCAACCACCGAACGCAAGCGATTTACCGTTTGTTTGCGGAAATGAACAGAAATGAACAAGTGTTATGCTTGTACTAAGCTTGTGCTATGCTTGTGTAGAAGAATCTACACTGGTAATACGGTTCTTCTAGCTCTTACAGTTGCTGAGATCCGTTTGTTCATCCGGACGGACAGACGGACATGGCTATATCGACTCAGCTCGTCATGCTGATCAAGAATATATATACTTTGTGGGGTCTGCCACGCCTCCTTCTGCCTGTTACATACATTTGCACAAACTTAATATACCCTTTGCCCTTTGGGTACAGGGTCTAAAAAAATTAAATATGTTGAACCAAATGTAATACTTACTTGGAACTTAACCGAAACCACTTTTACACAAAATTGTCAAAAACCAAACAACGAAATAAAAATAAATGGAAATAAAATTATAAGAGTAACACAATATTGATTTAATATTAAAAATGTAATTTTAAGCGAAAACTATTTAAGCCCAGAAATTGACCTAACACCATTGTACTCACCACTTAACATAACCAAGGTCAAAATGATAAAACACAATGACGTGGTAAAATTAATATCTCAAAACAACATTACACTTTACGATTTTTGGGTTTTTAATTTTCTAAATCGGCTTTAGTGTCTATGGAAACTTTTTTTCTCAAGATTGAATTAATTGTCTTGAAAAACACCAGAGTTATTCTCAATGACCCATTTTCTACTATCGTTCCTATGGCAGCTTTAGGATATAGTGGTTCGATTTTGATGAAACTTTCAAGATATAATAAAATTGTCATTAATAAGAATTTCCTAAGAAATAAAAAAAATATCTTTAAAAATGGCGGATTTATGACGCATTTTCCCAATCGTTCCTATGGCAGCTATGTGATGTAGTGTTCCGATTCCGACCGTTCCGACTTATATACTATCTGCAACAGATTGAAGGGTCGGTGCAAAGTTTTAGCCCGATAGCTTTAAAACTGAGAGATTAGTTTACATAGCAACAGACACACAGACAGACAGACGGACAGACAGACGGACAGACAGACGGACAGACAGACGGACAGACAGACAGAGGGAAAGATAGACGGACAGACGGAGAGACAGACGGACAGTAGACGGACAGATAGACGGACAGAGAGACGGACATGTCTAGATCGACTCGGCTGGTCATGCTGATCAAGAATATATATACTTTATAGGGTCGGAAATGTCTCCTTCACTGCGTTACAAATTTCTGGTCAAAATTATAATACCCTCGGCAAAGGGTATAAAAAATCAGGAACAGCACCAAGAAATTGAATTTGAACATAATCCATTGCCTTCCATTATACCCAACAATACCAGCCCAAGCATAGGCTGCCTTTTAAGGATGGGGACGTGACGAAATTACTCTCACACTCCATCCATTTTTTAGAAGCTGCTTAAAACTGCGCATCGATTAATTGAATGCTCTCGCAACTGAAATTGTGTTTTGTATTCTTTTTACTCCAAAAGTTTCAGCGTTGTCCTTAGTCTATACGACGGGACATTTTTTCGGGTCATAATTTAACTACTATATATATATATATATATATATATAGATAGATCTGTACCATACAAACGTTCGAACGGTTTAAAGACATTTGGTCTGCAAGGGAATTCTAAGCTTTGAGCGCCGAAGCAGACCTTCCTTTCATATTGTACATAAAGTATTCGAATGACACTATACGAGACTATATATAATCTTGGGCTCAAAGCACCAAAGATTCTAGCACATGCCATGCCAGACCTGATCGTTGTGAGAGTTCCAGTTAAGCCTTTTTTCTATCCCAATGCCTAGATATTTTATCTCACTGGAATACTCCTTGAGCTTCAGAAGTCCAATGCTGTACATTTGGTGAAGGGAACTTCATTCACCTAAGCCCACCTTATGGCATCATTTAGTATGTCGAGTGCATATTTCATCACCTCTATGGTGGTACTATCGAATTTCCCTGTTACTGTGATCGCCTTGTCCCCAGCAGGAGTGACAGCACTCCAATCTGTGGGCATCCACTGTCATCATTGATACTAACAGACGTGCTGTCAAAAGATATCGTGCAGTTTGGACGAGCCATTGCGCAACTTAAACCTGTTAAATATAATCCACATAAGTGCTTATGAGATGATGTCAAAGGCTTCTTTCAGGTCTAGGAAGGCGCACAGAGCGATGCTCTTTGACTGACTCTTTTGTCCCAATACGATCACCGCAGTGTATTTCCTCAGACTTTTGCAATTTGTCAGTTTATAGTTTTTAGCAGAAGCGTCAAAAGGCTGGTAGTTCTGTAGGACATAAGCTTGTCTTTTGGTTCGTGGTCGTGGCATTTGGAAATAAATAGTTTTATTCTTCTCCAACGGAGAGATATGTATTCTCCCCACGCGGGTTCTAAACAGATGTTCCCTGTAGGCTTAATAAAACTGATCAGCAGTTACTTGAATAATAGAACACAAAGGGTTCTTTTCAAGAGCTCACTTTCTGGTGAAGTCCGTGTCACCTTGCGCGTGTTTCAAGGTAGTCACCTTGGTCCTCTGCTGTTTACACTTTTTTTAACGACCTTCCATCGGTCGTGCCTTTTTATTTAATATAATGATCCCTCACATCGGTCTTACAGGCCGATTTTAATAACTTACAAGCATGGTGTCAAGTAAATTCACTAAAATTAAACGGCTCTAAGCGCAAACTGATTACATTTCACCGTACAGATCCTCAGTTTGTTACTAACTCTCTAGACGGAGTCTATCTTGATAGAATCACGCGTGTTGATGATCTTGGTGTTATACTTGATGCCAAATTAAATAAGACCATGGGTGTGTTAGTATTCATAAAAAGGTGGTCAAAAGAATTTAATGACCCCTATCCGGCCAATTCTTGAATACAGATCATGTGTGTGGAGTCCTCAGTATGGAGTTCACCAATACCGCATTAAATCCGTGCAAAAAAGAATTTTTGATTTTCGCGCTTAGAGGCCTTAACTGGGAACGAAACCTTCACCTTCCATCTTACTCTAGTAGACTTATTTCACTAAACCTACCCACACTTACTAATCGTAGAACCATGCTTGGTGTAATTTTCATCCTCAAACTACTACATAATGAGGTTGATAGTTCTGCCTTGTTAGAACGCATCAACTTTAATGTGCCCCGTAGACTTACAAGAAATTTTATCCCACTAGCCTTAAGCCATAGTAGTTTGAATTATATCCAGCATGAGCCCTTTAGAGTACTTTGCTCAGATTTCAACGTGTTGCACCAACTTACTAACTTCCGAGTTTTCTTCAATTAACCACCTTACGCATATTAAGTCCCTAATTCTTACCTACCTTACTCACCACAATTGTATGTAGTTTTCCTCGAAATCTTTCTACTATTTTCCCTGCATGCTTGGTCCTATCTCCGCGATCGAGCCGTACGTTATGCGTCTGCGGCCGTCGGTCGGTTGGGCGGGAGCTGGGTTGCATAAAAAAAAAAAATAATAATAATAAATATGCTCCTATGCCGAACCGAGAAGGCTACACCTAATGACGACTATATTTTTAATAATATAAATTAAAGTACCGAAAATCAATTTTAAACATTAGTATTTTCAGAATACGAGCCCTTAATTTTAGCAGCAATTCAAAAAACTGAAGTTGAATTTGTAGTTTAGTAATAGAATGTATTGTTTTTTTCAATTTATAAAAACTCAATTAAAAAAATATATATTTATTGTCGACTTTTTATTTTCCAATTTTTTCGATCAATTTCACATCCTATTATGTAAATCAAAACGCAATAGTTTACATATGGTTGTTTAAAACGAGTTTTTAAGCAGTCTCTTACACTTGCCTAGAAAATGGCAGGTAACGAGTATTATGGAAATACAGATCAACAATATGTGCTTACCCTTTTTCGTTTATATTCTTTATTTGTTGATTGTGATTAACTTATACGAGATAAGTAAATAAAGTAATGAGACTGATCTTTTTTAAATTTTTTATTCAAAGAATATTATAATGCAATAGTGTCTCCTTCAAAATAGTTCTTCCAATCATCATAGCATTGCTGGAACTTTGAACGGGATAGCCTTCAGCTGGTCGGTTTCAGCTTTTTGAATGTTTGCAAGTGTCCCAAAAAAAGTTCCCTTGAGGTGATTTTTCAATCTCGGGAAGAGAAAAAAATCACAGGGACTCAAGTCTGGTGAATAAGGAGGCTGATGAGCTACAGGAATGATTTTATTGGCTAAAAACTGCATTATTGAGATTGCAGTGTGACATGGTGCATTGTCGTGATGCAACACTGATGCCACTCATACTTAGAATGCACAAGACAATACTGTTGCACGAACACTAACGCTACGGACAAACAGATGACTGTAGGGCGTTCAAACTCATACTGGAGGCGTATCACATGTGCACCTGACGGTGCTTAAGCCGCTCGTCTCCAGCATTGCCAGATCGGGAGCGACGTTGCCAGTCTCATTACTTTATTTACACTCGTATGTGCATGTGGAAGTCAAGTTTCAATTTCTTTACTTCTGGACAGAAGTAGCAGCGATAGTATGAGGATCTGGATTTTAGGTAACTGAAGTTGGGATATTTTAATACATGTATTTTTAAACTATTGCTAGAGCTAAACGTAGTCATGTCAAACTCGAAAATAAACTAACATACTTTTAGTAGAAGCTATACAAAAACTTCGATCTCTTTCTGCTTATGAACATGTGAAAATTTAACAGCCAATCACTATAAGCCTTTTATAGTTTCATAAACCTGATGGAAGTGTAAAAGAGCCTAGCATCTTAACTAAATAAGTTAGTAATGACATGGGAATAGTCATTACTATATCGGTATTTAAACAAATTTTTTTTACAAGGGTCAAATCATATTGATTGAAATTATTGTGATTGGTTACACCAAAATTTGTGATCAATGTATTGGTTTCGAGTATAAGATTTCTGGATGTAAACTAAAGAAAACAAGTAAGAACGCTACAGTCGAGTTTCCCGACTGTTAAAGACCCTGCACCAATTTGGTTATAAGCTAAATATATCAAAAACGAGAAAAAAAGAGTCTGGTCTGTCTGCGACTCGAACCTGACACCTTCGTCATGTCAAGCAGACATCCTAACCCTTGGACCAAAACAAACTTTTCGAACCAGTAGCTAATACAGTGTAACTATATTGAAGGCACACATTCATACATATGTATATGAAGGTAATGCGTTCTCAGCGGCACGAGAAAAATCAACCCCAGACCGCATGAGATTTACCGTTTATTTGAGCAAATGAACAGATTGCTTGTGTTTAGCGCCTGTAAGCTTTGGGTATTGATTGTGCGCTTTCTAATCAACCAATCTTGATGATATTTTCAGGATCGGTAGAAATCTATGTTCCAATTGTATGTGTATGTGTACCCAAAGGGTAAAGGGTATATTAAGTTTGTGCAAATGTATGTAACAGGCAGAAGGAGGCGTGGCAGATCCCACAAAGTGTATACGTGTATATTCTTGATCAGCATCGTCATGCTGAGTTCAATATAGCCATGTTCGTCTCTCCGTCTGTCCGTCCGTCCGTCCGTCCGTCCGTCTGTCCGTCTGTCCGTCCGGATGAACACACGGATCTCAGCAACTGTAAGAGCAAGAAGAACCGTATTACCAGTGTAGATTCTTCTAATATTGAGTAAATTAGAGTTTATTTTTTGAAGTCGGTGCCACGCCCACCGCCCCGCAATTTGTATTTGAATTTTTGCACTGCCCTGCACTGCACAATTTTCAAGCTACAATTTTTAAAAATACACATGCAATTGGAGCATAGATTTCTACCGATCCTGAAAATTTCATCAAGATTGGTTAATTAGAAAGCGCACAATAAATACCTAAAGTTTACAGGCGCCAAACACAAAAAAACTGTTTATTTGCTCAAACAAACGGTAAGTCGCTTGCGTTCGGTGGTTGATTTTTCTCGGAAGTGCCGCTGCAGCTGCGCTGCCACTACCTTCACATACATATGTATGAATGTGCGTCTTCAATATATTTATACTGTATTAGCTGTCGGTTCGGATGGTTACGACGTTCGACTTAAAACGCGAAGATCTTTTTTTTTTGTTGCTTATAACCAAATTTGTACAGGGTCTGTAACAGTCGGGAAACTCGACTGTAACGTTCTTACTTGTTAAGTACAATTACTGATAAATATCTATGATGTGATTTCTTTGTAAACAGTTTACATATATTTGTATTAAACGCATTCATCATAAGGTTATCTAATATTAAAAGTATGGGTTCATTATTATGATTTTTAATAGTTTCAGGAATTCCTTTATAATATTCAATTCATTTCAATTGTTTGGTTATGCGGCCAGAGTCAGACTCTTAAGAGTCTTAGGACTCTCTTAAATTTCCTTCATCTATTTCTGTTCTTTCTATTTCTTATTACCTTCATCTCATTGCGGCAGCCCTTTGACTAAGCTCTATAATTTTTCTTGATTCTATTCGGTTTTCGTCTTTGTAACGATCGCACGGCCAAGTAAGAACGTTACAGTCGAGTTTTCTGACGGTCAAAGACCCTGTACCAATTTGGTTATAATAAATTAAAACCAAAAAAAAAAATTTTTACACCGAGTCCGGTCTGGGATTCGAACCCAAGATCTTCGCGCTTTCAGTCAAACGTAACCATTCCAATTAAGGTAACATCTCTGCCGCAATTATAATTGCAGGGAGCGTGGCTAATGGTGCAAGATATGTTGAAAGTTCGCTCGTGCTTTCATTTAAAAGTCGCTCAAGTCAGATGTTTGTCAATTGTTCTGAGTGGGCTATCTTCTTATGCCTGCCGATGGTCAAAATTTGTGGCGTATAGAGTCGCGCAAATACAGGAATGTGCGCAAATTCAGGAATGGTTTAAGGTCGATACAAAATAAAATCCGGCAGACATAGTGAGCCGTGGATTGTATGCGCTTGACTTAATGGATTTCTTGTTATGATGACATGGACCAGAATTTCTTGAAAAGCCGATAATATTTGGCCATCGGCCGAGTGGCGTAGTGACATGGAATCAGCTCGTCATGCTGATCAAGAATATACACGTATACACTTTGTGGGGTCTGCCACGCCTCCTTCTGCCTGTTACATACATTTGCACATACTTAATATACTCTTTACCCTTTGGGTACAGGGCCTAAAAACAAATAAAGGATGGTGCTCGGTGCTCGAAGCTTGAAACCCTTGCAGACCAATTGCTCTCAAACTGTATAGTGACCCGACTTTTTTCAATCTATCCAAATTGGCTTTAATTGTTAGGAAAAGTAATTTTCACTAGAAAAAAAACTGATATTAAAGATTAATGTCCGCCTTAAACATATCTATATAACATATAACATATATATAAGTAATTGGTCTGAGATGTCTTTCTTTTTTATCTTTCCAAAGTCGACTTTAATTATTATGTTGATTATTTCCCAAGAGTAAATTAATTATCTTTTCATGTGGCAGCTGTTGCCACCAAATAGTTCATTAGGCTAATTTAAATAGATTTGTATATTTAGCGCAGTCTAGTATTAACACCAAGATGGCTGGATAAAGTTCAATCCCGACAGAATTATTGGTTTCAATTTAACCTGGAGCCTTGCTTAATTGGTAGCTGCATTAAATGCTGGATTCAAATTATGAGTTTTCTGTGTTTGGTGCACTCCATATCCCGTGAACGGCAAGAAAAACAAGAAAGGAAGGCTAGCTTCGGTACCCGAAACTTAGAATACCCTTGCATACCAGTTGCCTTTAAGCCGTTCGATCGTTTGTATGGCAGCTATAGCATATAGTGATCCGAACTTTGGTTTTTAAATTTCTAAACGGCTTTAATGTCTATGAAAACTGTATTTCTCAAGAATGAATTAATTGTCTTGAAAAACACCACAGTTATGCTCAATGACCCATTTTCTCCCACCGTTCCTATGGCAGCTATAGGATATAGTGGTTCGATTTTAATAAAACTTTCAGGATATGTTAAAATAGTCATTAAATAGAGTTTCCCAAGAAATAATCTTTCCTATGACAGCTATGTGATGTAGTGTTTCGATTCCGGCCGTTCCGACTTATATACTACCTGCAACAAATTGAAGGGCTTGTGCAAAGTTTCAGACCGATAGTTTTAAAACTGAGAGACTAGTTTACATAGCCAATGCCATTAGTGGCATTGACTTGACAGTCGCGCGAAGTCAGAAATGGTACAATTATATTGTTGCTGTTGAACCGTCGCTGGTAAATAACTATACATAATTAGCGGTGTTTGGGAATTTTTTGGAAACTGCATTTGATTTACAGTGGTTATATCGCAAACGTAGGCTTGCTGCTGAGAAACATATTAATTTTAGTGCGTTTTGATACTGCTGCCCGAATCTAGTTGTCCATTTCTGTGCAGTAAATTGTGTAGCTGTTGCTTATTTGTTGAGCCGGAACGTTGACAGCTGAGGTGCATTTCGGTTTATTTAACAAACAGCACAAATTAATTAAAAACGCTAAACAAAGTGTATGTATTCAAAAATTGCAGTTCAATGACCGCTGCGGAATTAGAAGCTAAAATTGAATAAAAAACAAAAAAGGAAGGCTAGCTTCGGTACCCGAAGCTTAGAATACCCTTGCAGACCAGTTGCTTTTAAACCGTTCTATCGTTTGTATGGTAGCTATAGGATACAGTAATCCGATTTTTGGGTTTTTAAATTTCTAAAAAGGCTTTACTGTCTATGAAAACTGTTTTTATCAAGAATGAATTAATTGTCTGGAAAAACACCAGAGTTATGCTCAATGACCCATTTTTTCCCACAGTTCCTATGGCAGCTATAGGATATAGTAGTCCGATTTTAATGAAACTTTTAGGATATGTAAAAATTGCTATTAAATAGAGTTTTTCAAGAAATAAATAAATGCTGATCAAGAATATATATACTTTATAGGGTCAGAAATATCTCATTCACTGCGTTACAAACTTCTGGTTAAAATTATAATACCCTCTGCAAGGGTATAAAAATGTGTGTGTGATACTATCGAAATTTATTGTTTATTTGAAATGCCCATTTATGCCATTATGGATGGAATATGACATCGTTAAAATGTCCGCCGCGGTTTCGTATGATAGCACGAATCCGAGAGGTCCAATTTTAAATGACTCTGCTGCATAGATCCGCCTGAATCTGAGCGATGGCCGGCGTTATGTTGGCTTTCAGGGCAACGGTCGATTGTGGCTTATTGGCATAGACTTAAGAAAACCCCACAAGAAAAATTCAAGCGGAGACAAATCACACGATCTTGGTGTTCAATTCACGTTACCGCTGCGAGAGATAACCCTACCCTGAAACCGTTTATGCAGAATATTTATTGTGTCGTTCGCTTTTGAACTAAGGAACACCTATTTTGATAATAAAGTTTTATCATTTGCACATGTTGCTCAACCGTGTAATTGTGATTTGACAGATGCCGCCAAAAACAAAATGACCGTAACAGATTATTAACATCGACCCGCTCTATTTGAAAGACCCTTTAGGTTGCCAAAATTTAAATTGCCAGAATTTTTGGTCAAATTTAATGGGTGGATAATGTGGTACAACACTTTTCGCACGTTAATAGATTCCGATAAAGACTTGGATGGACATTCTAAGTTTAAACATTTCAGGTCGTGCCTAGGTGAGGTCCCT
Organism: Drosophila setifemur; assembly: GCA_021224005.1. NCBI lineage: Eukaryota > Metazoa > Arthropoda > Insecta > Diptera > Drosophilidae > Drosophila > Drosophila setifemur. The sequence goes on from JAJJHY010008300.1 coordinate 406,215, forward strand.
CTGAGGTCTATTGCCAGTTTGGAATTGTCTGCAATAATCAATAGGAGGGCTCTATAATTGCTAGAGGATCGTTTTGAGAAAAAGGCCATGATATTTTTGTCTCATGTGACCGAACTATTTAGAATTCAACGATCAAGTCGGCAGATTCAGATTCGCTGAGAATGGATTTAATTCATAGAGGTGTTGGGTTGGCTAACTGTGATATACGGCGGGCAACTGCACCACGTAAAAATCCGGCCGTGGATTGTATGCGCTTGATTTAATGGATTCCTTGTTATGATGGCATGGACCAGAATTTCTTGAAAAGCCGATGATATCTGGCCATCGGCCGAGTGGCGTAGTTTCACAGAATCAAAGCCAAAAATAAGAAAAACAAGTAAGAACGTTACAGTCAAGTTTCCCGACTTTTACAGACAACTGTTACTGTACAAATTTGGTTATAAGCAAAATAAATCAAAACCAAAAAAATATATATATTTACACCGAGTCCGGTATGGGATTCAAACCCAAGATCTTCACGCTTTCAATCCACATCGTAACCATTCGACCACACTAAACTTAATAAATCAGCAGCTAATACAGTAAAATACAGTAATACATTACAGTCGAGTTTCCCGACTGTTACAGACCCTGTACAAATTTGGTTATAAGCAAAAAAAAAAAAAAAGATCTTCGCGTTTTAAGTCGAACGTCGTAACCATTCGAAAAACCCAAACTTTTTGAACCGGCAGCTAATACAGTATAAATATATTGAAGAAACACATTCATACATATGTATATGAAGGTAGTGGCAGCTGCAGCTGCAGCGTCACTTCCGAGAAAAATGAACCACTGAACGCAAGGGATTTACCGTTTGTTTGAGCAAATAAACAGATTACTTGTGCTTAGCGCCGGTAAAAATCTGCATGTGTATTTTTTCAAAAATTGTAGCTTGAAAATTGTGCAGTGTAGGGCAGTGCAAAAATTAAAATACAAATTGCAAGTGCGGTGGGCGTGGCGCCGACTAAAAAAAAAAATTAAGTTGCGTCAGTATTAGGAGAATCTACACTGGTAATACGGTTCCTCTAGCTTTTACAGTTGCTGAGATCCGTGTGTATGAATTCAAAAATAAGCTGAAGCGTAAAATGTCGACGACGACAACAACCACAGTGTCCAAAACTCAGCCAATTTTGATTATATTCGAAATAGCATCCCTTCCCACGGGCGGCGCCTGAGGCTGTGCCTCTGTTATTAAACCAATGTGGACCTATGGCTCCGAGCTATGAGCTATTAATTTCCAGACCAGATTTGTTGAACCATGTTTCAGAAAAAATCGAACACAATTTAAATTATGTTTCCCAGTCAAAAATCCTGAAAAAATCTTTCTTTGAAATAAATTTATACAATACATTTTTAACACTAGATACTTATAGACAAATACATTCATAAGATAAATTCTCAAATCAGTAATCGGGATTACATATGGAAATTGTAATATTAATATGTGAAAAAGTTAACGTTAAGTTTTATTACTAGTCATTACACGTATTCAAAAGAATAAGTCATCGGTGACAATTAACAAATGTCAACGCTTTTAAAGAAAAAAACGAGTATTTTTTTGCAATTATTAATAATTTATCTCCCCGCAGCTGTACATTATCTTAAATAATGTAAACGGTGATATTTTTATATGCATATATTGAACAAAATAAGTCAGGACAGAATAAAAAGTGCGGGTTCAAGGCATCACTAAATAAATCAACCAATGCTTGCCGATAGAACACGCAAACATTTTAAATTTTATTTATGAATTAAGTCAACACGGCTACCGGGGAAAAACACTGGATAATATATGCTTAACGGCAGTGACAATAATTCGCGAATATTAAGAAACTAAAAGGGAAATATAGATAAAGGTCCGAAAGCTAAAAATGTCACTCTGTACATACTTATTTAAATAAGCTATTGCGTTTACATTTTTTTAACCAATTAGAAAAATCTACCCTTTTATTGTGCCTTTCAAATACATGGTCTTTTACAAAAACACACTAAAATTGTATTAAATAATATAATAAAATCTCAAATAAACTATAAATAGTTTGACCTTGGTGGTAAACTTAAAGATGGTTTGTAAAATATTTTCAACTGTAAAAATTTGTTATCTTATAACCTGTTTGGTTATGCGGCCAGAGTCAGACTCTTAAGAGTCTTAAGACTCTCTTAAATTCCCTTCATCTATTTCTGTTCTTTCTATTCCTTATTACCTTCATCTCATTGCGGCTGCCCTTTGCCTAACATCTATAATTTTTCTTATTCCGGTTTTTATCTTTGTAGCGATCGCACGGCCATATAAAATTAATATAAAATTATCTCGGTACGACTGCACGGCCAATTTGTGTCCGCTTGCCTACGTTCGATCGATAATCCCCAACTTTGTAAAACTATATAGAATTTATCTCGGTACGACTGCACGGCCTCATTGTAACCGCTTGCCTACGTTCGATCGATAAATCCCAAATTGTAACCTAAAAAACATTGCCCCTCGTGGCCTAATAAATTGAAATTAAACTAATATAATTACTTGTGATTATTGCGGAAATTATAGACAATGAAAAAGCTCATTGACTCAACATTTGGTGACCCCGACGTGATCTTGAACTTTGAAAAATAAATCAAATCAGTGGCAATATTAATTTGCCTAAAAATTAAAAATTCTTACTGTAATACAATTGTATATACATAAATACATGCGGTTTCATAGACCTATGTAAGTGCATTGCAAAGTTGACGGTGTTCTTTCGCGTCTTCTTTGTGCTGAACTTCCCGCTTGCTGAACGCATCGGTTCACCCGCTGTTGTTGTTGTTGCGCTGCACTGTTCGCGGGCAAGTTGCCGTCTGTGCATTAACCCTACAAAGCGATCTGCGCATTTTTTAACCCAGTGAGAAAATATTATATTTGAATTATAAAATAAAAAATTGTCAAATGGAAACTTTATCTACCACAAATCCTGGGATGGATAAAGTTCAATTTTATAAAAGGAAATCCAAGGCCTTATTCAAGCGCGCAGGAAACTGGATTGGCTCTAGAAAATGAAGGATTGAGGTCCGCCACCGAAGAAGAGCTAACATGGCGACTGGAGCTACTGCATAAAACTGAGACGTCTTTTATCCAAATTCACGACAGCCTTGAGGAGCTCGACTTTAATGAAATTGGCAGCCCACTTCAAAATGAATTCCTGCCCATAGTCTTATCCCTGAAGTCAGCCATCCAGCACGAGAAAAGGAATCGCAGGGTGGTTGACAATGCGGCTGGACTTGTCCATGGATGGATCGGCAGTTCCAGTCCAGAGAAGAAAATATGTGCCTGAACTAAAATTGCCAGAGTTTAGCGGCGGTTATGTGGAATATGCCGACTTCTTCTTGATGTTTTCGACTCAGCTCAATCTTTTCGACAGGAGGGAACAAGACGTATAACCAATCCCGATAGAAGCTTGTTTGTCACCACGACCACACCTCCCTCTAATTGCATTTGGTGCAATATTCCTGGTCATACCCTTTATAGCTGCTCTACGTTTCTAGGCCTAACCCCGAAAGTCCGTCTTCGAGAGGCCAGAAGATTGTCGTTGTGCGTGAATTGCTTAAATTGCAAACGCGCCATTGTAGGGCTGTAAATTGTCGAAAGTGTGGAGCGAAGCACCACAGTCTATTGCACTTCGACTCACAGCCCATGTCGCCTCATGATCAGCGTATTCCAGCAATGGCACAAGCTTCTTTGAATAGCCACTCCCACTCTGAACCCACAACAACGCCTCCCTCTGCCTCTCTGGTCGCCCAGGATCCCTTGGCTGAAGTTGTATTCTTAGCCACGGCAGTCGTAAGGGTAAAAAATCGATCGGGGGCTTGGGTATCATGTCGGGCATTGCTCGACTCTGGGTCTCAAGTCCACCTTATTACCTCACGCCATGCACATCAGATACAACGGGCCAAGGGCAAGAAGGAAGACAAATCACTGATCAAGTCTCAAGCGCAACCACAAGCCAACTCTGCCGCAGACAAAGAATCCACCGCCACAACGCCTACCAATGGCTGGGACGCACCCTTGAAAGTCGGTGAGCAGGAAATCTTCGTGCCCTCGCGCAAACAGAAACGAAAGAGGGCCAACAGCAAGGTGGAAAGGTCCACCCCCAAGCAGGCGGCGCGAGTGCAGTTCGCCACCCCCCAGCCGGGCAGTTCGCAGCGGGTTCGGATCGTGACCAAGTGCAACAGCGCCTATCCCCAGAGTGACTACTACCGCCAGCAGAAGCTGTCGCCTCAGCTGCCCCACGATGCGGATCATCAAGCCGGCAAGAAATCTGCAAGCTTTGTGTGCTGCCGAAACAGGATGTTGTTGAAAGCCCTCGTCTTCCAACGGGGGGAGGATGTTTGGTTATGCGGCCAGAGTCAGACTCTTAAGAGTCTTAAGACTCTCTTAAATTCCCTTCATCTATTTTTGTTCTTTCTATTTCTTATTACCTTCATCTCATTGCGGCAGCCCTTTGACTAAGCTCTATAATTTTTCTTGATTCTATTCGGTTTTCGTTTTTGTAACGATCGCGCGGCCAATTCGGGTCCGCTTGCGACTTTTGATATATAAAAATTATCTCGGTACGACTGCTTGGCCAATTTGTGACCGCTTGCCTACGTTCGATCGATAATCCCCAACTTTGTAAAACTATATAGAATTTATCTCGGTACGACTGCACGGCCTCATTGGTCCGCTTGCCTACGTTCGATCGATAAATCCCAAATTGTAACATTGCCCTGCGTGGCCAAATAAATTGAAATTAAATTAATATAATTACTTGTGATTATTGCGGAAATTATAGCCAATGAAAAAGCTTATTGACTCAACATCAATGTTAAAATTTGGTTAAGCTTTTGATCTATTGGGAAGCTTATAATGGTGCCTTTTTGTAAAGCAAATTGAAAAAAAATTTGGTTTTTCTAGATCTTGATAGGCCACAAATCAACATTGTGAAAAGAGGAACAAATTGCTTAAGCATTTTAAGAATTAAATAATTTTTAAGATACAATTTTATTATTTAATTTATTGAACTTTTACAATTGGTTTTCTTACAATTATTTGAGAGGGTTCATTTGAAATGAGTGTCCGAACCACAATAATTGCAGTAAATTAGTTTTCTATATCCTTTTTTGCTTTTGTCATTACCGAAAAACCCTTAAAACTATCCATTTTAAGAACTACTGGTTAACACCAACGTTAAATACATACTAATATTTTTAGACGTATGACACAGTTTAACTACATTCTTATTTTCTTCGCAGGCACAACATTTTTCATGCTCCTGATGGTCCTCAGCGCAGATGTCAAATGCGTTGATCGGTTTTTATTTTTTAATTTTTTCAATATTATAGTACACCCTTTTTTTTCTTTGATTGCGTTTGTTTTGTTTGAAATCCCCCGATTAGATTTCAGAGGAAGCCTTGAGAAATAAGCCCAGTTCCGCCGCGACTGCATTCTTATTGTTCTCAGATATTAAGTTACGAAATTATCTTAAGGAGCAGTAACTGTCGCGACAAAAGTTTCAAGTTCAGTATTAGTTTGTAGCTTCTGCCTTTTAAGTATAGTGGTATCGGCATTAACTTCCTTATTCGGGGCATTCGGGACATCATCCGAAGCAATAATATAATAATATATCTGATCTGCTTCTTTGTGTTGTAATCCTGATTAAATCGCTAGATTCCTTGCCCATGAGGACTTAAAATGCATTTCTGGGTCCGTTACACATTTCGGACCCAAATTCTGTGCTGCTCACCAATTATTCGCACAAATCACACATCATTATACCCTTGCAGAGGGTATTATAATTTTGACCAGAAGTTTGTAACGCAGTGAAGAAGACGTCTCTGATCCTATAAAGTATATATATTCTTGATCAACATAACCAGCCGAGTCGATCTAGTCATGTCCGTCTGTCCGTCTGTCTGTCTGTCCGTCTGTCGGTTGTATGTAAACTAGTCTCTCAGTTTTAAAGCTATCAGACTGAAACTTTGCATCGACCCTTCAATCTGTTGCAGGTAGTATATAAGTCGGAACGGCCGAAGATTGGGAAAAGTTGCCATAAGTTCCTCATTTTTTAAGATATTTTTTTTATTTCTTGGGAAACGTTTATTAATGACTATTTTAACATATCCTGAAAGTTTCATCAAAATCGAACAACTATATCCTACAGCTGCCATAGGAACGATGGGAGAAAATGGGTCATTGAGCATAACTCAAGACAATTAATTCATTCTTGAGAAATACAGTTTTCATATACACTAAAGCCGTTTTAGAAAATTAAAAACAAAAAATCGGATTACTATATCCCATAGCTGCCATACAATCGATGGAACAGTTTAAAGGCAACTGGTCTGCAAGGGTATTCTAAGTTTCGGGTACCGGGTCTAGCCTTCCTTTCTTGTTTTGTACCCATTTTTTGTTTCCTGCTTGTTTTTCTCACTTTCGCTTGGAGAGAACTACAAAATTTGTCATAGGACTCTTCACTTTCTTTTAACTGCGTTTCCATGATACTTGTTACCAGCCGTTTTCTTGGCATGTTTAAGAGACTGCTTACAAACTCGTTTTAAACAAATATAGGTAAACTATTGCGTTTTGATTTACATAATAGGATGTGAATTTGATCGAAACAAATATTAGAAAATAAAAATCGACAGTAAATATATTTTTTAAATTGAGTTTATATTAATTGAAAAAAAAAACATTACATACTATTACTAAACTATAAATTGAACATAAGCTGTTTGAATTGCTGCTAAAAGTAAGGGCTCGTCTTCTGATAATACTAATGTATTAAATTTTTGGCACTTAAATTTATATTATTAAAAATCTCGTTGTCATCAGGAAAGGTAAATGTATTAGGTGATTCCAGCAATGCATCGTCGTCATCAGAAAAAAGTATAAACTTGTTGCTGGAGGTGTTTTCAACAAAGATTCATCATTGTTCCTCCTGCTACACCAATCAACGTATGGGTCAATTTGCGGTTACATATCCAAACATACGTTTTGAGGCCAAAGCTTAAAAAAATTCTTAGATGTAAAGTCTTCTCAGTTCAGTATATTCCTGAATATCACCTTCAATGTCTAGCATTTCTACATTTTCTTCAACAAATGTTTAGGTTCTCAGTCCACATATGAAAGAAAGATCCTCGCTTTCTTGGCTTTTATGCTCTGGCAATAGTAAATTGAAGGAGTCAACAAGTATTACTTCAATGCTTTTGTCCATTTTTTAAACAACTGATACAACTTCAAGCCGCAAGTAGCTATTAATTATGAAAACGGCAATAGAAAATAACTTAAATTCGTATTGAATAAATCAGTTATTTTATGATGAGAAAAATTAGTGAATGCGTATCACCCAAAGAAATAATAGGACTCTCATAGTATGAGATCTCTTTTGCCCTAGTGTTTCAAGCTGCGCTCTCAACAATCTCGGCAAAGGTATGCGATTCTGAAATGTCGTAATTTTTACTGCCATCACACGACAAGATGATTGTCTGCTGGGTTTCAGGACACACTTGGTTGATTTAAGCTGGTTGGAAAACTGGCGAGGGTTATCAGATGATCAGCAGCACCTATTGGCCCTGAACCCAAGTATAACACAGTCTAAACACAAGTCCAAAGCTTATGTGTTCTCCTCAAACCACCTCCCCACGTTGAAAGGCTCGACTTTCAAATAAAATTAGTTAAGCGGGAGCGGAGCGAGTTTGTGAACTGGACGCGTATGAATTCCTTTCGATGTCTTGACATCTGCGACGCGGACACTTACGTCCTTTCCTGGAATGGCTGAAGTCCCCACCCGTGCTAGCTGCCATTGCTGGGACTGCGTGTTGTCTTCATGCAAGATGGCCAATTGTCCAACAGCTAGGACTGCCCTTGCGTCCATCACCCTTGTTGTTGAAGGGTGAACGTAATCTCGCTCCTATAGGGACCAACATTGCTGTTTGTCACTGTCACACGTTGCCATCAGTCCAGATAGCGCATTGCTTGGCCAAAATTCGAAAAATTAAAAATGGCCTTTTACCACGCAGCCGATCTGCCGGTATGGGATTTCCCATAATTTTTTTTTGCAGCAGACGGGGTTTAAAGTGAAAACAAGCTGTGCAATTGCGAACGACCTTTTAAATTATTGCTCTTGCGTTGATCACCCAAGGACGCTCTCGCAAGATAGATAGCAGGATTCTGCGTGCAGCATGGAGATTACTTCGATGAAAAAAATAAATGTAGAGCCTTGTGAAGCGTTGATTTTGCGGAACAAAATGCGTGATGCTTTGCATTAAAGAGAAGTTCCGCATTTGCAAGTCGCCAACTCTCATTCCACAGTCTACAGCATTATCCAGTTTCATCGTATGTTGGAACTGAGATAGACGTTGAATGCTGGTCTGCAACGGCTTGTTCTGTTCGAACTGTGGTAGCGATTGCACCTTTGTCGGCGCTACCTTTGATTTATCGAAGATTAAGTTTACATCGATTCCACGATATATGCAATATCAATTCGCTCTTTCAGATACGTCTGCGAAGCCATGTATTTCGCAGTGGTCTGTTCTTGATGTGGAGACAAATCGTGGGACTTGCAGTTTCGTCAAGTCTTGTAGATCCAAGAGTAACTCGATGATCATGTCCTGAATCAATCCATCCACTGGTGCGACCCACGAAAGTTCTTTTAGAGTTAAATCTTGAAGAAGAATTTTACAACGGATTATTACGAGGCTAATAAATCCAAGAATATCAAACATGCGAGTACAGAAATTACCGATCGCCTAGTGAATGGTTAAGCGTGTTGACAATCTAAGCGGAATACTAATATATCAAGATTGGGCTGCCACGCGATTGCAAGTGTTTTGGTGATATCTTCATCTTCGAGCTTGATGGAAACTTCATTCTCTAACGTAGGAGCAATGCCCGTAAAGTTGCTGCTAATCTTTGTGAGTTATAGGCCAGCCTTTGAGAAAATGTTGACAGTTTCGTCCTTCTTTTGTCGAACATCATACACGAACATCATACACGCAGAGTGGCCGCACTTATTGGATATTTGCTTTCGTACAAAGGTTGGTGACCATTCGAAATCCGTGTATCTGGATTTTACTGTAGCGAAAACGTTGATCCTGATCTTCTGCCTCGAATCAGAAATGCTGCTGATTGTTTGATTCACGTGCGGCTGGTCCAGCTGCAGCCGTTTAGACGTCTCCTCAGTCATGAAACTAACTTCTGAGCAAGAACACAATAATGACCGAACTACGTGCAATTGACCACATGCTTCAGAACAATCATGGCTGGCAATGTAAATAGAGTGGAAATACAAGCACAAAAGATTATAACGTAATTTTCGTATCGTTCCTTTAGTCTTGCCCGCGCTTTGGCATAATTCTTCTCAGTTATTTGGAACGGCTGCAAAACTTCTAGTGCAGGCCCCGACAAACAGACGATTTGAATCTTTTGTAAGCTGAATACCTGCCGTCAAAAGTCGGCAACTTCAACTTGTGTAATCGGTGACAATACTCTGGTCCAAAGAGCACTGAAGAGTTCATGAACGTCTCTATCTCTGCCACCACGGGTGTGCTAGACCTTCGTTTGGCCTGAAGCGACATAATTCTTGCTTTAAAACTGATAAACCATTCTTTCTGATTAGCGCGTTCGTTGTCCGTATTGTCAAGGCTCTCAATTTTCGATAGTGAGATTGCAAACGTGGAAGACGACAATTCAGCGTGCAAGCATCCTCATAGCAGCCAGTTGCAACGACCCCTTCATGTACGTTGCGAATGTGCCTTCAAATAAATGTAAGATTGGTTAGCTTCGCAATTGATTCCACAATAATTTACATGGCCGTTGTTACTAGCACCTAACAACAACAATCAGAAAATCTTGACCGCAGCAGACATTTAACAGTACTTTATCGCCTAATATAGATCAGATGCAGATAACAGCGCGATATTAACCGATTAAAGGCAGCAAGCGCTCGCCAAACTCTAATATTCGAATGATATACATTTTACAAAGCAATAGGCGAAACAAGTGCCGTTATGATTTAACTATGTCGGACTAAATTAGCATGTATGTACATATATTCAGTGGAATAATTATGTATGTGAATACATGTGGTTTATTTTCAGCTATAGTGTGTGGAGAGTAACGGTGTGTTCCCGTGGGGGTATGCGCTGGGCCAAGTGTCCGATTTCTCAATCGCCTCGGAACTCCCTCCACTTGCAGCAATCCATGAGCAATAAATGCGTTGAAGCAGACGAACCCAAAACAGTGTATTAAACGAAAATAAATTGCTTGCAAGACTCCGTCCTGTCACGGGAGTCAAATGTTGGCCGCTTTCTCGGCCTGTTAAATTACACCCTTCTTTATTGGCCACAATTGCTGCCTTTGGTTGTTGATGAAATTCAACGCGCTAAGTCGATTTTAAGTAAACTTCATTTAATTAGCATGTGTCTTGCAGGAGAAAGCCTGTGAGCGATCATAATTGTAGAATCAAAAGGGGGATAACAAAGAGCGCAACTAAAGAGTTGCCAGAATTTAAGCATTATTTACATATGTTAATGATTTGTTAAAAAGCTTAAGCGTTATACAATTCAAATTATAAACACATGTCCTAAATTTATGTATTCTCCTCAAACAAATATACTAAGTAAGAGTACAACGTAAGTTCTCGGTCGAGACTTAATGATAATAGCATGCAAACAAAGTCATATTTGTGATGCAGGTAGTTTATAAGTCCGTTATTTTGTGTATAAGTCCTGATGAAGGTCGGAATCGGAACATTGCAACACATAGCAGTCATTAAAACTGTTGCAAAAAAGTATTGTTTGGATATGCAGCTAGTCATAACTGAAATTTCTCCTACTTAAAACTTTCTTAAATTACCTTCATTAATTTCTCTTCTTTCTCTTCTCTCATTGCCGAAGCCCTTTGCCTAAGCTCTATCATTTACATGTTGCATTCGATAATCGTCTTTTGTTAAGATTACACGGCCAGTTCGGAACTGCTTGCTCTTTCTCGAAACTCAGTTTTTCCATCGTCTTTTTTACGAAAGCATGGCCAATTTGAGAACGATTGCACATTGTTGACTTTAATATTTCGCACACAAAATTGTGAACCCATTAAACATTGCCCAGCGTGGCCAAATAATGTGAATTGAAACATTATAAATTACTTGTGAATATAATTGGTGAAACGATAGCTAATAAAAAAGCCTATTAGCTTAACAAGTATCATAGCTAGGAACATTTGTAATATAATAAACGCTCAACTCAGCACCATCGCAGTTGATGAGATTTCTTTACTTTGCTGATCTTCTCGTTTTTGCCGACTAGGTTGTTAAACATGGCGAAAGAGTCTGAATAATCCATGTAGGCACCACCAAAGCGAGGAAGTTGAAATTTAGGGAGTCTATTACTACGAACTGAAGCTCGAAAAGTGGGGCTCAACTCATCCGCGACATTCCAAATGACCTTTGGGTTATCCATCGACGATTAGCGCGATAACTTAAGTTTCTCGTTGCAAATATTTGATTGAATTTGAACCGCTCATTAGAAGCCAACGCTCGACCATTTCAATACGCATCTCAAAAACAGCTTCATCGAAACGGGAAAGGTATTCTGTTTTGAAAGACTTACTTAATGCCACAACTTACCATAACACAACTGCACTGGCTGTAAATATGTACTGCAATATCCACTGTGACTAACCGAAACAATATGTCTTTGTGTGTGTGAATGTTCGGTTATAGCTCTGACACCAATTGTGCACACTGCACCGATCGTTTAATATTTATCCGAACCAAAATTATGCTTAGAGCACGTTGGGTCACCAACTCTTAGGAGAAACAATTATTTTTAAAACCTCTTTGCGAAAACGAAAATTTTGGTTAATCAGCGGTTTATTACAACCTGTACCCAAAGGTAAAAGGATATTTTGGGTTTGTGCATGACGAGTTGATATAACCATGTCCGCATGTTTACCGGTCCGTCTGGACAATCGAACAGATCTGAGAAAATGTAAAAGCTAGGGGATCCATATTAGCAGTTGCAGAAGAATTTTTTACCCAAAGGGTAAATAAATAATTAATAGCAATTTTAACATATCCTAAAAGTTTCATTAAAATCGGAATACTATATCCTATCGCTGCCATAGGAACTATGGGAATAAATGGGTCATTGAGCATAACTCTGGTGTTTTTCAAGACAATTAATTCATTCTTGATAAAAACAGTTTTCATAGACAGTAAAGCCATTTTAGAAATTTAAAAACCCAAAAATCGGATTACTATATCCTATAGCTGCCATACAAACGATTGAACGGTTTAAAAGCAACTATCCTGCAAGGGTATTCTAAGCTTCGGGTACCGAAGCTAGCCTTCCTTTCTTGTTTTTTTTGGTTTTGATTTATTTTGCCTATAACCAAATTTGTACAGGGTCTGTAACAGTCGGGAAACTCGACTGTAACGTTCTTACTTGTTTTTTGGTTTTAATTGTTTTGCAAATTTGTACAGGGTCTGTAACAGTCTGGAAACTCGATTGTAACGTTCTTACTTGTTTTTATATTTGTTAATGCTGGGCAGTTTTCCCCTCCCAAAAAACAGTATGTTAATAAAATTCTTACAAAGTTCGTAGCTAAGCGACCAAAAAGAGTTTATTATTTTTATCAAACATACCTGGAATTCAGAAATCATTCATTCACTTATAAAAGCAAGTCACATTTATTTTTGTGACACAATTTATGGCAAACATGTTCAGTACAGAAGATATGGATTCCTGTGATTTTGCTTATACATCGGACGCAGATGCTGCTTCGGCACCTGAACCAGAGCAATTAGCACTTCTTCCTCCGAATCATCCGCTCTTGCGCAAGTTTCAACGGTCTCTAAAGGATCATTTATTACGAACCAAATATGAATTGGAAAATGATGTTGAGGAAATAAAATATCAAGTTAAGCTCAAAGAACAATGGAGAGAAGAGCAAGGATTAGCGCTGTATGAAATGCAACAAAAAATGGAATTCCAAGAAGAACAAATTAAAGAGGTGTCAAATGTAATTGACAGACATTTACAAAATCGCCAAGTTGAAGAATTTGTCATCCATACTTTAAAAGATGAACATGAGAAAAAAGTAAAACTTACCAAAAGTCAAAAAACTATATATAATGAACGAATGACAGAACTTGAAGACTTACAAAGTCTGGGTAGTAATATTAAAAAATGGGCATTCGATGTAGAAGATGATGTGAAAAATGCTAAACGTATTGTTAGCAGAGACGCTCAACTTCAAAAGCAACTGTCGCAGGAAAAACGGAAATCTGATATGCTCTTTTATCGCTTAGATATGGAAGTTAAAAAAAGAAAAGAAGAATTGAATACTATTTGTGAAGAAGAAGCTGATATGAAAGAAGTGGTAAATGTTTTAAATATGAGCATAGCAGATGCCAACACAGATCTAGAAGTATTGCAAAATGAACATAAACGTCTTACCCAAGCTTGGAGTGAGGTTATTATTGCAATTCAATTGAGGGACAATATTTTATCCCAGGTCCACGATACTATGAAGTGAGTTTTTTATCAACTTTTATTCAATTGATTATAATAAATATTTACATTAGAAAATACAGGGAGTCAATAAAACTGAACTTGGCTGGAATTGAGTCTATTAAAAAACAAATTGGAAAAGAAATGGAACTTAATAAAAAATTGGAATCATTTAAGCAACGATTAACGGATGATACTAATTTATTAAGGCGTAATTGTAAGTAGAGTGATAACCTGCGAACGCAATCATACATAAAAAAGCACTAATATTTTTATACACATACAAAACGTATTTTTAGACCCTGTACCCAAAGGGTAAAGGGTATATTAAGTTTGTGCAAATGTATGTAACAGGCAGAAGGAGGCGTGGCAGACCCCACAAAGTAGATATATTCTTGATGCATGACGAGCTGAGTCGATATAGCCATGTCCGTCTGTCCGTCCGACGTTCAACTGAAGCATGACGATTTTGGGTTCGAATCCCAGACCGGACTCGGTGTATATATATACTCGTATATAAATTATGGAAGAAGGTTTGTGGCCCGGTGGAGGCGTTGCTCTCGCACGGGCGGATTAGCACGGGGCACCGGCAAGGTGCTCGCAGGGAGGTATGGCAGCCGCTGGATGGCTGCTGATGGCGTAGCACCGGCAAGGTGCTCGCTGGGTGGCAGCGGCTAGTTGGCTGCTGATGAAGTGGTTACTCAAGGATTGCCGGCCGGGCAATAATGTTGCTCCTAGATGGCCGCTGATGACGTGGCACCTGTATGATGCCCGCAGGGAGTTATGGCAGCCGCTGGATGGCTGCTGATGGCATGGCACCTGTATGATGCCCGCAGGGAGTTATGGCAGCCGCTGGATGGCTGCTGATGGCATGGCACCTGTATGGTGCTTGCTGCTGTGTCAGTTTATGATGAGAGGGTGACTGCCCCCTATACCCCTGGCCTTAAGCTCAGTGGGCGAATGCAAATAAGTTGACGGCGATGGCCGGAGTCAAGTTTACGAGCCATGTGCTCTTTATTCAAGTAAATGTAAAACAGAACTAAACTTAACTGTACGAAAACGCTAGCTTGGTCGGCAGGCCGACCGCGTGGCAGAGGAGAATGCTGATCAAAGCAGAATGAGCATAACTCACCATAACGAGAACTTAACGGGACCCAGGCACGGCCGCCGACGGCATCTAGAAACACTAGGGTGATCCAAGAATCATCCGAGATTTCTACCGACTGTTTGTTACCCTTCAGTAATGTTAACTTATATACTTTTTTTGGTTACAGACCCTGTACAAATTTGATTACGAACCAGAAAGGAAGGCTAGCTTCGTTACCCGAAGCGTAGAATATTTTCATTTCTCAAGAATGAATTAATTGTCTTGAAAAACATTATAGTTATGCTCAATTACCCATTTCTCACATCGATCATAGGGCAGCTATAGGATATAGTGGTCCGATTTTGATGATACTTTCAGGATATGTTAAAATAGTCAGTAAATAGTTTCCTAAAAAGTAAATTAATTATCTTTAAAAATGGCGAAGTCTTGACACTTTATCCCAATCGTTTCTATGGCAGCTATGTGATGTCGTGTTCCGATTCCGGGTGTTCCCACTTATATACTACCTTCTATAGAGACTAGTTTACATAGAAACCGACTAGATCGACTCGGCTGGTTGCTGATCAAGGATATATATACTTTATAGTGTCGGAAATGTCCCCCTCTGGGCAAAATTATAATATCCTCTGCAAGGGTATAAAAATACCCTTCGAACCTGAGACTCCCGAGCTTTCAGCCAAACCATTGTACCACCACATACTTTTCGAAGCGAGTAGTTATTATAGTATAAATATATTGAAGGCGGACATTCATACATATGTATATGAAGGTAGTGCGTTCTTAGCGGCACTTCCGAGATAAATAAACCAACGACCTCCAGCGCCTGTAAACTTTGGGTATTTATTATGAAATGATAAAATTTTCAGGATCGGTAGAAATCCATGCTGCAATAGCATGTAGATTTTACAACAATTTGAGCTTGAAAATTGTGTAGTGCAGGGCATAGCAAATATTCAAATACATATTGCGGGGGTAGTGGGCGTGGCACAAACAAAAACTTTAGCTGCGTCAGTATTAGGAGAATTTACACTTGTAATATGGTTATTCTACTTATTAGAGTTGTTGAAATCCGTTCGTTCATCTGGACGGTCGAACGGACATGGTTATATCAACTCAACTCATCATGCTGATCAAGAATATATATACTTTGTGGGGTCTGCCACGCTTCCTTCTGCCTGTTACATACATTTGTACACACTTAACATACCCTTTACCCTTTGGGTACAGGGTCTAACAAGAAGGGGGCGTATAATACCCGATGTTTTCTTTTAAAATTTCTAAAAAATACTATATTTTCCAAGATCAAATTAATTGTCTTGAAAAAACACCAGAGTTATTCTCAATGACCAATTTTCTCCCATCGTTCCTACAGAAGCTATTGGATATACTGGTCCGAAATTTTATGAGACTTTCAGGATATGTTAAAGAGTGAATTTACGCGTTGTACAAAGAGTAACTGGGTACATTGTATTCGTGCAAAAATAGCTGGAAGCTAGAAACACATGTTTGTAGATTCGTGTGATACCCTCGCAGACTAAATAATAGTTTTAATTTTGCTGCCAATTGAATTTTAATACGATTTTTATTATACAAATTGTCACTTTACCTATCTATATATTTACAAACAGAAATTCATTAACATATAAAATTTTTGTAAAAGAAAACAAAATAGAAAAAATACCATTACACTAATTTTGTTGTATCCGTTACTCGTGACAAAATAGGGGATACTGTGTCCTACTTTAGTATTTTTTAAGACAATTTATTGATTTAGTGTTTAATTACTAGCCTGACAGATTCTAATAGTCTCATCAAAATCGAACCATGATATTTTACAGCTTTAATGGCACAATATGAAGAAGTTGGACATAATTTTGTGGATTTAAAAAATAATTATTTAATTAATTGTGTTAATATACTTTTATAAAGTATATAGACGATTTTTAAATTTAAATACAATATCTGTTATACAAACGATTGAGCAAAAAGTCTACACGGGTATGTTAAGATTCCGACCTCAAAAACGCTATTCTTTCTTTTTTTTTATTTTTGTGCACCCCGTACCCTATACCTGTATATAAAGGGTTTTTATTTGTATAGTATGTAACAGAGTAGAAGACATCGGACGTCTATGTCTGCCTCTTAACGATCAAGCTGTCTGAAAGCATTTGGTCTGCAAGAGTGTTTCAAGTTGACTCAACTGTTCCAGTCGAAGTAGTCGAAGCTCTAAAGGAAAAAGGCTTTGTTGTAAAGGCAGCAATGAAAATAATAAACAGGCAAAAGATTTCAAATAAATGTTTAAAGTTGCGTTCGCACCTTATAGCAAGTCCTCAAAGTAAAACCAAAATCATCCCAACTTGATGTTTATCATCAGTATCTACTCCATCGTAAAATCACCCTTGAGAAGCCTCTTAAGCGAAATGGACTCGTCCAGTGCTACAACTGCCAAGACTATGGCCATACTAAATCTTACTGCACCCTCCGACCTGTCTGTGTTGCCTACAACTCAACCATGGTCTACCGACCAACCTTATCGCCAATCCAAGATCGCTCTAATTTTACTCTCAGACTCACCTAACAAGTAAATATTACTTTCAAGTGCCAAGATATTTATTCTACTCAACAAAGCATCCAGATGGCCCATGGGGGCACTGGCAAAATAATTAAAAGCCGCATTAAACACAAGTTTGAGCACCGATTTGAAACAAATTTCTTACAATCCACATCCATAAGCCTGCAACTTAGTTGCGGCTCCATACCCTTGGCAGTAGTCTGCTGCCCTTCTCGCTTCCCGATCTCTGAGAATCAATTTATAGAATTCTTTAATACATTGAGTGAAAAATGTAATGCAGCTGGCGACCACAATGATAAGCATACGCACTGGGGTTCTCGTCTTATAATCCTAAAAGGAAACAAGGTAACAGTTATCCAACTCAATTATTAAAAACAAAGACAAATTATCTTAGAAATCCGCCAGTAACCAAAAATATTCCCCGACATCTGATAACAGCTCAAACCCTTTCGGACCTATCTTCAGACCATTCAACCGTACTGTTTAATGTTCTCCAACAAACAGAAGAGCATCCCAACAAACTAACTTCAAGGTGCACCAACTGGCTGAAGTATACAAACTATGCGAGTTCTCATGTTGAGCCGAATCCATAATTCAACAACAGAGCTAATATTAAAAACTTCATCAATAAATTGGAATCTGTCCTTGTTGCAGCAGCTTGTATCTCAACCTTCCAAAACGAGAGATGCACAGATTGAGCAGCTTATACCAGAAAACCGCAGCTTAAGACGAGAATGACCAGGAGCAAAAGAGCAGCGCTACAACATAGCTTCAAGCAGAACCAACTGGTTAAAGTATAAAAAGTATGTGAGTACTCATATTGAGCTCAATCCACAATTCAACAACAAAGCTGATATTGAAAGAATCACCAACAAATTTGTTTATGCGCTTGTTGAGACAGCCCATATCTCAAGCCTGCCTTGCTCAAAGCATGCATTATGGGGAGCACACCCAACATTAAGCTCACCAAAAGACATTATTATACCAATAAAGAACTCTGCAGGCATATGGGCTCGAAGAAGTACTGACCGGGCCACCACATTTCCCGCTCACCTTCAATATGTTTCTTCCAAACCCGGCGACAAACATGTTTACCCTGCCACCAGATGAAATTCGACTACCTTAAGAACCTATATTATTCCGGGGGAACTTGCTAAAATCATAAAAAGTAACTCAGAATATAAAATCTTAAGATGCAACAACGCCATTGCCAAAGACCACGCAATTGAAGCCGGAGTTCCTCAAGGCAGTGCTCTTGGTCCAACCTTATATATTATTTACTCCCATTTACAACTTACAACATCCACGTCCGCTGACAACACAGCTATTCTCAGTCGTTCCAGATGTCCTATCTTGTCAGCTTGCCTTTCACCTAGTATTAGTGGAGAAATGGTTAGCTGACTCGAGAATTAACGAGAAAAAATTTTAACATGTAACGTTTACCCTGAACAGGCAGACTGCCCTCCGCTTAACTAAATAATGCCGTTCTTCCGAAAGCAAATGAAGTAACGTACTCAGGGATACACCTCGACAGACGCCTCACATGGCGCAGACATATTGATCCAAAATGAACTACGAGTATCTGATGCTAAAGTGTTCATTGGGTGATTAATGCAAAGTCACCACTTAGCCTTCATCTTATGGTTCTTTACATCTCCGTTATGAATCCGGTGTGGACACATGGTTTCACGCCAGTAAAATTAGCATAGACGATTGATACGCTGTTCCGGATGCTGTTTATACTAATCTGGTCGAAATAAAATGCAGATTGGAAATGCAGGGCATTTTTGGCATTTTCATTTCTTTGACAATATCGATTATTATTTTTCTAAATGGGACTTGGAACACCTCTGTGCTATAACAAAAGCGTTGTTAATTAGCAAGAGTCCACGATTAACTTCATTTTAACTTCCCATAGCGAACGGACGTGTTTTTATTTTGCACCCGAAAATTTTCTGTTTGATTACAAAAACCCCGGAGTTTTTATAAAGTAACCATTTAAGCTATTCCGATCACTATCTGCGGTATTCATCAGCTTTTTCCGTTTGCTTCGCGTGTGCATTTATTGAAATAACTCTGAGCAAGTAATTTTGTGTAAGCTTAGTGTTGTTGTAGTTTGTTCTTAATCTCCGTTTTGCGTGTAAATCTATTTACCGCAATTTCTTAGGAAAGTCTCCCTCTCTCTTTGTAATTTGTGCAAATTTGTAAATCTGTTTATCGCAACAGTAGCAAAGTCCCTCTCTGCCCATACTTCTCTCCCATTATACACCATTCTCGCCTCTCTTTGCACAGTGGTCCACAGCAATGCAAATTGTCCGAGATTATCTGTTCGGTGAAAACTTGCCGCAAAGCTATTACAGCGAGACAAGCTAGTATCCACTGTTGGCTGTGCGATAATGTCATGCATTGCAAGTGCGTGAACTATTCCGGGCATGTAGCCGATGCTATGGCCCTTAGGACTGGGTTGCATTATTGTTGCGAAGCCTGCCGCGAGATTGAGAACGAAATAAAATCGTTCATGCGGCAAACCAAAGGAGGTTTTAGAAATTTGGTTATTGGGTTTAAACAAATCCATGACCAAATGATGGCGCTCGACGCTCAATTTAACAGCCTTCAGCTGTTAAATGAGTCGTCGAAGCGCCAAAAAACCGCTTCTGGTGAACCCGTGGCCACTACCACACAATCTCGGGCGGCGGAGCAACGAATGATGGCAAAACAGCTGAGGGCGGAAGACACCGCACTAGCACCGGCCACTGACGCTATTAAAGATTCGGTTTCCGAATGTGCCAGTGCGGTAGGACCACAGCCACAGTCCGTCCCAGAGCCAGGACATATCCCATTAATTCCGAAAGTCAAAACCATCCCAGACCCGAATATACCCACTCCGTCGAGGCAACTAAGGTCCAGACTACCGGCTCCACTTAGTTCCGATAGCGTGAAACCTGCAGAACCAAAACCCCTCACGGTAATTCCACCCAAAAAACAAATATTTTTATCTCGGCTTGCCCCAGACCTCTCTGCGACTGACGTCGCTGCTTTTATACGAAGCAAAACAATAGCCGAGGTAAAGGTAGAAAAATACAACTTTTCCTACGCTAGGGACATTGCATCTTTCAAAATAAGTGTCCCATTAGAGTTCTTCGACATTATTTGCTCTCCCGGTTTCTGGCCAGAGCATATTATAGTCCAAGAACACCAAGCTAGGAAAAGAATTAAAAATAATAAAAGGCCTATTGCCATTAAGCTTCCCCAGCCAACTGCACCTGCTGTGGTCACAAAAAACTAGCCTCCCCTTTCCTTATATCCTATCAGAATACAAGAGGCCTACGAAGTAAGCTTACTAAATTGTACTCTGATAGTTTTTCATTTGGTTCACAGGTGATTGTGTTTACAGAAACCTGGTTAAAACCCGACATCCTCAGTTCCGAGGTTTTCCCAGGCAAGTTCACAATCTTTAGAATTGATCGTCCTTCCCGGCGGGGAGGTGGAGTATTACTTGCGGTTGACTCCAAACTCCCGGCGGAAGAGATATGCCTTCAAGAATTCGGTGATATCGAATTCATTTGCGCTAAAATAACTTTCTCAGGTAACACTTTCTTTATTACCTGTTCATATATTCCGCCTTCTTCCAAGTTATCCATGTACTGGAAGCACTTATCCGCTATCCAATCTGTTTCTAACTTGCTTGCCGACAGGGATCAGTTGATCGTTCTTGGTGATTTTAATATACCAGAAGTCAATTGGTCCGATGATACAAAGTCTAACTCTGTATTGCCGATGGCGCAACAAGACCTTATTGTTGGCCTGCTTGAACTGTCATTGTCACAAATTAACAATGTGCGAAATTCTTTAGGCCGCATACTGGATCTGTGCTTTGTATCAGACCCGGACAACGTGATTTTATCAAGAACCTCCCCTCTAACACAACCTGAAGATCACTATCATCCCACTTTCGAGATGACGATCGACATTGTAGAAATCGAGGTTTCCAAATCGAATAGGAGAGCCCCGCATACCAGATGCTTTCGGAATACTGATTTCCTTAAATTAAACTCTCTTTTAGCCGGCTATGATTGGTCCGACCTCTACTCATGCACCGACATTGTGAAGTGTGCTGAGTTATTTTATAAAAAATTAAATATGTTTCTTAACTCATGTGTTCCGCTGCGGTATCCACCTAATTCAGAATCTCCGCCGTGGTTTACCAAACATTTAAAAATTTTAAAAATAATAAGAAATAGAACTTACACTAAATTTAAAGAAACCGGGTCGAGCAAGGTATATGCTCAGTACTTAACTGCTCGGTCAAATTTCACCGTGCTAAACGCTCAGTGCTATCATAATTATTTAACTCGTTGCAAGGTCCAGTTCACTCAGGACCCAAAACAGTTTTATAATTTTGTTAACACCAAGCGTAAGTCTGTTCTATTCCCACCCTATATGTCCTTTGGAAACTCATCGGCAAACACCGATCAGGCCATTGCCGATCTTTTTGCTAGATTTTTCAAAACCACATATGAACCCGCAAAAATTTTAAACCATACGGATTCCCAGGAATTCCCAAGGTGTAATGTAATTTTCTGTCCCGTCATTAACAAAAGCTCGATTATAACCGATCTTCAACGGGTGAAGCCAACTTTTTCGCCAGGACCGGATGGTATACCAGGCTGCGTGCTTAGATACTGCGCCGATTACCTGAGCAAGCCTCTTCTAAAGTTATTTAATTTGTGTCTCGAGTCCTCAACGTTTCCTCGGATATGGAAGGAATCTTACGTTATTCCTATCCATAAAAAAGGTAAACGAAGCGATGCAAGCAATTACAGAGGTATCTCTAAATTGTCTGCTATCCCCAAGCTTTTCGAGAAACTTCTAACCAAACAATTGCAACACCTATGCAGCTCTTTTATTTCTCCATGCCAACATGGATTTATGAAACGTCGCTCGACGACAACTAATCTTTTTGAGCTCTCATCTTTTCTTATCGAGGGCTTCCAGTCAAATTTTCAAACGGACGTCATTTACACAGACTTCAGTAAAGCATTCGACTCCGTTAATCACTCTCTTCTTTTAAAAAAGCTTGACAAAATGGGCTTCCCTGTATGTTTACTAAAATTGATCAGCAGTTACTTGAATAATAGAACTCAAAGGGTTATTTTCAAGAGCTCACTTTCTGGTGAAATCCATGTCACCTCGGGCGTCCCTCAAGGTAGTCACCTTGGTCCTCTGCTGTTCACACTCTTCATTAACGACCTTCCATCGGTCGTGCCTAATTCTCGCGTACTAATGTACGCGGACGATGTCAAGCTTTGCATACAATATAATGATCCCTCTCGTCAATCGGTCTTACAGGCCGATCTTAATAACTTACACGCATGGTGTTAAACAAATTCACTAAAATTAAACGGCTCTAAGTGCAAACTGATTACATTTCACCGTACAGATCCTCAGTTTGCTGCTTACTCTCTATCTATCTTGATAGAATCACGCGTGTTGATGATCTTGGTGTTATACTTGATGCCAAATTAAATAAGACCATGGGTGTGTTAGGATTCATAAAAAGGTGGTCAAAAGAATTTAATGACCCCTATCCGGCCAATTCTTGAATACAGATCATGTGTGTGGAGTCCTCAGTATGGAGTTCACCAAGACAAAATTGAATCCGTGCAAAAAAGATTCCTTATCTTCGCGCTTAGAGGCCTCAACTGGGAACCAAACTTTCAACTTCCCTCTTACTCAGAATTGCTCAGATTACAACGTATTGCACCAACTAACGTCCGATTTTTCGTCTATTAACGACCTTATGCATATTAAGTCCCTAATTCTTACCTACCTTACTCACCACAATTCTATGTAGTTTTCCTCGAAATCTTTCAACTATTTTCCCTGCATGCTCGGTCCTATCTTCGCGATCGAGTCGTACGTTATGCGGCTGCGCCCCTCGGTCGGTTGGGCGGGAGGTGGGTTGCATCACGTGCAAAGGTATTCGCGAAAAATACGTGCGCGGTAAATCCTGTAAATTCATCCATGTTCGCCAAAGTTTAGTGAAGAATATTCGGTGTATAAAAAATATATAAAAAACTTTTCGAAAGTGACATGTCTCTTAAACTGCAGAAGCTAGAGTAAAGGATAACTTAGGATCCTAGCATTTGGCTATATTTCTATTAGATTCTGGGTCTCAAGTGAATTTTATCACGAAAGCGCTGGAAAATCGATTAAATATGAAAATTAATAGAAAGGATATTAGCTTGGTGGGCATTGGAAAAAGCAGATCAGCCATTAAATAAGCTGTTCAAAGAACAATCGCTTCACGGGCAGACTCATTTAAAATAATGACAGAATGTAGTGTTATGAATTCGAGCCTGAGAAGCATGAGGATGTGGATGTACCAAATCAAATTGATCCGCATGGAGCCATCGACGCAATTTTCAAAAAATCTGGGAGTTAGAGCAAGTTTATAACTTAGCTAATCCAAATTTGAATAAACCTGAGCAGTTTTTTTGTGAGCAATGTTTCATTGACTCAATAACCTGTTTATTTGTAGGGTTGTCTAAGCGTTAAATTACCGTTTAAATACAACCCTCGCTGTCTCAAGTTATAATACGAACAGCGAAGCGAAGTTTTTTGGCCTTACAAAGGAGAATGTCAAAACCGTACATATCCTGCATGATAGAGTACATCTCGCTGGGCCTAATGAACGCAACTGATAACTCTCCTCCGTCAGGACCGCATTATTTTTTTTATATCAAATTAATGCGTGCTAAGACCGCTCATCTACAAATCTGCGAGTTATATTTACCCCTCAATGACAATTTGTTGGTTGGCCCTAAAATTCAGCCTTGCTTGTATGCAACTTTGTTACGATTCCGATTACACCCCATTTGAAGTAACTGCTGACATCACAAAGATATTCCGTCAGATTGAAATTGACGCAGAGAAATTGCGATTGTCTGAAGAAAAAAAACTGGGGATCATCTAAAAATATAAGTTCAGTGACTATGGCACAGCGTCGGCATCATTTTAGCTGTTCGATGTTTAAAATATCTAAGTGACCTGCATGTTACTTAAGAAAATTAAGAAATTTGGCTTAATAAAATAGATTAGGATGCCAACTCATTTACAAGAAAATTGGAATTCTGTAAAATCCATTAACATTTTGCTATTGTGTCGTGTCGATCGCGAAGATAGGACCGAGCATGCAGGGTAAATAGTAGAAAGATTTTGAGGAAACTACATACAATTGTGGTTAGTAAGGTAGGTAAGAATTAGGGACTTAATATGCGTAAGGTGGTTAATAGAAGAAATATCGGATGTTAGTTGGTGCACTACGTTGTAATCTGAGCAAAGTACTCTAAAGGGCTCATGCTGGATATAATTCGAACTACTATGGCTTAAGGCTAGTGGTATAAAATTTCTTGTACGTCTACGGGGCACATTAAAGTTGATGCGTTCTAACAAGGCAGAACTATCAACCTCATTGTGTAGTAGGTTGAGAATGAAAACTACACCAAGCATGGTTCTACGATTAGTAAGTGTGGGTAGGTTTAGTGAAATAAGTCTACTAAAGTAAGATGGAAGGTGAAGGTTTCGTTCCCAGTTAAGGCCTCTAAGCGCGAAAATCAAAAATCTTTATTGCACGGATTTAATGCGGTATTGGTGAACTCCATACTGAGGACTCCACACACATGATCTGTATTCAAGAATTGGCCGGATAGGGGTCATTAAATTCTTTTGACCACCTTTTTATGAATCCTAACACACCCATGGTCTTATTTAATTTGGCATCAAGTATAACACCAAGATCATCAACACGCGTGATTCTATCAAGATAGACTCCGATAGATAGAGAGTAAGCAGCAAACTGAGGATCTGTACGGTGAAATGTAATCAGTTTGCACTTAGAGCCGTTTAATTTTAGTGAATTTGTTTAACACCATGCTTGTAAGTTATTAAGATCGGCCTGTAAGACCGATTGACGAGAGGGATCATTATATTGTATGCAAAGCTTGACATCGTCCGCGTACATTAGTACGCGAGAATTAGGCACGACCGATGGAAGGTCGTTAATAAAAGTGTACACAGCAAAGGACCAAGGTGACTGAAAAGCTGCACAAGACAATCAATGAAAAGATTCGCATTACCAACTCATCCAACGATGACGAAATCAAATTGGGAAAAATGGAGAACATTCTTTACATATACAATCACAAAACAAAACATAACACTACTGGACAGTCACCCGCACACTTATTTCTTTACGCTGGACAACCAATACTGAATACACAAAGAATCAAAGAACAAAATTAATAAATTAAACGAAGACCGACAGGAGTACAATGTTGACACCAAATATAGAAAGGGTCCCTCAAAAGGGAAATTTGGAAAATCCATTCAAGGCAAACAATAATGTTGAACAAATTGACCTTGATCATTATAAAATAACTAACTGCAATAGAGTTGTTATAAGCAAAATAAATAAAAAATAAATTAAAAAAACAAATATTTTCTCCGAGTCCGCTCTGGGAGTCGAACCCAAGATCTTCGAGTTTTAAGTCGAACGTCGTAACCATTCGACAAACCCAAACTTTTTGAACCGGCAGCTAATACAGTATAAATATATTGAAGACGCACATTCATACATACATACATACATACACATTCGTATGTATGTATTTGAAGGTAGTGGGAGCTGCAGCGGCACTTCCGACAAAAATCAACCACCGAACGCAAGCGATTTACCGTTTGTTTGCGCAAACAAACAGATTTTTTGTGTTTAGCGCCTGTAAACTTTAGGTATTTATTGTGCGCTTTCTAATTAACCAATCTTAATGAAATTTTCAGGATCGGTAGAAATCTATGCCTGTTACTTCCTACCCGTTAGCATTGCAAAGATTAAGAAATTTGGCTTAATAAATTAGATTAGGATGCCAACTCATTTACAAGAAAATTGGAATTTTGTAAAATCCAAGGAAATTTCTATTCTAGGAATGCGGAAGGCTGCGACTATTATGATCGCGGACAACGCGATTCAGAATTGTTTTGTAGATCTGTTTGAAAATAAATCTTCGTACTTAAAAGTTCTGCGTATCGTTTTTAAATGTTCGCTTCATAAATGGTTATTTACAAAAGATACCTTTTTTGTGCGAACTGCAACAGAACTCGTTGAGTTTGCGGATATTACAAATTTCAAATGTCAATTGTTGGACAACCTTTTCTCAATCCTTTTCTATATAGTCATCTAATTGGCTGATACGAGTGGTGACCATTGCGAGAGGGTGGTTGTTTGCTAAAGGCGCCTTTGCCGCATAATGGAAAATTTTCACTTCTCATGGGAAAAAGCTGCCGATTTGTGAAATTATATATTCAATATCAGCAGCGCACAAATTTTCATGCAGGCCCAAGAGTTTTGCTCGGCATTTTTCAACCGCAGATCTGGCTATTAACGCTCGCCAAGCTTGTACTGCTGATGTTTGGCAAAGTGTACATAGTTATCGATACAAGCCGATTTTGTCAAATCAAATTTTTGGGCAAGCTACCAGCTGATAGGCTCAACGGAGATCAGCGGTGTAGGTTTTGTAGTCCAATCCTAGTTATCTTTGGGTATTAGGGGCAAATCTTCTGCTTCACATCCAAGTCTGTTCATACTGAATTAGTTAAAGATCGCACATTTTACTCCTTTCTCATGAGTTTGTCTAGCTTTGTCGGGCCGCGTGGCCTTGTTCAGAAGATCTAATGCGACAATGCTAAGAATTTCGCATGCTAGTGAATTTCAGGGACCAGTTCAATGCCACCATGGAGATCATTACTAAATTTGCTGCTTCGAAAGGACATCCCTTTAATCCCCTCTTTATTTCGGTGACTTATGAAAGGCGGCGGTGAAATCGGCCAAGGACTTGTTGCTCAAGGCCTTGGAAAATTCGGGTTTAATAAAAGCGGACAGCTCCAATCCAAACGATGGCGAGG
The DNA here is from genome assembly GCA_021224005.1 of Drosophila setifemur. Classification (NCBI taxonomy): domain Eukaryota; kingdom Metazoa; phylum Arthropoda; class Insecta; order Diptera; family Drosophilidae; genus Drosophila; species Drosophila setifemur. Next base: position 433,418 of record JAJJHY010008300.1, read on the forward strand.
CGATCACACCGGCGCATCTGCTCGTCGGAACAACGCTCATAGCGCTGCCCTTCGCGTCAGATCTGCCAAGCGATAGTCAGGACTAAATCTGGGAAATTAAGGCGAGATATTTATCGTCTAGCTCCTCTGGCAACTAATGAGAATTAAAGCCGTGGGCATTCAACGCGATGTTAAGGCACTTTACTTAGTATTTTTATTAATTTTAAAGAAAGTTTTTTATTTGAATTTAATTGCAGTTGCTTTGTATTCACGCCATACAAAACAAATTGTTCCCTCTAAAGCGCGCTATTGGAATGTGAACCAAACGCGCTCAGCTGTAAGCTCTTTCAATTCTTACTCGCTCGCAATTATGGTGAAACGTATGAGTGTCGACGCACCGAGCGGTTTTCAAAACTAAGTCTGCCCAGTTAACTGCTAAGTTCGTTTCCGCACATTAGTAGATTAATACCCTTTTGTTTGATGAGTATTGTTGCATGCTTGTCAAAAAATCACTGTCCGTTACAGAGACCAATGTTTTCAATAGTTGGACATTTGCGGAAATTTTTCTTTTCCACCAATCCACTCGACTAAATCGAATGAAAAAAAAAAAAAAATTAAAATCGGCCTATATATCTATAAAGATAAATATATATAACAACCCATGGTTCTACTCGGTGTTTTATCTGTTAGAGATTCGAAAAGCATTGAAAGATACCCTAGGCAATCGATGTATTTTGTTTTTATATGCAACCATTTTTAGACCCTGTACCCAAAGGCTTAAGGGTATATAAAGTTTGTGCAAATGTATGTAACATGAAGAAAGAGGCGCGGCAGACGCAACAAAGTATATATATTATTTATTTTCAAGACTTCAGACTTTTTTACACAATTGGAAAATACATTTCTACTGATCCTACAAAAAATATGCAAAGTTTACAGCCGCTAACAACAAGCTATCTGTTTATTTGCTCAAATAAACGGTACATTGCTTGCGGTCGGCGGTGGATTTTTCTAGAAAGTGCCGCTGAGAACGCACTACCTTCATATACAAGTATATGAATGTGCGCCTTCAATATATTTATACTGTATTAGATATTAGATTCGAAACGTATATGGTGGTGCACTGGTTAGGACGTCTGGCTGAGAACACAGAGGATCGAACCCCAGACTAGAATCGGTATTAAATTTTTTTTCGTTCTGGATTGATTATGCTTATATCCAAATTGGTACAGGGTTTTTAACAGTCGGAAAACTTGTTGTTTTTTAATTTGTTGACTGTGCAGAAGAAAGTTCAGTAAAATGTCAGGGATATGTGACATTTTTATCATAGCCATTGAAAAGTACGCGAACTCGCTCTTCGATATACTAGTAATACAACTAGAATTATTAGTCACAAAGGTTTGGTGCAATGAGATAGGCCTGAGCTTTAACCATGAAAAATAATTGTTATGAAGTTCATCTAAAAACAAATTTTAGATTATGAGATAAGAATGATCGGGTGGTCATATGATCATATGGAATAATGTTAAATATATTGGGGTAAGATAGGAAACCTAACATGGGTTGAGCATTGCGGGACAGGGAAATGTCCAAGTGACAGATAGCCAGATATCATAAAGCAAGATAAAATCAAAGCTTATGCATAAAGTAAAAGCAAAGGTCCTTATAAGTGGATTCGATCTGACGACATTTAAAAGTCTCATAACTATAAAAAGAGTCACCCAAAATAATTGCAAGCTTATTGACCAAAAATTGTAAGAAATAAGTATCACCTGCATCGAGAAGATTTTGCAACTGTTGTTAGACAACCTAGAAACATCTTAATAAAACTCCTCACACTTGATTGTTGCTACTGTTGAGGCTGACCCGAACTTGCTGTCCCTTTTATTTACACAGGAGAATTATGCCTCGCATCAGATAGTACAAGGATAGAATCAAGCGTTTCTGACCCTTTATAGCATATATACAAGTAGTAATCAGCATTAATAACCGAGTCGGTATAGTTCGTGCGTCCGCCTAGTTCGTAGATACTTCCAAAGCTAAAGCGTCTTCAATATATTTATACTGTATTAGCTGCCGGTTCAAAAAGTTTGGGTTTGTCGAATGGTTACGACGTTCGACTTAAAACGCGAAGATCTTGGGTTCGAATCCCAGACCGGACTCGGTGTGAATATATATTTTTTTTTGGTTTTTTTTATTATGCCTAAAACCAAATTTGTACAGGGTCTGTAACAGTCGGGAAACTCGACTGTAACGTTTTTACTTGTTTTATTTTTTTTCTTAGTCGCTCATTTCGTTTTCCTTCTAGTGAACCGAAACTGCGCACTTGCGGTACATGTTTCCGGATCTGTGTGAGTGTGTGTGTGTGGGAGACAACACAAAGTATATATTCTTGATCAGCATGACGAGCTGAGTCGATATAGCCATGTCCGTCCGTTTGGATGAACGAACGGATCTCAGAAACTATAAGAACTAAAAAAACCATATTACCAGGGTAGATTTCGCTAGACACTGCACTGCACTGCACAATTTTCATGTTAAAATTGAAAAATATGCATGCAATTGGAGCATGGATTTCTACCGATCCTGAAATTTTCATCAAGATTGGTTAATTAGAAAGCGAAGAAAGTTTATTTGCTCAAATTAACGGTAAATAGTTTGCTGTCAGGGGTTGATTTTGTTAGGAAGTGCCGCTGGGAACGCACTACCATCATAAACATATGAATGTGCGAATTTAATATATTTATACTGTATATGGCTCTTCTAACAGCCAGTGTTCCAATTTGTATGAGACTTTTAAATTAAAAATTTACTTGTAAAGAATGAGTTAATTCCTAAAAAATTTCGAATTTATGATCCAATCCGTTTCCTTTTCCGGCCGTTCCAAGTTGCAAAGTTTCAGCTGAATAGCTTTACATAGCAACCGACAGACCGACATGGCTAGATCAAGTCGGCTGGTGATGCTGATCAGGAAAATATATAGTTTATACGGTCTCCTTCAATGCGTTGCAAGCTTCTGGTGAAAATTACAATACCCTCTGCAATGGTATAATGTAACAGGCATAAGAGGCGCGGCAGACCCCAAAAAGTATATATATTAATCAGCATGACGAGCTAAGTCGATATAGCCATGTCCGTCCGTCTGGATAAACGAAAAGATCTCAGAAACTGTAAGAGCTAGAGTATCCATATTAACAGTGAAAATCATTGTAATACTGACGCGGCTGAGGTCTAATTTTGTATGTCGGTGCCAAGCCCACTGCCATATCAATTTTTATTTTTTTATTTGCACAGCCCTGCTTTCCACAATTTTCAATCTATAGTCTTTGTGCTATTTTACACGAATTGAAGCATGAATTTGTACCGATCCTGGTTTGGTTATTTAGAAAGCGCACAATAAATATGCAGTTTACAGCCTCTAACAACAAGCTTTCTGTTTATTGTTCAAATAAATGGTAAATCACTTGCGGTCGGTGGTTGATTTTTCTCGAAAGTGCCGCTGAGAACGCACTACCTTCATATAGATGTGTATGAATGTGCGCCTTCAATATATTTATACTGTATTGGCTACTGCCTCGAAATGTATACGGTGGTGCAATGGTTAAGACGTCTGCATGTTTGCGCGGCCGGGTCTGTAACCTTCTCAACTTGATATTTAAACATAATCTTCTGCCTTATTACTATTTATTAACTTATAAGGGTCGCTTCTTGCGGGAACATATCCTTTAACTATGATATAAAAGACTATGAAGTAATAATGATAGTGGAGTAGTAATAATGATAGTAAAGAAAAATGATTAATAGTAAATTCTTCAGGTACTTGTAGGAGTAATATTGATTATACACAATATAGACTTTCACGAGTAAGGGGCTAAAAAATACATTTTATATACGCTAAAGCTGTCATAGAAGCAATTTGAGAGCACTTGATCTGCAAGTAAAGTTAATGGCAAATTAATAAAGTTTTACTAATTTCCCGAACTTAATTTACATGAATTCTAGGTCAAGAAGAAAATGATACATTGATTAGACTACAAAGCAAACTGAATAAGCTTCCGGACTTTTTGACTACCACAGAAGCTGATCTACAAGAAGCAATGAGAGAGGGAAGTCGAATATTCTCAGAAATTCGAAAACTTGATTTTACATTAGAACAATATCAACAAAAAAAATTTAAAACAGAGGAAGCAATATTGAGGATGGCTCAAGATCACCTTATAACCGATAAAGCAACTGCCTATCGCCTAAAACTTTTGAATAAATCGCAGGACCGACGTCGAAATGTGGATTTATCTTTGACAAAAGTGCAAAACCAGTTGGCATCGTCAATGCTTGAGGTTGAAAAACTAAGAAGTTCTGTTTTTAATGCGAAGACTTTTAATGATAGCATAAAAACAAATTTAAATAATGCCGAGATTAAGTCTTCGACACATGAAAATGACCTTAAAAATATGCATACTCAAATTGAACTAAAAATGAAGTTATTTGAAAAGGTTAGCAACAAAATAGACGTAATGAAAAAATTATTTGGTGATGCTTGTGGAAACCCCACAGAATTAAAGGTAAGAGTATTTTATAAGCTTCGAGATTGACCATTTTATTAACGTTCTTATTTTCAGATCAAACAAATTGAAAAATCTATTCACACAGGCGAGTTGCAAATTCGAGAGCATCAGCAATTTTGGATTATGTTGCAGAATCACTTTGTCAATTTGTCCCAAAAAAGAAGCGATCAGCTAAATGAAATTCAAGTAACTCGAAAACGTACGTACAGGGAAAAAATAAATTTCTACCTATTATAATGGCAACTGATTTAAAATTTATCAAAACAAACAAGTAAGAACATTACAGTCGAGTATATACAAGTATATGAAGGTAGTGGCAGCTGCAGCTGCACTTCCGAGAAAAATCAACCACCGAACGCAAGCGATTTACCGTTTGTTTAAGCAAATAAACAGATTACTTGTGTTTAGCGCCTGTTTACTTTGGAACGCACCTTGTATGTGTGCCTTTAATATATTTATACTGTCCAGTCAAAAATGTGCAAGTGTTATGCCGTCGGGGTCGTAGCAAATACAGTATAAATACATTTAAATCACACATATGTAAGTTAATTTCAGGAGTGTTGACTTTCTTTATTGAAATCCAAAATGGAACTGATTTTACAAAACTTCAGAATACTCTGATCTAAGCTGTGGCTTTCAGCAGCGGCGCTGGCGTCGGCGTAGTTAGTGGCGATGTCAGCGTAGGCGGACGCTTTTTTGCTGACGGCGACGATTGTGAATTCAGCACTTTTGTTGTTTACACCTGGTGGTTCTTTTGAATTGTTGAACGGCGGATGTTTGGATTATTGAACTCTGGTGGTCAATATTGTGAAACTGTTTAATTACAACGATGCAGAATTGTTGATGCCACTCAACTTGGGACTGGCGATAAGCAATGCTTATGTGATGAACAATGTTGCGGTTAACTCCTCTTCCTTAAAATCCTACTTGTACTCAAGTAGGTATTAGAAATATGGATCATTATTGAATTCTAGTTGAATTGGTTTGATATTATTCAATTTTATGCTATTGTTTGGGGTTTGAGAAATTTCCTGGATGAATTGGTTATCCCTTGGTTTCATAAAACATCTTGTGATAATGATTGATATTATTGTGTCAATTATGCAGAATATAGCGATGCTGTTATTTAATGAATGGGTCTTTATAAAATTTAGGTGTTTTGTGTTTTTTATGTTAAGTGCTTGGAGGGAATTTAACGAGAGAATTTGTAACCTTTCCATTTCTATCGGAGTCATCTGAATTAGTGGGACTCCGGGTTTTAGTATTGTCTTCTCTTTGTTGTTAAATTCTTTATTATTTATTATGATTAAATCATTCCAAAAGTGTAGAAGGTAAGTTCTTTTAAGTTTATGTGTTTTGTTGTCTTGTATTATGCTGCCGTTAAAATTGTTAAAAAAATACAAGGCTATTGTCTATTTCTTCAATAGTCCGAACATGGTCTGCGTTGGTAAAGCCACACAGCGATTGCTTTCCCTGAACTAATTTAGCAATGCATTTTGTGTGTTGGAGATTTACAGTTTTCCTTATCGTAAATTTTGATTTCTTTGGATGTTTTAAAATTTTTTGGTATTTTAATTAACATATATTATTATCAGATAAAAATATTTCGTTTGCTTCGATATCGACTATTAAATTATTTTTTATTACATGTTTTATTAGTAAATTTTGAAAGTTTGTTGAATCTAATTCTGGTATTTTTACAATCTAAATATATTTTACAATCTAAATATTATGTAATACAGAGATATCGGTGAGTTCTAACATTTCTTCAACTGTTAAAGATGACATATGTATTATTTTTTTGAAAAATTGTATGAACTTCTTGTAATTCTTTTTCATTTAAGAGAAGCGAGTTTATTACATTAAGTTTTGCCCATTGTATTGTATATTTGGCATTAATTATTTCTTCTTGAAGGCTTGTGGCTATATCGTTACTGAATCTTGCAACTGTCTGTTAATGATAACTTTATCATTGTTGTTTGTAATTTGGTTATTTAGATTGTAATTTATTTATATTAGATCATTGTGATCTGGGCTTCCTGCAAAATATTTCCATGCTGAGCCTATCCAGTCTATCGATCCTGTTTTTCTGTCTTTAAAGGAAAGATAACTTCTTTTTAAGTCTTTTATGGTGTGACCTCGAATAGTTAAGAGTTCGGTTTCTATATGGACGACGATATGAATTAATTTTGCAGAGGATGTTTGTAACTTTCCGATTCCTTTATGGATTGAAATTGTGTGAGCATCGGTGTAGTTTGATATTTCCATATAAGGCATTGCCATGGGCAAGATGAAGAGAAGGAGAAAAATCCTGAAACAGCCATGTCCGTCTTTATCGTCATTATTTTATTTTGTTTTTAGACCCTGTACCCAAAGGGTAAAGGGTATATTAAGTTTGTGCAAATGAATGTAATGGGCAGAAGGAGGCATGGCAGACCCCACAAAGAATATATGTTCTTGATCAGCATGAGCTGAGTCGATATAGCCATGTCTATAGCCATAGCCTGTCCGTCTGGATAAACGAACGGATCTCTGAAACTGTAAGAGCTAGAAGAACAATATTAACAGTGCAGATTCTTGTAATTATTAGGCAGATGAAGAAGTGGGGTGCCACGCCCACCGCCCCCGCAATTTGTATTTTAATCTTTGCATAATTTTTATGCTAAAATTTTTGAAAAAAAACCCATGCGATTGGAACATAGATTTCTACCAATTTCATCAAGATTTTTCAATTAGAAAGCGCAAAAAAAAATTCCCAAAGTGTACAGGCGCTATACTAAAGCAATCTGTTTATTTGTTTATTTGCGTTCGGTGGTTGATTTTTCTCGGAAGTGCCGCTGAGATGACTGGTTTTGATATATTTATCTTATAACCAAATTTTTACAGGGTCTGTAACAGTCGGGAAACTCGACTGTAACGTTCTTACTTGTTTTCAAGTGAAAATATGTCTATATGGATTGTATGTCCTGGGAATTCTGGAATTGGTGTTTTTGTTATTTCTGGGTTTGTGGGATGCCTGTCATACTTTCTTTCTTTGCATTCTAGACTGTTTTTCTAATTCTTCGATCTTATTTTTCATTTTGGGGAAGTAATATTTCTCTGCTATTTGCAACTTATTTCGTGGGCATTTCTATGAGCTCTATTGTGTGCCTGTAAAATTCTCTTCTTGTTGTGATTCTACTGTTACGTCCTGTACTTTTACTTGGGTAAATCTAACTTTAAAAGATCTAAAGGGTATAGTCGTTGAATTTGTCCCATGATGTCTGTTGTCGCTTGTATCTCGTTTATTACAGAGGTTTAGGTATTTAGTAAATATTTTTATAAGGTCTTTGTCTAAGAATGTTGGCTGAGAAATTATGTGCCTATGGAATGTAGGGAATGGAATAGTGAATTTGTACACTGGTGGTTGTTCTTTTAGTATAAAAATTTGGTTTTTGAATGCATTAATTGGCACTTCTATACTTTAAATGAGCTTGTGCGAAGAACTTTGTGCACTGTATTGGGTTCCTGTTATTGAAATAACTTCGTTCCGCTTAGGGTGTCTGAAAATTGCGCCAGCTACTACATTTTCTTTTCCCGGTTTGTAGAGTAGCTCTTTGTTGTATTCATCTATCGCCTTATTCCATCGCCTTATTGCTATTCCACCCTTCCAATTACAATCGTGTGTGAGGGGTTCATAATCTGTGTAGGTCTTTACTTTAGATCCGCCATAAAGATAACCTGTAAAAGATTTTAAGGCTCAGCATATGGCTAACATTTCCTTTTTTGCAGTTCCTTAGCTTTCTTCAGTTTTTGAAAGGGTCCTAAATATAAATGCTATTGGCTTATCGGCTTGGGAAATTACTGCTCCTATTGCGTAATCTGAAGCGTCTGTAGTTAACGTAAACTCTTTAGTGAAAGGCTCGAAGGCTTTTTTGGCTTTGTCATTTAACTGTATTGATTAATGCGTATTCCATAATAAATATTCTGTAATACCCTGCCAATCCGAGAAATGATCTGAGTTCTTTAAGGGTTTGCGGTGGAGGGTAGTTGGTTATGGCTTCTTCTTTTTTTGGATTTGTTTCTATTCCTTTGTCTCTATTATGAAACCTAAAAATTCGACTTTCGTTTTGAAGAACTCGCATTTGTCTAGTTGACATTTAATGTTTGCTGCGTTTAGCGTTTTAAAGATTATATCGAGATTTTTACAGTGTGTTTCTTCATTTTTACTAAAGACAATAATATCGTCATATAAATATAACAAATTTTTCCCTTTGTGATCTCTCAGAATGTCGTCAAAAGCTAGTTGGAATATAGAGGGGGCAATTTTTTAATCTAAAGGGAAGTCTTGTGAACCCGTATTAGCCGTTGTTCACGGAAAACGCTGTTTTTTCTGTATTTTTCCTTCAAGAGGAACTGATGAAACCCGCTCTTAAGATCTAGCACGGACTCCGTTAATGTCTGGTATGGGGTATCTGTCTGCTATTGTGATAATATTTAATTTCTTGTAGTCGATAACCATTCTATATTTTTGAATATTTGATGGAACAATTTTTTTTGGAACAATCCACAAGGATGAATTATATGGTGATCTAAAGAGACGTATTATATTGTTTTCTAAGAGTTCCTTAATCTATTTGTCAAATTCATCTTTTAAAGCCATTGGATACTGATAACATTTTGAATGCACTGGTGTGGGTGTATTGGTACGTATATCTGCGTTTACGTTAGTTGTATAGGTAAGTTTTTCGTTAGGTTCTGCAAAAAGGATAAGAGCTGTTTTAATTCAGTTTTCTGATGATGAGTTAAATGGTCTGCTCAGGGAATGATTGCATTTACTTATTCGAACTTTCTTTGTTTCATAGAAATACTTATTCCGTTTTTTAGGATCATTCTTTCTTTCTTAGTGTCGATAACAGCACCAAGTTCTTTGAGACTGTCATTTCCGAAGTTTTAAGTGTTGGTATTAAGAAAAATGTAACTATTGCTTTTGGATCATCGAAGAGGTTAGCCATTTTGTAATGGGTTATTGGTACGTTGCCTCCAGAGGCAACATGAAATTTATTTTTATTAGGTAGTGGATTTATAACAAACTTGGGTTGGATATAATTTCTATTAGAGCCAGTGTCAATTAATATTTGAAGAATTTTTTTCGCTCCTCACTTTACATTCAAAATGAGGTAATGAGGAGTCTGTAATTCTAAAAAATTAAGGTAACTATGGTCATATTGTTGTTCGTCCAAATTGATTAGTTGGATACGTAAAGATTGGTCTTTCCGACTGTCCGAAATTATTAAATCTGGGGATCATGGAGGGGAATTGTTGTGGGTTATTTCTTGGTGGATATGGTGGTCTGTTTTGGAAAGCTAACTTAGGAACAAAGTTAGTAATATGAGTTTGTCGGAGTGCTGTTGCTAATTTCGGAGGTAAGTTTCTAAAACCGTTTTGTTGTCCAGTCGCGTGGTTGGAACGGAATGTTTGATTCTCTAACTTTAAACATAAATGTAAACCGGAAGGTAAATCGGCTGGTTCTTTTATTCCAAGAAGGCGTGTCTATCACCACGTAGTCCTCTAATGTGTCTAGAGCTTTATCTCTGTACATCTTTTTCATGAGTTGTTCTGCCTCTTTACCTAGTTTCATGCAATTTATCTTGTTAAGAATCAAGGACAAGTGTTTATAAACTGTTTGATGGAATTCTTCCACCGTCTGATTAGGGGCTTGGGTAATAACCCAAGTTAGTGTAATGCATCTTGACATGGCTTCCCAATTTAAAGGAGCAGTGTATGATTCTAGCTCGGTATCTGCATCACCTGTTATTTAGTTGCGAATGGCTTGTAATATGCCGAAATATTTTGGTGTACCGACTGTATTTGCATAAGCCTCTAATATTCTATCTACACATTTATTCCATGATCCAAACTCAGATGGATATTCAGAAAATTCTTGTAAAGTTTTCACAATATCGGGTACTCTAAGTCTGCTAAGTTTCCTTGATGTTCTGGATTAACTTCGTGCGGTTGAACGTTGAGACTGTTGTATTAGGGATGGCAATGATTCATTTAGTACCTGTTTACTACTGCTACTACTGTTTACTACTTACTGCGGCGGTTCATTACCGTTCGGGTTAAGCATGGGTTGTTCGAAACTTACTTTAGTTGAGGGAATTTTTTAAAGAAATGAAATGATTATAATTATAATTATTAGTAGATTCAACGTGCTTATGCATAAAAGCTTATATCAAATTATCTTTACACTGAAAGTTGTGAATGATCTATTTCAACTTTGAACTTTAAACATTAATATTATTATTATTATTTTTATACCCTTGCAGAGGGTATTATAATTTTGACCAGAAGCTTGTAACGCAGTGAAGGAGACATTTCCGACCCTATAAAGTATAAATATTCTTGATCAGCATCACCAGCCAAGTCTAGCCATGCCCGTCTGTCCGTCTGTCTGTCCGTCTGTCGGTTGCTATGTAAACTAGTCTCTCAGTTTTAAAGCTATCGGTCTGAAACTTTGCGCCGACCCTTAAATCCGTTGCAGGTAGTATATAAGTCGGAACGGCTGGAATCGGAACACTATATCACATAGCTGCTATAGGAACGATGTGGAAAAAGGTCTATAAGCTCGCAATTTTTTAAGATATTTATTTTATTTCCTAGGAAACATTTATTAATGACTATTTTGATATATCCTGAAAGTTTCATTAAAATCGAATTACTATATCCTATAGCTGCCATAGGATCGATGTGAGAAAATGGGTCATTGAGCATAACTCTGGTATTTTTCAAGACAATTAATTCATTCTTGAGAATTCATAGACATTAAATCCCTTTTAGAAAATCAAAAACCAAAAGTCGAATCACTTTATCCTTTAGCTGCCATACAAACGATCAAACAGTTTTAAGGCAACTGGTCTGCAAGGGTATTCTAAGCTTCGGGTACCGAAGCTAACCTTCCTTTCTTGTTTTTATTTGAAAACCATTAGCTGGATTTGCCCTTCTATTCTGGAGGGTCCCTTGTAGGATTCGCAGAATTGGGTTTGTTATACTGCTTGTTGCACGAAGTATTTTAATTTATTAAGTACTAATTTTTTCAACAGCAACTTATGTTTTTATCGTTTAAAGATCTGTTATGTTGCACTTCTATATTTGTATTAATTGATCATTTACACTCTCACTTTAACTTGTTTACTTAAGTTTTAATTTTAGTTTTGTGTTTCTTTCTTTAATTATAACGTTTGATACGGCTACTCCTTCTGGTGTCCCGGATGTTCTCCTGTTTGCTTCCTACTAAGGCTCCTGTGGATCACACTAATAAAGGATGCTCTGCGGACTTGCCTGACAGAGCGCGTAGACTGCCGAATTGCAATTTGATGGGCCAGCAGAGTTGTAAAAGAAGTTGACTTAGCAATTGAACTTAATCAATTTTCCTCGCTGTGGAGTTGCAAGTGACTTTTGTACAGATCTAACTGAATAAGATGTCCTCGTGCTGTTCCGTGCTCGTGCGCCAGTTAATTTCAGGATTGTTGACTTTCTTTATTGAAATCCAAAATGGAACTGATTTTACAAAACTTCAGAATACTCTGATCTAAGCTGTGGCTTTCGGCAGCGGTGCTGGCGTCGGCGTAGTTGGTGACGACGTCAGCGTAGGCGGACGGTTTTTTTGATGACGGCGACGATTGTCAATTCAGCACTTTATATTGTTTACATTTGGTGGTTCTTTTAAATTGTTGATCGGCGGATGTGTGGATTATTGAACTCTGGTGGTCAATATTGTGCAACTGTTTAATTACAACGTTGCAGAATTGTTGATGTTTATGAGATGAACAATGTTGCGGTTAACATGTACATTATGTATGTAACGGTAGTGCAGTCTCAGCGGCTATTCTCTAAAAAATTCATCTTAAACATCATTGAAGTGTAACGTAATAAATAATATAGAAATAATATAGGAAAACAAGAAAGGAAGGCTACCTTCGGGGATCAGAGCTTAGAACTGTCTGATCGTTTTTTATACCCTTGCAGAGGGTATTATAATTTTGACCAGATGTTTGTAACGCAGTGAAGGAGACATTTCCGACCCTATAAAGTATATATATTCTTGATCAGCATCACCAGCCGAGTCGATATAGCCGTGTCCGTCTGTCTGTCGGTTGTTATGTAAACTAGTCTCAGTTTTAAAGCTTTTGGGCTGAAACTTTGCACCAACCCTTCAATCTGTTGCAGGTAGTATATAAGTCGTAACGGCCGGAATCGTAAAACTACATCACATAGCTGCCATGGGAACGATTATGAAAAAGTGCCATAAATTTGCAATTTTTTAAGATAATTAATTTTTTTCTTAGGAAATGAAACTATTAAACTATCGCGATCACTATCTGCGATAATCTTCAGCTTTTTCCCCTCACTACGCGTGTTCATGTACCTGTTTATTTTAAATAACTCTGAGCAAGTAATTTGGTGTAAGCTTAGTGTGGTTGTTGTTTGTTCATTGTGTCCGTTTTGTGTGTAGATCTATTTACCACAACCTTAACAAAATCCCTCTCTCTGTCCATACCTCTCTTATTCTGCACTATTTACGCTTCCCTTTTGCACTGTGGCCACTGTGGTGTGCAAAGTACGGCAAAAATGTCCGAAATAATCTGTTCGGTGAAACTTGCCGCAAAGCCTTTACAGCTAGACAAGCCAGCATTCATTGTTGGCTGTGCGATAGTGTTATGTTATATTCCGGGCACGTAGATTATGCTATGGCCCTTAGGAATGGGCTGCCCATCTTTGCAAAAATGATAGTAAAGGTATAAGTTGAAACAGCCTCATAGCTGACATAGGAACGATTGAGAAAAATGATAACAGCTTAAGATAATTGATTGATTCTTTATAAATCACGATTTTATAACTTATTTAATTATTAATTATTATTCTTGGAAAAAATAGATTTTATAGACATTAAAGCCGAACTAGAAAAATAAAAAAATCCTAGAGGTCTGCAGGGGTATTCTAAGCTTCGAACAATCAAGCTAGCCCGCGTTACTTGTTATTAAACCCCTTTTTATCATTAATATTTTTGTTTTTCAGAATTATCAATAATTAAGCAAAAGTCTCTTAAAATGGACCAAGAGCTAGAAATATCCGAGATTAAGACTAAGGATCTAAAGATGTATATTCAAAAGTATACATCAAAATTGGAACTACTTAATGACAAAATATACAAAAAAAGAATACACCATGATTTTGAAGAGACCGAGTTCGAACACGAACAGACTAAGCTAAGTAAAAAATTAAAGGTAGGATATATCTAGCATTGCGTGTCAGAACATTTGTCAATTTATTTTTTCGTTTTTATTTAAACCCGAGAACTGAGTAATGCCCAGGTTGTACATAATATATTTTGTAAAGCAAGTAACAATTTTATACCCTGTACCCAAAGCGTAAAACGGTATATTAAGTTTTTATAAATTATGTAACTAGCAGAAGGAGGCTTTGCAGACCCAACAAAGTATATGTGTTCTTGATCAGCATCACCAGTCGAATCGATCGAGTCATGTCCGTCTGTCGATTGCTACGTAAACTAGTCTCTCAGTTTAAAAGCTATCGGGACCAGAGCCTTTTTTCTTTTGCAGACATTTTTAAAGATAATTGATTGATTCCTTAAAAAACACTATTTAATGACTATTTTAACCTATAGTATATTGCTGCCATAGGAACAATGGGAGGAAATGGGTCATTGAGCATAACTTTGTGGGCTTTTCATAGTCATTAAAACCGATTTAGAAAGTCAAACACAAAAAATCTAACAGTTTGAAGGCAACTGGTCTGCAAGGGAATTGTAAGCTTTGAGCCCGGAAGCTAGGATTCTTTCTTGTTTTTCTTGGATTTTTTTTTAAATGCTATTAGTAAGTTTTTTGTTGTAATATTATTTCTTTATTATTTGCTACGAAACATTGGTAAATTGAATTGTTTAAGGCAACTGGTCTGAAAGGGTATTCTAAGCTTCGGGTACCGAAGCTAGCCTTTCTTTCTTGTTTTTTTTTTTTAATTCTATAATACCAGTTTTAGTTTAAGCATAATTTACTAAAAATACTTTTATTTTATTTATCAGGAAGCAGAACTTGGGTTACTAAAGCTGGAATGCGGAATCACAGATCTCCAAAATGATATTGAACTTCATAAAGATTTTGTAATAGAAAACCATAGAGAAGGTTTGTCGTGGGAAACCAAATATAAATTACTCGAGGAAACTATTCTATGGTCAAAGTCAGAACGGTCATTTAAAGGTGAAATCGGGTTAATGAAAACTGAAATACATCGCATGAATATAAGATATAGCCAACTTAACCGAGCACAAGAAAGACTCGTTCAAGATCTGCAGCATTGTGTTATGCATCGCGAACAAATTTTTGTTAATGCAACTGTTAAAGAACATGTTAAGACCAAATTTAAGAAGTTAAAAAATATTTCCCAGATTCAAGTAAGGTTAGATGAAGTTCATAATAGAGCAAAATTAATCCGTAATGAAATTGCATATTTATCTGATAAACGCCTAATGGACGATGTTAACAAGATCGAGCGTATGATTTATATGTTACGAAGAATTCAATCTGACCTTAACGATATTTTAAAAGACGATGCTAATATTCAAGACCGGATAGACGATGGAATTTTAGCTAAGCATGCGAATTTAGAACTAATTATTCGAAAACAGACTCGAGCAAAGGCTTACCGAAAGCTTAATCTTTTAAAATCACAACAAAAATTATGTCGAACAGATATGACAATTCACCAGCTATCACAAAAACAAAGTGATCTTAATGACATTCTTATGGAAATAGTTCAAACTCTTATAATTGACTATCCCGATAAAAAATCTTTTTTTTCAAAAGTGCTTCATGTTCTTAAAGATTAAAATTAATTTAACATAGACCAATAATTTACGCTATTTAAACTAATAAAGCCCATTGCAAAAAATAATATAATTGTTTGAAACACACAGATTTTTGGCAATCAACGTGGACTACTGCATACCAAAAGAAGGGACAGTAAAAATATATTGTGCTTGACAGATCGATTTTAAGAAAATTATCCCCGGAAAAGCTATGGCAGCATCATCCGCAAATGCAATAAAGTGACATCTACCCTCTTAAATTTCTGCAGTATTTTTTCCTCTCCTCAATTTTTGTTCTTGGTTAAGAATGGTTTTATTTATATATTATTTTTCAAAATATTCTCCTTAACAATTCAATTCAATAATTCGCATGCGATTGCGTTAATTCCATGTACGAGTATTAAATCCACTGCCGATATAAACCAAAATATATAACTGTATAAACTCCTTCTGCACAAGGAAGCTTAGTAGCGGAAAAAGCTCCGTCGATCAACATTTGGAGGTCATAAGCACATGAATTTCAGCTATACATATAGCTTGTATATGCATAACATAGCTTCTCGTATTTGGCGCGTTTTCAACCTTTATTTTAAAAGTCCGTTGCTCATCTATTGTCTATCTGTTGGTAATTTAAAATTAAAAAATAAGGCTAGCTTTGGGGTCCGAAGCCCTGAATACCCTTGCAGACCAGTTGCCTTTAAGCCCTTCGGTCGTATGTATGAGAGATACAAGACACAATTGTCCGATTCTTATTTTTTTAGGGTATGTTAAAATATTTAGATATTAATGTGATTTGGGGCTTATATACTATCTGCAACAGAAGAAGGCTTTGGGTGGTGTTTCAGCTCCTTATTTTCAAAACTGACAAAATGTTCAGAACGCATTACGTCTACTATTTCAAAAAGTTAAGTTTATGCAAGAATACGAACCTTTCGAAAATATGTCCTGTCCATAAACTCGACAACAAAATTTCTTTATTCCACACCATTGCGTGTTGAAGCCTACAAGTGGCACAACTAAATTACACGTTGTCTTTGATGTCTTAGCAAAACCTTTCCCTAATGATCTCTCTCAGGCTCAACAATACAAAAATATATGGTGACAACCTTATTGATATTTCGTCTGCATCTTTATGCACTGTAAGGCGATATTACAAAGATTTTTCGTCAATTTGCATTTCATCCACACGATCGACCGTTTCACCCGATATTATGGAGAGCAACCTCTAACGATGAGGTACAGGTTTATTAGCGGAACACCGTAACTTATGGTCTATCTACAGCACATTTTCTTGCGATACGATTTTTATATCAAATTGGCGATGCATATGGTGGTTCAGATTAAAGATCAGATCTTTATGTAGATGACTTGCTAACAGGAGCAGACTCTTTAGAGGACTTACAACGGAAAAAGAATACTCATTTTATTTGCTGGACAAAGCAGGATAGGCAATGACGAAGTTTAGCAGTATCTCGCCAATTATCACTAACGTGTCCGACTCAAGATTCCAATTTATCAAGAGGACGAAGATCTCACAACGTAAACGCTTGGATTATCGTGGCAGCCTCGTGAAGGTTATTTTGAAATCTTAGCTCAACTGAACTTTCCAGAAGCAATAAAACACGTACTCAAGCGCCGAAAGAAAATTTTATGATTTTCTAAAATCGGATGATAAGTTGGAAAGGAGTTGAATTGGAGAAATTCCTCTTTAGAGGACGATCTGATACAGTCACTATATTATGCTCTTACTATTATTACTATTTGTTCCATTTAATAAATTACATCTGCAAACAATCCGGCTACCCGCTCTATCGGTGGAAGTTGCCTTGTCGGCCGCTGTCTTTGGCGTGCCCAAAGATTTTCTCGGCGTCTCTGTCGTGCAGACAGACGGAATAATACTTTATTCCTAACGGAAGTGTTTTCGATCTTTCGCTTCATATCTCGAAGACTATAAGAGCTTAAAACTCTGTACATAAGAGTTATGTATTGTCTACGAAGTTCAACTTTGCTAAACAAATTTACTACGGCCATTTCCATTAAAAGGATGTCAGTTGAATTTTGTTACCACTATCTTATACTTTTTAGGACCAATGCAATAAACGCCGACTGGCGTTACATATATAACTGCATTATAGGATATAGATATAGTTTTTTTGTTATAGATTATAGGATATAGATATTGTTATTTTTTTTGTTCTTTTTTATCGGTTTAAGTGTCTAAGGTGTCACACACTTTCACTTTCCATAGCGAACGGACGTGTTTTTATTTTGCGCCCCGAAAATTTTCTGTTTGATAACAAAAACCCCGGAGTTTTTATAAAGTAACCATTTAAGCTATTCCGATCACTATCTGCGGTATTCATCAGCTTTTTCCGTTCGCTACGCGTGTGCATGCACCTGTTTATTGAAATAACTCTGAACAAGTAATTTTGTGTAAGCTAAGTGTTGCAGTTTGTTCTTCATCTCCGTTTTGCGTGTAAATCTATTTACCGCAATTTCTTAGTAAAGTCGCCCTCTCTCTTTGTAATTTGTGTAAATTTGTAAATCTGTTTATCGCAACAGTAGCAAAGTCCCTCTCTCTGCCCATACTTCTCTCCCATTATACACCATTCTCTCTTTGCACAGTGGTCCACAGCACTGCAAAAATGTGCGAGATTATCTGTTCGGTTAAAACTTGCCGCAAAGCTATTACAGCGAGACAAGCTAGTATCCACTGTTGGCTGTGCGATAATGTCATGCATTGCAAGTGCGTGAACTATTCCGGGCATGTAGCCGATGCTATGGCCCTTAGGACTGGGTTGCATTATTGTTGCTAAGCCTGCCGCGAGATTGAGAACGAAATAAAATCGTTCATGCGGCAAACCAAAGGAGGTTTTAAAAATTTGGTTATTGGGTTTAAACAAATCCATGACCAAATGATGGCGCTCGACGCTCAATTTAACAGCCTTCAGCTGTTAAATGAGTCGCCGAAGCGCAAAAAAACCGCTTCTGGTGAACCCGTGGCCACTACCACACAATCTCGGGCGGCGGAGCTACGAATGATGGCAAAACAGCTGAGGACGGAAGACACCGCACTAGCACCGGCCACAGACGCTATTAAAGATTCGGTTTCCGAATGTGCCAGTGTGGTAGGACCACAGCCACAGTCCGTCCCAGAGCCAGGACATATCCCATTAATTCCGAAAGTCAAAACCATCCCAGTCCCGAATATACCCACTCCGCCGAGGCAACTAAGGTCCGGACTACCAGCTCCACATAGTTCCGATAGCGTGAAACCTGCAGAACCAAAACCCCTCACGGTAATCCCACCCAAAAAACAAATATTTTTATCTCGGCTTGCCCCTGACCTCTGCGACTGACGTCGCTGCTTTTATACGATTGCCATTAATGGCCTTTTGCCATTAAACTTCCCCAGCCAACTGCACCTACTGTGATCACAAAAAACTAGCCCGCTCTTTCCTTATATCCTATCAGAATACAAGAGGCCTACGAAGTAAGCTTACTAAATTGTACTCTGATAGTTTTTCATTTGGTTCACAGGTGATTGTGTTAAAAGAAACCTGGTTAAAACCCGACATCCTCAGTTCCGAGGTTTTCCCAGGCAAGTACACAATCTTTACAATTGATCGTCCTTCCCGGCGGGGAGGTGGAGTATTACTTGCGGTTGACTCCAAACTCCCGGCGGAAGAGATATGCCTTCAAGAATTCGGTGATATCGAATTCATTTGCGCTAAAATAACTTTCTCAGGTAACACTTTCTTTATTACCTGTTCATATATTCCGCCTTCTTCCGAGTTACCCATGTACTGGAAGCACTTATCCGCTATCCAATCTGTTTCTAACTTGCTTGCCGACAGGGATCAGTTGATCGTTCTTGGTGATTTTAATATACCAGAAGTCAATTGGTCCGATGATACAAAGTCTAACTCTGTATTGCCGATGGCGCAACATGACCTTATTGTTGGCCTGCTTGAACTGTCATTGTCACAAATTAACAATGTGCGAAATTCTTTAGGCCGCATACTGGATCTGTGCTTTGTATCAGACCCGGACAACGTGATTTTATCAAGAACCTTTTCTCTAACACAACCTGAAGATCACTATCATCCCACTTTCGAGATGACGATCGACATTGTAGAAATCGAGGTTTCCAAATCGAATAAGAGAGCCCCGCGTACCAGATGCTTTCGGAATACTGATTTCCTTAAATTAAACTCTCTTTTAGCCGGCTATGATTGGTCCGACCTCTACTCATGCACCGACATTGTGAAGTGTGCTGAGTTATTTTATAAAAAATTAAATATGTTTCTTAACTCATGTGTTCCGCTGCGGTATCCACCTAATTCAGAATCTCCGCCGTGGTTTACCAAACATTTAAAAATTTTAAAAATAATAAGAAATAGAACTTACACTAAATTTAAAGAAACCGGGTCGAGCAAGGTATATGCTCAGTACTTAACTGCTCGGTCAAATTTCACCGTGCTAAACGCTCAGTGCTATCATAATTATTTAACTCGTTGCAAGGTCCAGTTCACTCAGGACCCAAAACAGTTTTATAATTTTGTTAACACCAAGCGTAAGTCTGTTCTATTCCCACCCTATATGTCCTTTGGAAACTCATCGGCAAACACCGATCAGGCCATTGCCGATCTTTTTGCTAGATTTTTCAAAACCACATATGAACCCGCTAAAATTTTAAACCATACGGATTCCCAGGAATTCCCAAGGTCAAATGCAATTTTCTGTCCCGTCATTAACGAAAGCTCGATTATAACCGATCTTCAACGGGTGAAGCCAACTTTTTCGCCAGGACCGGATGGTATACCAGGCTGCGTGCTTAGATACTGCGCCGATTACCTGAGCAAGCCTCTTCTAAAGTTATTTAATTTGTGTCTCGAGTCCTCAACGTTTCCTCGGATATGGAAGGAATCTTTCGTTATTCCGATCCATAAAAAAGGTAAACGAAGCGAGGCAAGCAATTACAGAGGTATCTCTAAATTGTCTGCTATCCCCAAGCTTTTCGAGAAACTTCTAACCCCTCAATTGCAACACCTATGCAGCTCTTTTATTTCTCCATGCCAACATGGATTCATGAAACGTCGCTCGACGACAACTAATCTTTTGGAGCTCTCATCTTTTGTTATCGAGGGCTTCCAGTCAAATTTTCAAACGGACGTCATTTACACAGACTTCAGTAAAGCATTCGACTCCGTTAATCACTCTCTTCTTTTAAAAAAGCTTGACAAAATGGGCTTCCCTGTATGCTTACTAAAATTGATCAGCAGTTACTTGAGTAATAGAACTCAAAGGGTTCTTTTCAAGAGCTCACTTTCTGGTGAAATCCATGTCACCTCGGGCGTCCCTCAAGGTAGCCACCTTGGTCCTCTGCTGTTCACACTCTTCATTAACGAACTTCCATCGGTCGTGCTTAATTCTCGCGTACTAATGTACGCGGACGATGTCAAGTTTTGTATACAATATAATGATCCCTCTCGTCAATCGGTATTACAGGCCGATCTTAATAACTTACAGGCATGGTGTGTAATAAATTCTCTTAAATTAAACGGCTCTAAGTGCAAACTGATGACATTTTACCGTTAAGAGCCTCAGTTTGCTGCTTATTCTCTAGATGGAGTCTTTCTTGATAGAATCACGCGTGTTGATGATCTTGGCGTCATACTTGATGCCAAATTAAAATTTACTGACCCCTACGTGACTAAGACTATGTACATCTCGCTTGTCCTGCCAATTCTTGAGTACGGATCATGTGTCTGGAGTCCTCAGTATGGAGTTCACCAAGACAAAATTAAATCCGTGCAAAAAAGATTCCTTATCTTCGCGCTTAGAGGCCTCAACTGGGAACCAAACTTTCATCTTCCCTCTTACTCTAGTAGACTGATGCTTCTAAACCTACCCACACTTACTAATCGTAGAATGCTTGGTGTAGTTTTCATCCTCAAACTAATACACAATGAGGTTGATAGTTCTGCCTTGTTAGAACGCATCAACTTTAATGTGCCCCGTAGACTTACAAGAAATTTTATCCCACTAGCTTTAAGCCATAGTAGTTTGAATTATGTCCTGCATGAGCCCTTTAGAGTACAGATTATAACGTAGTGCACCAACTAACGTCCGATTTTTCTTCTATTAACGACCTTATGCATATTAAGTCCCTAATTCTTACCTACCTTACTCACCACAATTCTATGTAGTTTTCCTCGAAATCTTTCAACTATTTTCCCTGCATGCTGGGTCCTATCTTCGCGATCGAGCCGTACGTTATGCGGCTGCGCCCCTCGGCCGGTTGGGCGGGAGGTGGGTTGCATCACGTGCAACGGGATTCGAAAAAAAAAAAAAAAAAAAAAAAAAAAAAAACAACGTAAAAATACGAATTGAAAGGGCGGTGTTACAAACCCTGTACCAATTTTGTTATAAGGTAAATAAATCAAAACCAAAAAAAATAAAAAATTACATCGACTCCGGTCTGGGATTCGAACCCAAGATCTTTGCGCTTTCAGTTAAATGCCGTAACGATTCGACCACACAATATTTTGTAAATCAGCAGCTAATACAGTAAAATATATTGAAGGCACATTCATACATACATATGTATAAGAAGATACACTTCCGAGAAAAATCAACCACCGAACGCAAACGATTTACCGTTTGTTTGAGCAAATAAACAGATTACTTGTGTTTAGCGCCTGTAAACTTTGGGTATTTATTGTGCGCTTTCTAATTAACCAATCTTAATGAAATTTACAGGCTTTAATGTCTATGAAAACTGTTTTTCTCAAGAATGAATTAATTGTCTTGAAAAACACCAGAGTTATGACCCATTTTCTCCTATCGTTCCTATGGCAGCTATGGGATATAGTGGTCCGATTTTGATGAAACTTTCAGGATATGTTAAAATTGCTATTAATTAGAGTTTACCAAGAAATAAATAAAATATCTTAAAAAATGTCGAAATTTTGGCATTTTTTCCCAATCGTTCCTATGGCAGCTATGTGATGTAGTGTTCCGATTCCGGCCGTTCCAACCATAATACTACCTGCAACAGATTGAAGGGTCGGTGCCCGATAGCTTTAAAACTGAGGGACTAGTTTACATAGCAACAGACAGACGGACAGACAGGCAGACAGACGGACATGGCTAGATCGACTCGGCTGGTGATGCTGATCAAGAATATATATACTTTGTAGGGTCGGAAATGTCTCCTTCACTGCGTTACAAGCTTCTGGTCAAAATTATAATACCCTCTGCAAGGGTATAAAAATTGTGCAGTGCAAACATTAAAATACAAATTGCGGGGGCGGTGGGCGTGGCACCTGAAAAAAAACTTCATCTGCGTAATAATCACGAGAATCTGCACTGTTAATAAGGTTCTTCCAGCTCTTACAGTTTTTGAGATCCGTTTGTTTATCCAGACGGACAGACGGACATGGCTATATCGACTCAGCTCGTCATGCTGATCAAGAATATATATACTTTGTGGGATCCACGGCTCCTTTTGCCTGTTACATACATTTGCACAAACTTAATATACCCTTTACCCTTTGGGTACAGGATCTAAAAATATAATGATATGTTATAATGCAGAAAATAAAATGTCTATCGTAAATTAATGCATAGAAGCGAGAAATTAAACAAGATTCGTTTATTTAACTACTTCAAGATAAGCGAAATCCTACAAAATGTATGCTCTTCATGGCTTGAAAACAATAATATTTCGAAAATATTTCATCACCAAATATATATACATCGAAGTAAAGAAATCGGGGGACTAACGTTCCTACGCCAGCAATAGGATATTTTGGTCAGATTTTAAAATAAACGGCCAAGATAATTTAATACGTTGAAAGAAACATTTTATACTTCAAAGCACCATTTCGTAGGTGTTTAATACCAGTAAGAGAAGCATCTATGCAAAGTTAAAGCCAAACAAGAAAGGAAGCCTAGCTTCGAGGCCCGAGGCTTATAACACCCTTGCAGACCGTATGGAAGCTATAGGATATAGCTACATAATAATTTTATAAAACGGCTTTAATGTATATGAAAACTCTATTTCTCAAGAATGAATTAATTGTCTTCAAAAACACAAAATTTTTTCTCAATGACCAATTTTCTCACATAGTTTCTATGGCAACTATAAGATATAGTGGTCCGATTTTGATAATACTTTAAGGATAGGTTAAAATGATCATTAAAAAATGCTTTCCAAAGAATAAAATAGATAGTTAAAAAATGCTTATTTCACTTTTTGCACTTTTTCCCAATCGTTTCAATGGTAGCTTTGTGATGTAGTGTTCCGATTCCGTCCGTTCCGACATATACTACCTGCAACACTTTGAAAGGTCGGTGCAAAGTTTCAGCTCGATAGATTTAAAACTGAGAGTCTAGGTTACATAGCAACCGACGGGCGGACAGACAGACGGAAATGGCTAAATCGACTCGGCTGGTGATGCTAATCAAGAATATGTATACTTTATGGGGTCGTGTCGTATATGTCTCCTTCACTGCGTTACAAACTTTTGGTCAAAATTAGAAAACCGTCTGCAAGGGTATAAAAACTATGTTTCTGTTTTGTCAAATAGGCATGGCTAGATTATATCGGCAGCAAATCTTGAAAAATCTTCATTCTTATTGTGCATAAAACTTCTCGGGAAGAATATTCTTTGGGGTATTCCTTTCAAAATAGTCATATTAATCATATTCCTCTTCGTTTCTATAGCAGCTATGAGATAAAGTGGTCCTATCCGATTGTATGCCAGGGTGAATGCAAACTAAGAAATTTCTTTGTATATATTTAGTTTAATGAATCATAGTCACACTTTTCCTAATAAATGCTGTATTTCTTTGAATTTAAATACAAATGTAAAAAAAAAAGTTATTTAATAAGGGAAGTACTCAAAACTTAGCGACATATGGAATATATTTAAATATGCTTTAAAATATATTGGAATATTACATACTTTTAAATCGCATGTTTTATTTAGCAATAAATTGCTCGGCTTTAGATCTCGATGTAAAACGTTTGCTGAATGTATGTACTTTAATCCACGTAATATCTGGTAAAGAAAGTAACAAATGTGATCATTACTTAGCCTCTGAAATTAAAAAAAAATATATATTTGTTAGTACTTTTATGAAATACATTTTTATAGCACAGTAGTAAATTACAATATTCAATAATATAAGCCTAATATGAGTTTATAATGTGTATATTTAAAGATAATATCAATACCTAATACACGTTTTTATGAATCGATCACAAATGTTCAATTGGGTTTAGGTCTGGAGATTAAGGTGGCGTATGACGCTGATTTTTGACATTGTAAAGCAGCCATGTCTTCCTGTTGGAAGTAGAATGCTTTTCCGAGTCCCAATTTCTGCCATGCACCCCCAAACCATGATTCCGCTTCCTCCATGTTTTACAATGGCACTAAATTATCTTTTTCTAGGGCTTTTCCATTTGTCCTCTAAAAATGCAAAATTTGCTCTCATGCGAAAAAAGCACTTGTTTCCAGAAGTCAGGTGACTTTGAAATACATTCAATTCCAAAATTCAATAGTTTTGCCCTATTGATTTTCGAAATAAAAGGCTTCTTGCGGGCTACTCGGCTGTGATACCATGCTTTTTGCAGAACGCGACGTACGGTGTCCTCGGAAACTGTCTTGGTAAACATCGTCTCTATCTCCAGCTTCCCTGCGTGTGCAGTCATCCTCGAATTCTGGCGAACGGTTTGGACAATTCTTTTTTTTCCCCTCTTCGTCAACAATGTTGAGCGGCCTGACCGGGTTTTGATATAATAGAGCCCGTTGAAATATAATTATTAATAGTTTTTTGTATTGACGATTGAGTTCTACTCATTAGTTCACCAATTTCTCTATACGATTTCTTCTCCAAATACATATTAATTAAAATTTTGCGCTCCTCAATACAAATTGCCTTTCCCATTTTTATTATGAATCAGTTAACGAAACTGTAGGTCTTTACAAGTCCAAAAGCATAATGATAAACACCCAAAGAAGTGAAATATAAACATTTTTAGTTTTGGTTTACTGTAATCGCATATTTTTTTCGATTCATGCTGCTTCTTAGAACTGTACGCAGACTTTTGCGTGTGCCTTTTCTAGTAATAATTTGTTTTAAAATATATTTGAGGTAATAAACAGATTGCTTGTTGTTGGCGGCTGTAAGCTTTGCATATTTTTTGAGCGCTGTCTAAATAAACCAAACGTAAAATGTTCAGTATCGGTAGAAATGTATGCTCCAATTACGAAAAAAAAGATGATGGTCTCTAGCTTTAAAATTGTGCAGTGGCACCGACAAAAAAAAAAGACTTCATCTGAGTTAGTATTAGGAGAATTTGCACTGGTAATATGGGTCCTCTAGCTCTTACAGATTCTGAGATTGTTAATCCAGATGGACATGGCTATATTGACACAGCTCGTCATGCTGATCAAGAATATCAGTTAACAATATTAAAAGGTATTTCATAACGCATATCACCCTAGCATTTGTAAATGCAAAATCAGCATAACGCATTTAGGGCCCGGGTCTGAACCTTATGATTCCCCGCCGTGGTCAGTTATGCTCTTTTCGCGTACGTCAGGTAATTTGGCTATCAAGAGATGATCGGCTTGTCGATCATTCTTAGCTTACCTACAGTAGTTAATTTATAGAACTAATAATTTAATAGAACTAAATAAAGAGCACAAGCTCTCTGGCTAATAACTCCGGCAACCGTCGTTAATGATTTATTATTTCATACTGTCAGAGTCTCTGAGGCCAGCATATTAAGAAGTGCAAATCCCCCTTCCAGCATAATTAATTCATCAGTAGATGAGAAAGGGACTACCGGTTATTGGAAATCAGACGGCTGCGCGGGACCCGAACACCTAAGCAAGAAATATGTAAGTGGACTCATCCAACTTTATTACAGCTTCAAATACACAAAATACACAGTGGAAAAAATAAATCATAACTTTCTACAAATTGTTAAAACAAAATTTTAGTGTATAAAATTTCGAATAGCAATTGCAATTTGTGTATGTGACATGCAAATAAAAAATAATAATTTATTAATTAATTAAAAATTAATAAATAAATATTTGCGCTACCGCCTCCGGATAATAGAAATAAAATTATTATACCCTTGCGAGGGTATTATAATTTTGACCAGAAGTTTGTAACGCAGAGAAGAAGACATTTCCGACCCTATAAAGTATATATATTCTTGATCAGCATCACCAGCCGAGTCGATCTAGCCATGTCCGTCTGTCTGTCTGTCCGTCTGTCGGTTGCTATGTAAACTAGTCTCTCAGTTTTAAAGCTATCGGGCTGAAACTTTGCACCGACCCTTCAATCTGTTGCAGGTAGTATAAAGGTCGGAACAGCCGGAATCGGAACACTACATCACATAGCTGTCAAAGGAACGATTGGGAAAAAGTGCAGAAATTTCCCCATTTTTAAAGATAATTTATTTATTTCTTGGAAAACTCCATTTAATAGCAATTTTAACATATCCTGAAAGTTTCATTAAAATCGGACTACTATATCCTATAGTTGCCATAGGAACGATGGGAGAAAATGGGTCATTGAGCATAACTCTGGTGTTTTTCAAGACAATGAATTTATTCTTGAGAAAAACCGTTTTCATAGACATTAAAATTTTTTTTAGAAATTTAAAAACCAAAGATCGGATCACTATATCCTGTAGCTGCCATACAATCGATCGAACAGTTTAAAGGCAACTGGTCTGCAAGGGTATTCTAAGCTTCGGGTACCGAAGCTAGCCTTCCATTCTTGTTATACCCTTGCAGAGGGTATTATAATTTTGACCAGAATTTGTAACGCAGTGAAGGAGAAGTCTCTGACCCTATAAAGTATATATATTCTTGATCAGCATCACCAGCCGAGTCGATATAGCCATGTCCGTCTGTCTGTCTGTCCGTCTGTCTGTCTGTCTGTCCGTCTGTCGGTTGCTATGTAAACTAGTCTCTTAGTTTTAAAGCTATCGGACTGAAACTTTGCATTGATCCTTCAATCCGTTGCAGGTAGTATATAAGTCGGAACGGCCGGAATCGGAACACTACATCACATAGCTGCCATAGGAATGAAAGGGAAAAACAACATTCATACGCCATTTTTAAAGATATTTAATTTATTTCTTGAGAAATTCCTATTAATGACTACTTTAACATATCCTGAAAGTTTCATCAAAATCGGACCACTATATCTTATAGCTGCCATACAAACGATCAAACAGTTTTAAGGCAACTGGTCTGCAAGGGTATTCTAAGCTTCGGGTACCGAAGCTAGCCTTCCATTCTTGTTTTTAATTATATTAGGACGTCAAACTCCCGGCCAGTATGGAACGAAGTATGTTGGCGGCAACATATGTCAAGGGTCTCGAGTAGAGTAATCAAAATACCGTTTTCCACAAGGGTCAAAACCGTGCGGGCGAAAACCAAGGTACAAATTTCGGGGTCGACCGCGGCCAAGAAAAAAATCCCGTCTTCTTTAAAAAAGCCAAACAGGAATCAAAACAACGATTCTTGGCGCAAACAGGAAAACTGGGTAGATCGGGGTGAATTCTCTAAGCTCAGACAACCTACGAATTTTAGGCAATTCCAGATACATAACAAGACTAAGTTTCCTTCCTCTCAGACCCCAAAAATGCCAAACTCTTTAGAAAGAATGACTGGTCAAAGGAGGCAACGTATGAACAACATCGAGCAAGCCGCCAATGTAAAAGAAGATCAGGGTTACGAAAACGCGGCAGCAGTCGCACCGAACGCAATAGAGTACGACGATGACTCCTTTCTCTTTGCTCTTTTCGCGTACGTCAGGTAATTTGACTATCAAGAGATGATCGGCTTGTCGATCATTCTTAGCTTACCTACAGTAGGTAATTTATAAGTTCCATTAAATAAAGAGCACTAGCTCTCTGGCTAATAACTCCGGCAACCGTCGTTAATGATTTATTATTTCATACTGTCAGAGTCTCTGAGGCCAGCATATTAAGAAGTGCAAGTCCCCCTTCCAGCATAATTAATTCATCAGTAGATGAGAAAGGGACTACCAGTTATTGAAAATCAGACGACTGCGCGGGACCCTCTACAGGAGCTTAAACATAATTGGCACCCAACCAAAATATCGATTTCACGACCCGAACAGTTGGACTGATCCAACTTTATACAGCTTCAAATTCACAAAATACACAGTGGAAAAAATAAATCATAACTTTCTACAAATTGTTAAAACAAAATTTTTGTGTATAAAAATAAAAAAATAATAATTTATTAATAAATTAAAAATGAATAAATAAATATTTGCGCTACCGCTGATCAAGAATATATATACTTTATAGGGTCGGAGACGTCTCCTTCACTGCGTTACAAACTTCTTGTCAAAATTATAATAAAAATACGGTCTGGTCTGGGTATCGAACCTGAGACCTCCGTGATGTCAACCAGGACGTCCGACCATTGCACTACCTAACCATTGGACCATCCAGTAGCTGTATATTGAAGGCGCCCATTCATACACATGTATATGAAGCGTTCTCAGCGGCACTTCCGAAAGAAATCAACCACCGAACGCAAGCGATTTCCCGATTATTTGAGCAAATAAACAGATTGCTTGTTGTTAGCGCCTGTAAACTTTGCGTATATATTGTGCGCTTTCTAATTAACCAATCTTGATTAAATTTGCTTGTACATTTTTTTTCTTGAAAAAAGCTTGAAAATTGTGCAGTGCTGTGCAGTGCAAACATTAAAATTCAAATTGCGGGGGCGGTGGGAGTGGCACAAAAAAATTCATATGCGGAATAATTAGGAGAATCTGCACTGGTAATATGGTTCTTCTAGCTCTTACAGTTCTGAGATCCGTTCATTTAACCAGGTGGACATGGCTATATCGACTCAGCACGTCATGCTGACAAAGAATATATATACTTTGTGGGGTCTGCCACGCCTCCTTCTGTCTGTTACATACATTTGCACAAAAATAATATACCCTTTACCCGTTGGGTACAGCGTCTAAAAGTTATTAGAAAATCCATATCAGATATATTGAAGCCACCAAAACTATTAACTAATTCATATATAATAGGCAGAATAATAATGAAATTGTTGAATAAAATGAACTGTGTCGTCCACTCTAGATAGTGGTAGATGGGATCTCTCTGAAAAGGACACGTGACGCACATTCAAACCAAAAACCTTCGATATATAAATGCGGTAGCATAAACATATTGGAAATAGTGTTCCCATTCCGGACGTTCCGACTTATATACTCCCTGAAACAAATACAAGTGTTCGTGCAATGTTTTAGCTCGATAGCTAAACTAAAGACTAGTTTGCGTAGAAACAGAGACAGACAAGGCTAGATCGACCCGGCTGATGATGCTGATCTAAAAATATATACTTTATGCGGTCGTAAATATCCTATTCTTTGCGTTGCAAAAATTATAATAACCTCTGCAAGGGTACACGAAAGGAAGGCTAGCATGGGTCCAAAGCTTAGAATACCGTTGCAGTGGTCTGATTTTTGGATTTTCATTTTCTAAATTGGCTTTAATGTATATGGAGTATATTGTCTAAAAATAAATTACCTTTGTTAATAAACACCAGAGTTATGGTAAAATACCCATTTTCTCCCAACGTTCCTATGGCAGCTACAGGATATAGTGGTCCGATTTTTATACGATTTTGATGATAGGTTAACATAGTTATTTACCAGTGATTTATAAAGAACCAATCAATTATCTTTAAAAATGTCGAAATAACGACCTTTTTTCCCAATCGTTCCTATGGCAGCTATGTGAATTAATGTTCCTATTCTGTCTGTTCCTACCTCTATACTACCTGCAATAGATAGAAGAGTTGGTGCAAAGTTTCAGTCCGAGAGACTAGTTTGCATAGGAACAGACAGACGGACATGGCTAGATCGACTAGGCTGGTGATGCTAATCAAGAATATATCTACTTTATGGGGTCGGAGATGTCTCCTTCACTGCGTTGCAAACTTCTAGTCAAAACAAGTAAGAACGTTACAGTCGTGTTTCCCGACTGTTACAGACCCTGTACAAATTTGGTTATTAGCAAAATAAATCAAAACCAAAAAAAAAACAAGTAAAAACGTTACAGTCGAGTTTCCCGACTTTTACAGACCCTGTACAAAAAAAAATATATATATTTACACCGACTCCGGTCTGGGATTAGAACCCAAGATCTTCGCGCTTTCAGTCGAACGTCGTAACCATTGGGTTGATCACCCAAACTTTTTGAACCGGCAGCTAATACAGTATAAATATATTGGAGACGCACATTCATACATATGTATACGAAAGTAGTGGCAGCGCAGCTGCAGCGGCACTTCCGAGAAAAATCAACCACCGAAAGCAAGCGATTTACCGTTTGTTTGAGCAAATAAGCAGATTACTTGTGGTTAGCGACTGTAAACTTTGGGTATTTATTGTGCGCTTTCTAATTAACCAATCTTAATGAAATTTTCAGGATCGGTAGAAATTTATGCTCCAATTGCATTTGTATTTATTTGTATTTGTATTGAAAATTGTGCAGTGCAAACATTAAAAAAAATAATATACCCTTTACCCTTTGGGTACAGGGTCTAATTATATAACCCTCTGCAAGGCTATAATACGAAGACGGTAGTCCTCGGCATAGGTTTGCTATTAGTTGTATTTTTTAAATTTAAAAACAGCCCCATGCTTATTTCTAAATTTACTTCTGCTTACCTGTGTTTTCAATAGTTTATACAAATCAGTCTCCATTAAACACTGTACAATGTAAACATCCCTCATTTGTTCAATACTATCTACTCTCAGGATGTCGCGAATATCAATTATCTGAAAATATTTAAATTGTGTCATTATTTACCCAAAAAGAACTGTTACATTATTACGTTTTCATGTTTAAAACGAGTCAAAATTGTTATTTCTCGCAGAGTTCGTTGACAATAAGTTTGATGTTCAAACGGAGAAATTTTTTTAATTGCAACTCTTTGGTTCGTAATAGTGTCGTCGGCAGATCTAAAATATAATGATTAATAGGTTACAAAAATAGTTTTAGACCATTTAAATCTTTACAATATCAAATACTAAGTATTTTTATTAATAAATATTTAATAACATAATTTATATAGTATGTACTATAGCTGTGTTCAATTCATTCAAACACAAATTGTTATGTTATTAACATCGACCCGCCCTTTTTGAAAGACCCTTTACTATCAAATAAACGACCAAATATAATTTCAAAGGGGAGAACTAAAGAAGAACACCCAAAAGAGTTCGCATAGTTCTTATGGTCTGATAAAATCACATTTGGGAGGCAAATTAACTGGTTGTAGGTATTATCTAATTGTGGGCACACCTCAAAACTATTAACGGGGAGCGGATACAGGTTATCAGTTGATCGTTGTTTGTTCACAATGTCAGTCCATGTGTTTGTCTGACGCCGAGACAAGACTCGCATTGTTGCCGAATTGTTTGGTAAGTGGCCACCACACCAGAGCCATAAACTATCATGAGAAACCTCTCGATTTTAGATGCTCCGCCGCTGGTGCTAGCAGAATTGATAGAGAAATCCGCAATGCGAATAAGCTGCAAAAGCACCAGCATTAAAAATTTAGTTAGTTTTGACCCTACGCCAACTTTTTTTTTATAATTGTCAGAAAAATCATCAATCACCATTTAAGTGAAGTTGACAAGAAACAAATGACGTGCAAAAATTTTTAAGGATTTTCGACGCCATTAAAATATGACAATGAAGCAGTTTTGCGACTGTATAAAACTAGTACAATGATTTAAATCGAGATTTAAAGGGCGAATCCCGTGAAGATACAATTGACAACTGATCACGAAAGATCGTCATGTCAACGTCATCATCACATACTGTGAGATTCCTTTGGTCCTTGTGAATGAAATTTATTAAGCTTTTCCATAATCCCTTCCGCCGCTTAAATTTAAAAATAACTTGACATCGTCCATTAATTTCGGCTTAAATGAATAAGAATTAAACAACAACAAGAATAGAAGGCTAGCTTCGGTACCCGAAGCTTAGAATACCCTTGCAGACCAGTTGCCTTTAAGCCGTTCAATCGTTTTTTGAATGGCAGCTATAGGATAATAGTGATCCGATTTTTAGTTTTTAATTTTTAAAAACGGGTGTAATGTCTATGAAAACAGTGTTTCTCAAGAATGAATTGATTGTCTTGAAAAACACCGGAGTTATGCTAAATGACCCATTTTCTCCCATCGCTCCTATGGCAGCTATAGAATATAGTGGTTCGATTTTGATGAAACTTTCAGGATATGTTAAAATAGTCATTAATAAAAGTTTTGTAAGAAATACATAAAATATATTTAAAAATGGGGAATTTATAGTACTTTTTCAAAATCGTTCCTATGGCTGCTATGTGATGTAGTGTTCCGATTCCGGCCGTTCCGACTTATATACTACCTGCAACAGATTGATGGGTCGGTGCAAAGTTTCAGCCCGATATCTTTAAAACTGAGAGACTAGTTTACATAGCAACCGACAGACGGACATGGATAGATCGACTCCGCTGGTGATACTGATCAAGAATATATATACTTTATAGGATCAGAGACGTCTCCTTCACTGCCTTACAAACTTCTGGTCAAAATTATAATACCCTCTGCAAGGGTATAAAAATAAGTGATATATATGTGGAAAATAATAACATTTAATAATTTATTAATAAATGATCACAATATTATTACCATTAATCTTGTATTATAGTAAGTAATACCCTTATTTTTTAATTTATGTCAATAATCTTTTGAGATTAATAGTATTAAAGTCAAACAGGTTTATGGTAATTTTGTACCTCATAGACATATTAACATATGGTATATTGTTTGTCCGTGAAGTTTTGCTTCATTGAACTTAAAACAAAAGGGTTTGGCTTTTACTTACACAACCATGCCATATGCGCCTTCGCCAATGTAGGCCAATTTTGTGTATCTGGGGCCCACTTCAAAAATTTGTCCCCTTATAACTTCAGCATTAGGATGGGAATTCTCCAAGCCGTCTGCACCTTCCACACCTGATCTAGGCAAATTTGATTCCGCCATTTTAAACAAATTTCGCTTTTCTGCAATAGATAAAAATGCAAGGGTAATATATAATTTTTGCAATTGAAAAGTTTTGTTAATTCTTGTAACACACTATTGTGTGTGTACATAAGTATACATTACAGGGGCAACACCCAAGAAACACATAAATTTATTTAAATTAAATTAACATGCGCATTGTGAACTCGTATATTTTAGTTAAGAGAATTTACCTCGGGGTAAAAGTTTACAGATAAGAATGAGAAAATTGTTATTTTACTAAACTCTTTATTTATTTCATATACGACTCCGAAAATACGTCTTCCTAAACTATCGATAATCATAATGACAATGAATGTGTGTCAAGATAGCTTCGAGGTATGTGAAGAAGGTGACACACATATACAGAATGAAATTACGTTTTCTAGGTTTTTATAATACCCGCTACATATCCTTATTACGATAACCATATGGATAGACTTAAATAAAATTTCGTTAATCACATGCTACCACGTTATAAATGGAATTTATATTGACGAAGCAATTCCGTTTATTTCAGCAAATCCATAAAAGTCCACGAACCGCTTATTTCGAGGTTGGATGTGATTTGCTATTTCAATTGGTGCAGTAGCATGACCGAAAAACCTGGTCTTCGATCAGTTCTTAATGCTGTAGCCTGTAGAAGAGCAAAAAAAATTTCCTATTCGCCAGTTAAGGTTTTCAAATTTTTGTTAAACAACGTCCTGTTAACTAATTTTTATTTTTTCAGGTAATTAAATCCTATAAGCGAATGTAAAATGATTGAATATACCCAAAAAATGGAACGTTAAATTGTTTAGTGGGAGAACCGTTGTTTCTTTCCAAAATGTAAATACATACATGCATACATATGTACATATGTATTAAATGCAGAAATTGCCGAACATACAGGAATGCTTTGTAGTGCATAATAATAATAATAAGCAGTTCTAGGGTTTGTATATAATATAATTTTATCAATATATTTTAAAAGACGGAGTTATGGCACGGAAGCTCATATGACAGCTATAAGATATAGTAGTCCGATTTGTATGTGACTTAGAATCCGTCAAGGATTAGACAATTATTTAAAAAGAATCAATCAATTATTTTAATACTGAAACTATTTTACTTTTTAGCAATTGTTTATTGAGGGGATGTTTTTGAAATATTACCCAAAGGGTAAAGGGTATATTGAGTTTGTGCAAATGTATGTAACAAGCAGAAGGAGGCTTGGCAGACCCCACAAAGTATATTTATTCTTGATCAGCATGATGAGCTGAGTCGATATAGCCATATCCGTCTGTCCGTCCGGATGAACACGCGGATCTCACCCACTGAATGTATGTATAAATGTGCGCCTTCAATATATTTATATTGTATTATTTTATTTTTCGTTGATTTATTTTGCCTATAACCAAATTAGAACAGGGTTTTTAAAAATCGGGAAACTCAACTGTAATGTTCTGACTTGTTTTTTTTTATCAATCATTAATCAATTTTACAATCATCAGTAATTTGTTCTTTGTTTTTGCATTCGATTTTCTTAAAATGTGTGTCATTAGTTCTACTTTTGCCCTTCTAGTGGAAAAAAGGGAAAATGGAAATGAAATACCCCAAAATTTAAAAATTTTGACCCAATTTTTTTAGCTGACGGTTTTATTGAATGCACCTGTACGAGTGCACCTCGTATATATTGTTGGAGGCTCTCGGCCAGATTCACACTTCCGGAGTTTTCTCTACCAGTCGGGCCCACGTTGGCCACAATTACTACATTGTTAATCATTTAAACGGTATTCCGGTATTCCAATGCCTCGCTTTCCTAAAACAGTTGCAGTTCAATGCATTTTGGTGGTTGCAAAAACGTAAAATATAGCGATAGATCCCGTGACAAAGCTTAGAAGTAATGGCAAGATAAGAAAAAAGAGCGAAACTGAATCGTTGCCAGAATCTAAATATGATTTATATGTTCTCGTTATGTTAGAATAGTTAAGTGATTCACAACTAAACCAACGAAAGAAAGTAGTAAGTTTGTGTGCTTTCCTCCCACTTTGAACGGCATGAACGTTTTGTGAACAAAACGCCTAAGAATTTTCTTTGCTCTTAACATTTGCATCGCGGACTCTTCCAGGAAGGCCTGACGTCACCTATGGCAGCTGCCTCTGCTGAGACTGTTTATTGTTTTCATGCTCGATAACCAATTATCCATCAGCTAGGTTGAGCTACGCTTGTATCCATTTGCCACGTTGTCACGTTGCCAACTAATAGCGCATTTCTTTGCCAGGCAGATCAACGTCAACGTTGTACCGATAAACAAATAAGAGAACATTACAAATGCAGGTCGTTGGATCTTCGGGACCAGGTGCAATGGGCCTGGAATTCAGTATAGCTTCGATGAACAGGGTTTAAAGCTCTTCAAATATTAAGTGCAAAGTTGCGTTTTCTTTTACTGCTAAAGTTTTGGCGATTTTGACATTTGCCTCCCAAAGGGTAGAAAATGCAAATTTTTTAAAATCGCTGTATAATTTATCCAAGTTAATAGTTTTCTCGTTGATCATTTGAGTCTAAAACTCAGCTGACCTCGTGACAGCCCGAAAAAGTTCGTTGCTTTTTCGGAACACACTCGTTGGGGGCTGCCGAGACGAGCGATGAATCTGAGAAGGCATACAAGAAACGCATTTGTGGACAATACTCCCAACATACTTTTTGACTTTTTATTGATAACGGACGTGTTTTTGTTTTGTTTTTTTTGTAGAAAAAAAACCCGGGTATTAAAATTTTTTTACTATTGCAATCACTATAAACTCAACCCTCCATATTGTTTAAAACAAATAAACACTTATTCTGAGCTAGTAATTCTGTGTTGTTCTTGGTGTTGTCGTTTATTTGTCATCTCCGTTTTGTGTGTAGATCTCTTGTTCTTTTTGCTGCACGACACACGACAGGAAAGGAAATCAAAATGGTCAACGCCTTTCAACTTCCACCGCCAACTGCATCCACTGGGCCAGCAATTTCGATTTAATTTGAGATAAGTAGATTTTTCATGTAATTTTTTCTACATTAACATTTCTTAAATCCAACTTACTTGCCGACAGGTATCAATTGATTGTCTTTGGTGACTTTAACCTGCCTAAAGTCAACTGGTTTAATGGTAAGCAAAACCCCTCACGGCAATCCCACCTATAAAACAAATATTTGTGTCTCGGCTTGCCCCTGATTTCTCTGCGACTGACGTCGCTGCTTTTATACGAAGCAAAAGTATAACCGAGGTAAACGTAGAAAAATTTAACTTTTCCTACGCCAGGGACATTACATCTTTTAAGATAAGTGTCCCAATGGAGTTCTTTGAAAATATTTGCTCTCCCGGTTTCTGGCCGGAGCATATTATAGTCCAAGAACACCAAGATAGGAAAAGAAATAAAAACAATAAAAGGCAAATTGCCATTAAACTTCCCCAGCCATCTGCATCCGCTGTGATCACAAAAAACTAGCCTCCTCTTTCCTTATATCCTATCAGAATACAAGAGGCCTACGAAGTAAGCTTACTAAATTGTACTCTGATAGTTTTTCATTTGGTTCACAGGTGATTGTGTTTACTGAAACCTGGTTAAAACCCGACATTCTCAGTTCCGAGGTTTTCCCAGGCAAGTACACAATCTTTAGAATTGATCGTCCTTCCCGGCGGGGTGGTGGAGTATTACTTGCGGTTGACTCCAAACTCCCGGCGGAAGAGATATGCCTTCAAAAATTCGGTGATATCGAATTCATTTGCGTTAAAGTAACTTTCTCAAGTAACACTTTTTTTATTACCTGTTTATATATTCCGCCATCTTCCGAGATATCCATGTACTGGAAGCACTTATCTGCTATCCAATCTGTTTCCAACTTGATTGCCGACAGGGATCAGTTGATTGTTCTTGGTGATTTTAATATACCAAAAGTCAATTGGTCCGACGATACAAAGTCTAACTCTGTATTGCCGATGGGGCAACATGACCATATTGTTGGCCTGCTTGAACTGTCATTGTCGCAAATTAACCATGTGCGAAACTCTTTAGGCCGCATACTGGATCTGTGTTTTGTATCAGTCCCGGATCTCGTGATTCTGGCAAGAACCCCCCCTCTAACACAACCTGAAGATCACTATCATCCCACTTTCGAGATGACGGTCGACAATGTGGAAATCAAGGTTTTTAGATCGGATACGAAAGCCACGCGTACCAGAGGCCAGACTGATTTCCTTAAATTAAATTCTCTTATAGCCGGCTATGATTGGTCCGATCTTTGTTCATGCACATTCATTGTGAAGGCTGCTAAGTTATTTTATAACAAATTAAATATATTTTTCGACTCGTGTATTCCGCTGCGATGTCCACCTAATTCAGAAAATCCCCAGTGGTTTACCACACAAAATTTAGAACTAACGAAAATAAGACTACTTTATTTAAAGATACCGGGTCGATCAAGGTATATGCTCAGTACTTAATTGCTCGGTCGAATTTCACCGTGATAAACGCTCAGTGTTATAACAATTATTTTACTCAGGGCCCAAAATAGTTTTATTATATTGTTAACCAAGCGTAAATCTATTCTATACCCATCCTTTGTCATTTGAAAACTCTTCGGCAAACACCGATCAGGCCATTGCCGATCTTTTTGCTAGATTCTTCAAAACCATATATGAACCCTCAATAAGTTGAAACCATACGGATTCCCATGAATTCCCAAGGTCTTATTTAATTTTCTGTCCTGTCATTAACGAAAGCTCGATTATATCCGATCTTCAACGGGTTAAGCCAATTTTTTCGCCAGGACCGGATGGTATACCAGGCTGCGTGCTTAGATACTGCGTCGATTACCTGAGCATGCCTCTTCTTAAATTATCGAATCCTCAACGTATCCTTGTATATGGAAGGGAATCATACGTTATCCCTATCCATAAAAAATGTAAACGAGGCGAGGCAAGCAATTATAGAGGTATCTCTAAATTGTATGCAAGCCCCAAGTTCTTCGAGAAACTAAAAACCCCTCAATTGCAACACCTATGCAGTTTTTTTTATTTATCCATGCCAACATGGATATATGAAACGTCGCTCGACGACTACTAATCTTTTGGAGCTCTCATCCTTTGTTATCAAGGGCTTCCAGTCAAATTTTTAAACGGATGTCATTTACACAGACTTCAGTAAAGCATTCGACTCCGAAAATCACTCTCTTCTTTTAATAAAGCTTGACAAAATGGGTTTCCCTGTAGGCTTGCTAAAATTGATCAGCAGTTACTTGAATAATAGAATACAAAGGGTTCTTTTCAAGAGCTCACTTTCTGGTGAAATTCGTGTCACCCTCTTCTTTTAATAAAGCTTGCCAAATTGGCCTTCCATTGGTCGTGCCTAATTCGCGCGTACTAATGTACGCCAATGATGTCAATGAAACGGAAGTTCGAATCCCCGCGACACCTTGAAAATCTTTTTTACATTTTTAAGTTATTTTTATTTAATTTTGTTTAATTATGCTAATTATTTAGTATTTTTGTAAAATTGTATAATTTTTTATGAAACATTACAAAATGGGTTCAAGTTGACTGAATGTGCGCCTTCAATATATTTACATCGTGTACATCGTGTGCAATGGTTAGGACGTCTGGCTGAGAACACGGAGGTCTCAGGTTCGAACCCCAGACTAGAATCGGCATAACCAAATTGGTACAGGGTATTTAACAGTCTGGAGACTCGACTGTAATGATTTGACTTTTTTTGTTAACATTTGTACCAAAGTGAACGGACTCTTCGACCCGCTTGGACTTTTAGCAACTAATAATAATAATTGTAGCACAAATTTTGCTACAGGAATTATCGATCCTAAACCTTGGCTGAGATGAATCTGTACCTCGAAACCTACCTTCCTAAGTATGGAAGGCTTATGTAACTTTGTGGAATTGTTGGCATCGCCTCGTGCACCTTCAAAAACTGCTAACACTTTTCATTTGACGCATCTATTCGAGCGTATAGCTGCTGAATAGAAGGCTCTGAAAACGTCGTTCGATTGTGGAAATCGAAGTCTCGAGTTGCCCTAGTCAAGAAGCAATCGCTACGTAAAAAATGAGAGCTCTATACTGCTCATTTACTAGCTCAGGTAGTACACAAGGTCAAAGGGGTACTGGGAAATAAATTAATAAAATCCCTCCTTAGGTTGGACTCGCAAATTGTCAACATTGTCAACGTTCGTTGGTAACCGAGTTTCAGATATTCAAGGCTTGACTGTAGATGGCAAATGGAGATTTGTTCCCACACAGACCAACACTGCACGGTCACCGAATTAGCTGTTGATGTGGCCAACAGGCCTAGCGTTTTTATATGAAAGCACTTCGAAATTTCCCGTACCCAAAAAGATTGTACTTGACTTAGATGTCGTTAACAATGAAAAAAGAAAACATACTTTTGCTGTAACGGTAGCATCGAATTATGTCCTCGAAGCACTGGAAAGGTACAGCTCGTACACACTCCGTCTTCGCATTTTATCATGTATGCTTCGACATGGTAATGCGTTTAAAAAGCAGCACAAATACATTCGCGAAACGCCCAGCTTCGAAGATCTCGAACATGCTTCACACTGCATGGTATGGAATCTACAAAACTTTTTAAAGGAAATTCACCAAAAGGAAACGAAGGCAACTTCATGGACCCCTCAAGTATTTTTCTTCTTTTTTTTACTGTTCAACTCGGTATGAACTGATCAAGGTCGGATTAGACAATGCTGAGTTGCCCGAGACTGAGAAGCACCTTCTACTTCTACCCTTACCTCCAAGCTGGACCTAAGGTCTTGCTTCGCTTGCAGTTCTGGGTCATCAACGCAAGAAACCTAGTTCGCCGAACAGTAGGTGCCTGCATGTCGCTATCGACCAGACTTAATGCAAGAAATAATGGGACCACCTTGGGCAAGACTTCCTATTTTAAACCGTTCAGAAGATGTAGTGTACAATTTTGTGGGCCAGTAAGAATATATCTTAGGTATTAAACCTCCATCGAAAAGTTATATTGCCTTTATATGCCTTACTATCAAGGCGGTTCACATCGAACCACAGATTTAACTACTGAAGTAGTCAGTAGCGCTAAGGGTCTATTGAATCGCACCTTTTTAAATAACATGTTTACATACGAGGAATTTACGAAAGCGGTGGTCGAGATAGAAGCCATACTTAACTCTCGTCTTCTAACACCTCTATCGTTAGACCCAAATGACATGTTACAGGAGAGTGCCTGCGAGCTTTGCCAGAGCACGTCATCACGTATCCAACAGCTGATAACTGTCCAAGGTTCCTAGCGCTCTCTGCAGTCAAACAATCATTGTGGCAGAGTACTTCAACGAGCCTCGATCGCGCACCAAGTGGACCTCCCCAGCCTGGAACGTCGCAGTTGGTTCTAATTCGTCCACCTACACGGCTAAGGGAGTGTGCTCCTAATACACTAACTCACCCATCTTCCTGTATCTTTAAACCGGATGCTTTCAACGGGACAGGCATGTTGTCACTTTAATGTTATTGTTGTTATTAAAGTGTAATATGTACTCTAATTGCAAAAAATCACCCCGTAATCAACCCTAATATTTCTCTTTATGCCTGATCATTCATTTTTACGATCGTCTAGTATAAAGTTCAGCTCGCAAACGCATTCAAAGATATAATTTAAAGAGTTAGAATAACTATAGAAAACGCTCTATAATTACAACAAACTTCTTCCTTTCGTGTTTTTTTTCTTTTATTTAATATCGGTTATTGTTTATTTATGTGAATTAATATTTACATCTAAAAATAGCGACAAATGAAAAAATGGCTTGGAGAAAAAAATGTATTCATTTTTTTCTGCCAAAAACGTACAGTACTGTTCTTTCAGGACTTTATTATACCCTTGCAGAGGGTAATACAATTTTGACCAGAAGTTTGTAACGCAGTGA
This sequence comes from Drosophila setifemur, assembly GCA_021224005.1. Lineage (NCBI taxonomy): Eukaryota > Metazoa > Arthropoda > Insecta > Diptera > Drosophilidae > Drosophila > Drosophila setifemur. The sequence goes on from JAJJHY010008300.1 coordinate 474,908, forward strand.
AGAGACGTCTCCGACCCTATAAAGTATTTAGTATATTCTTGATCAGCATCTCTAGCCGAGTCGATCTAGCCATGTCCGTCTGTCCGTCCGTCTGGATAAACGAACAGATTTCAGCAACTGTAATGACCTGGAGTAACCATATTACCAGTGTAGATTCTCCTTATACTCCCTCAGCTGATTAGTGTGTGATTATTTGCTCTGCACTGCACTGCTTAATTTTCAAGATAGAGCCTTGGAACAATTTAACGCAATTGGAGCATAAATTTCTACCGATCCTGAAAAAATCGCTGGCGGTTGGGGGTTGATTTTTTTTAGGAAGTGCCGCTGAGAACGTTCTGAAAAATAGGGATTAACTAATTGCTAATTCTGACACCTAGTTAGACCCTGTACCCAAAGGGTAAAGAGTATATTAAGTTTGTGCAAATGTATGTAACAGGCAGAAGGAGGCGTGGCACAAAGTATATATATATTCTCGATCAGAATGACGAGCTGAGTCGATCTATCCATGTCCGTCTGTTTAAGCGCTCTTAAACTCTCATGCGAATATTTATAAGTTCCCTTATTACTCAATGATTTTAATTCATATCGATCTCCGTCTAACACTTTGATTACTTGAAACGGACCCTTAAACTTGGAGTCTATTTTTGTTTGATGACGCTCTTCTTTTCTACAACACATGATCACCTACATTGAACGCAATGTCTTTCGCCCTAGTTTTGTCAAATCGTTCCTTATCATATTGTGCATTACTTTCCATACTTTTTTTAGCCTTTATTCAAGCATGTTCCTTATTTACCATATTATCTTCATAATTTATTTTCAGCATGCCAAAAGGCCTAGCCTCTTTTCCCTATTAGCAACTCTAAAGCACTAGCCTTTGTAAATATTAAATTTATCAGTTTCAAACATGACACCAAAACCAAGATGAAATATTTCTTGGCCAATCATCTTGTTTTAAGTAATTGTCCAATACAACATGAAACAAAATTTCTAAATTAAATCGTGATATTTGAAAAGTGGACAAAATTTGCAAATGGCTCTTGACCATATTATCACCAATTCCTCTTAATACAACTATATCATTAATTCTTTTTCCGGCCATTTTTCTTTTATTAAAAAACACCGGCACCCGATTAAAAAAAAAAAATGGAAAAAATGGAAATGCTACCATTTGGTAGCATTTACACTCCAGCACTTGGCATATGTCCACGTGCTTCTCCATGTACTTTCCATTTCCACTGGGACGACCTTTGGGACATACAGCAGCAACATGTTGGGCGATCCTTTGTTTCGAGAGCGTTGCTTCCACTGTAATTCTTTCCTTTGATGTATGATAAGCTCTCCATTCGAGCACGGCATTGGGCGTATTTGTGGCCACTTTTCCCACAATAATGGCACTTCACCTGCGCCTGCGTTTAAAGTTTCTTTTTGTCCGAGTTTGGCGAACATCCATCCTCTTCATTTTTACGCTTTTTGAAAGCTTAAGCCTGCAGCTGCCGCTGTAGTTCATTCCGCGTCGTCACATTGGTGCTGAAGACCAAACAAAGCAAATTGTTGTTATTTTGTGCCATGTGAGCTAACACTATCGACACCGCAATCTCCTCCGGATCCTTAGCTTTCCACTTGGAGAGTAGTAGGGTGACTATACGGCTGCCATACTCAGCAAAACTCTCTCCAGCTTTGGGACGTTCGTTTAACATGTTCAGTAGTATGGCTGCCGTTGTCTCCATGCCTATGAATCGCTGAATGAACAGTTCCTGAAACTGAGTCCATGTGATGCCAGCGAAGCATACTTGACACAGCCACTGCGAGGCACTGCCCTCCAGCGTTTTGCTTTGCTATTACAGTCCACTACCTTCAAGCGCATTATCCGCAAAGATTAAGTCAACCGTGGGATTCTCCCATCTGACGCCGGTGCTCTNCTCCATGTCTACGAATCGCTGAATGAACAGTTCCTGGAACTGAGTCCATGTGATGCAGCGAAGCATACTTGACACAGCCACTGCGAGGCACTGCCCTCCAGCGTTTTGCTTTGCTATTACAGTCCACTACCTTCAAGCGCATTATCCGCAAAGATTAAGTCAACCGTGGGATTCTCCCATCTGACGCCGGTGCTCTTGGTGCCTGCATGGTTTTTATTATTTCCATGAGGTTTTTGTTTTGCTCTTTCAACGCTGTCATGTAATGCCGAACTACGATCTGTTGGCAAAGCCGATCCCACTTCTGATGTCGGGGCGAGGGTAAGATTATCCATGAGCACACGGTTTGACACAGCGAGTTCCGGGGCACAACCTTTTCTTTTTCTTGTCTGCACGCAACTCTACTCAGTCGTTCTTTTGCATATTCTACCTACCCACGGACCACACTCAGCGACAGCGCAGCTTACGCTGTCGCCTCGCCAAAACGGTACTTTGCTAAGCTATAATCGTTCAATGACCAATCACAGCCCTTGCAACGGCTGACGCAATACTTTGCCTCTGTTGAAATTCGGTTGTCTACTCATTTGCAACAACCCAGCCTGTATACAGAAAAGCTACCACAACACCAATACCACTACAATCAAGCTGGCACTGCCTGATGCTGTAGTTACCCTTGATCGTAGTTCTGCGCAACTCAACGCTCGCACACCAATATACCTCTTCTAAAGAAACCATCTACATACATACGCGTACATTTATGAACAGGTACTTTTTGGAAATCCCAATTGATTAGAAAAGCTGAGAATTAGGTCACAGGTAATCATATTGCGTTACCACAGGTAATTCGCAATGATAAGGGTCAAGAAGGGTTTGTCCCAAAGGGTTAAAGTATTGGGCATTACCTAACGGGTATGGGCCTAAATATTTTAAAGAAGGCATAATTCGGGGATTAGTCTGTGATTGAAAGTTACAGAGTGACAACGTGTTGGGAATAACTCAGCGACTTTGATTGTGAAAATATTTTTATTAAGTAGTGTAAAGTGTTAGAAGTAATACATGTTTTACTGTATACGAGTACATAGTAACGAATTTTTGGCAATTAAAGTACATTTTCAAAGATATCCTTTTATTTTAACTGCAATAATTGTGGTATATTTGTTTGATATATTTTAAATTAAAAGTTTTACTTCTTGGTGAACATTAATTATCTAAATTTCACATAGTTCCATTTATTTATATTTTGCAAAAAAATTAAGTCATCAAAAATGTTATATTTAACAAAAATTGTAATATCTACATAAAATTAAAAATACAATTTGTTAAATACGAAAATGCAGATTTCATAAGTTTCATGAGATCGTATTTAAAAAAAGTTTAATATTCATCAAAATGGTTTACAAAATTGTATTTATATTCAATTATTATAATTGGCTAATAACATAATTTATTTCATTTTTTCAATTTTGTAGTATTTTTATATATTTATGTGCAAGAATATGCATCGCAAATCGACATTGTCCCAGGAGCAGCTTCGTCAGCGTATCCGAGCGTATCGCCAGGGTTCGCGCTAACAATGATGAGCTGCGCGAAGAAACTCGAGCTCGTGAAACTGCCACTCGCTTACAGCGGAGGCGTAATGAACGAATACGTGCTTATAACACTGCTGCACGTTCGTCACGTAGGCATAAAATAGGGGAAAGAGAACGAGAGCAGTTAATAAATACTGCCGATCATGTGGCCCGTAGGCCTGATCCCGAATCAGAACGAGAGCAGGTGCAAATACTGCTAACCATGCTGATCGGAGGACCAATCCCGAACTCCGGATACCTGAGCGGAATCGGGACGCAATTGCGCGAGCCTAACACCGACAGGACCCTGAAAACCGTGATTCCTAGCGGAATCGGGACGCAGTTGCGCGCGCTATTCGTCGAGAGGACTCCGACGAACGGGAACGAGAGCAGCAACAGAACTCATCTCAGCGTCGGGAAACACGCCTTCAACGGAGACTTCGTCAAAAGCGAATTCGGGAAATGGCGGAGGAGCGAATATCAAAAAATATAGGACAAATCCACTAAATCGGCAGGAGGAATCACAAAGGCAGTCTTCGCTGAGACATTGCAGCTAGAGCTGATCTTGTGGAAGAGGAAATAGCGAATGAACGGGAACTGCTGCGACAAAAGAACCATGCTACAGCGAAGGAACACTATATATTTAAGAATATTAAAGAAGGACCAACGGAAATTTGTGTAAGCTGTGGAGGGACATGGTCCCATCGTAGTAAGTGGTTTGCGATTATTGGCTATCTTTACGAAATTCCCTAGTCTGAATGTAGGCAACGTATTGTATCTGTCCAGTAAGCTTCCCTTGCACTTGCCGCCGATCTGTCTTTGCTCTTTACTTAGCGAATGGTTTTAGTTTCCCCGAAAGTTCAGACTGTCTTATAGGCCTTACATGCCATGAAGAGCGCCTTTTTTCTCCGAGAATTCCTTTCATGCGATTAATTTCTCTCGGATATGAAAGGCAATGCGGAATAAGGGGAGCTGTTGTTATTGTCCCAATTTCCGTACCCGATGTGGTAACCGCACTTCCTTGGTCTATTGACTCGACGCACGTCGTACAGGTACACCTGAAAAGGGAACTCGAATATTCTCATAATTTTATGACTGAGACTATTCGAACAGCTCGGGTCCTTGAAGCTGTGCGGTACTTGGTTAACACCGAGTTTTATTGAAAGCACGGAATTTTATTTAATAATGATTGGCTTAAACAATTACCAGAAACCTAAGAAGTTCCCTTTATCGCTGATGAAGCCGACAGGGAAGTAGTAGATCAACTCCTTCGACAACAGCCCCAACCCCAACATGGCGCTCTTCTAGAAGCCAATCTAAATCCAGGAGGGCATGAATCCCTGATGGAAAACAGTGATACTGCTCTTCAGCGGATTGCATTGGCACCTGGTGAAGGCCGCCGTCCGACAAGCTTAACGTTTGACGAAGACTATTCCTTGTGGTGAAATATTAAAAGCAAGATTCGAGAAAAACCAAATCTCAAATTCGTTTTTACGACCTTCGCTGCGATGTAGTTCCCAAGGTGTTATATATGTACAAGTTCTACGAGATGCAACGCATCCAAAAATTCCATTTTGATTGCTTAACGCTAAAAATCAGGTGCAGTGACGGCTGGGAACTTAAGGGACGAATCGTTTGGACAGACTTGTGGAACACGATGATGGCTTCCATATCCTTAAGGGATTATATATGCTTTCCCTTCTTTTGAGGACGACGGCAGGGCTTTCTAGTTTTGAAAAGGCTCTGGTAATCCGATCGGACCCTGTGACGTGCTCTCGATATTTTAATAATAGGTTAAGGCAACTGAAGAAATTATTCAAGAGCACCGATATTTTTGGGGAATTTACCCTTTCCCACTATTATTGGAGAATTGAATTGAAGCACAAAGGGTCTCCGCATTCTCTTGGCATGTACTGGCTTGCTGGGGCTCCAAAGCTCGATGATACAGAAAGTGCCGAGCCAGTAATAACCTTTATTGATAATACTAGAGGAGACGATCCGGAATTACTAGACGTACTTCCGTTTCAATGACACAAGCATAGTTCCTCATGCCTAAGAGAACTGCGTGGTCAAGAGTTCTTCCGCTTTAATATGCATTTCCCTCCAATGCCAGAAACAGTGGTATTAAGTCCATTAGAAAAAAACGAAGCTAATGTAAATGAATATAGAGCTTTGTTTAAAAAGATTAAGGATATTTTAAAAGTTTGTCCCGATGAAGAAGCATCTAGTTATAATAGTTTGGAATATTTTCTGGCCCATTTAGAAATAAGTTTTGACAATTATTAGTTCACCATCCGGTTTGAAAAAGCCACAGATATTCCTGCGTAGACGATTTTCAGATCGATTGCTTAATGCATATGATAGAGATATTTAAGGCTAACAAAAAGCAAATATGGATATTCAATTCATCCTAGATGCATCCACCTGTTGTAGTTACATAATTAACTGTATAAATATAAGTAACAGGGACGTGTCCCAGTTGCTTCGTAAAGCCATGAATGAAATTAGTCACGGAAATGTTTCTGTTAAGCAAAAATTGCAGCCCCTTTGTCAGCAAGTTCATACACGCTTCTGAGATATCAGCCCAAGAAGCAGCTTATTATATCTACCCTTAGTTTCCCAAGATGATCTGTGCTCGCTAACCCGGTCCCTCAATTGCAAACAACGAGAATATTATGCCCATGTCATGCACAATGTGGCTAGAAAAAAAATTTTCTATGAATACGTTGGAGGAGGGGCCGGAGTAGGAAAAAGCAGACTGATATCTACTATTTATCAGTCTGTAACTTGGCGAGCAAATAAGATTCCGGGGGCGACCGATTCAGCAAAGGTCTTATTATGTGCTCCAACTGGAAAAGCTGCTTTTGGAATAGGAGCACTTACTCTTCATTCCGTGTTCTCCCTTCGAATCAACCAGTCTTCAGGGCCTTTAAGGCCTTTAAGCAATGATAATTTAAACACTGTTCATTGCAAGCTGATTGATCTCCAATTAATTATAATTGATGAAATCTCCATGGTCGGTTCAAAAATGCTCTACTTTTTTGACCAACGGCTTCGACAAATTTTTAGAAGTCAAGACGTATGTTTTGGAGGGAAATCAATTATAGTTTTTGGAGACCTTAAGCAGCTTTCACCAGTTGGAGATAGTTGGATATTTTCGGATAGGACAAATAATCCATATAGCGTTCTTGCAGGAACCAACTTGTTGGATAATTTTAGGTTTTTCGAGCTCACAGAGATCATGCGACAGCGCGGGGACCATGCCTTTGCCTTAGCCCTAAACAACATGTCAGAAGCCAATATGACAGCTGCTGATATAGAGCTCCTAAATCAAAGAGTTATTCCACTTAACGAAGTTCCCGATGACGCCATTCATTTGTTTTGTTCTAATGATGAAGTCAACCATTTTAACATCCTTTAACTTGCCCAAATGGAAACATACGAGTTTGTATTAACTGCTGTTGATACAGAAAACACGGCAAACATGACACAACAACACAACGAAATGGATAAAATACGCTAAGACATGTCCAAACCATGAAAACCTCTCAAACTGAAGGGTTGCCATATAGTCTCCATCTGAAAACTACGGCAAAATATATGGTCACCGTCAATATTGACAACCGACGGCTTAATTAATCGAGCAACTGGTCAATTGATGCAAATTGACCATTGCAATTTAATTGGCTAAGAATTAGTGACAAGACTTTGGATTTTTCGAACCCACAGTTGGAGCACTTGCTAGGTCGAGGGTGCGATAAAGTCCTCACTTTTATCAATAAAAGTCGCTCGAGTTTTTCAATGTGGTAGATCTGAGCATGCTTCCGAAAACTATTTCCAGTTGTCCCTGCTGAGGCTATTGCCATTCATAAAAACCAAGGAGCAACATATAGCAAAGTCGCAGTGCATCTTAAAAGAGCCATTAGGCGAACTTCGCGTTACGTAGGATGTAGCAGAGCAACGAGTGAATCTGGACTTTTTCTTATAGGCGACTTTGTTTCTCCAACAAGATCTGGAGCTACAAATATCCAAAGTGAACTTAAAAGTCTTAGAGAGGAAAAGTCTTTGAATACGCTATACAGTGTTTTGTTAACGGATCAGAAACAATCACCTTGTTTTATCATAATGTTGAGTCTCTTTGCAGTCATCGCGAAGATATTATTAACGATGATACTATGTGTTCAGCAAATTTTCTATGTTTCGTCGAAACTTGGTCTCTTCCTAGCGAAAATTGTTATTTAAATGATTTTGACATAGTAAGAAGACTTGATGGCGTTCGATCGAATTGTGCTGGTAAAAATGGAATTCTCATTTTTGCCAAGCATAGTATATCCGATAATGTAGTCTTTCTGTTTGAGACAAATAAGTCGACAAACCCAAGGACCATATATCAATCGATTGCTTTTAAGTATTTGGATACATCATTTATAGTTATATATAGGAATCCAATGTTTTCCAGTCACAAGATTTCGAAATGAAATGACTGCGGATATAAATAGAGTTCGCGAAATGAATAGCAATAGTAAACTGGTAATATTAGGTGATTTTAATATTTCCAGATCTACCAGAAGTGATCAACTCGAGGAGACTTTAAACGGATGTGGCCTTTTACCAATTAATAATTATCCAACCACAAAACATTTAACACAAATTGTTTGGATATTTGGTGATAATCGGTTAAAAGATCCTGTAGCTCTTACCTACCAGACCCCTTATAGTCATCATGATGGTATATTCCTTAAATATAGTTTATAGATAAGTTATTTATATATTTATTTATTCTACTAATAGTTACTTATAAGTGATTGTAAATATATATATATTATAATAATGCATAGTTATTAAAAAATTTTATAATCCTTTAGTGCAATATAGGTAATAAGTAATTGTAAAATTCCCCCTCATGGATTGAGACCTTGTCGTAGTGAGGGGGCTAGCAGCAATCCTTTTGTTTTAATAGGGTAGTTTAAAAAAATTCTTAAATAAAATAATCTTGAATCGGCAAGGGTATTCAAAGCTTCGGGTACCGAAGCTAGACTTCCTTTCTTGTTTTTCTTATAAAATATATTATGATTATCATTACTGGAATTAAAGATGTATATTCTGTAAGATATTGAAAACTAACTCCTTTAATTTTAGCTAGAGCGGTTTTAGATAATGTATTTCTTTAGGTAGACTATCAATTGCATCAGTGTGGTTAATTATTGGCAAGCCTACCTCTTTCCAAACTATTTTTGGAATTTCAGATCTGTTTAACTGTTCCTTGTTCAGGTAGATCGACTATATAAATTTCGGAGTTGCCGCATTAAATAAGGGTGTCTATAGAATGAATTATCCAAAAACAAAAAAGGAAGGCTAGCTTCGGTACGCGAAGCTTAGAATACCCTTGCAGATCAGTTGCCGTAAAACTGTTTGATCGTTTGAATGTCAGCTATAGGATAAAGTGATTCGATTTTTGTATTTCTCAAGAATGAATGAATTGTCTTGAAAAACTGCAGAGTTATGCTCAATAACCCATTTTCTCCCATCGTTTCTATGTCAGCTATAGGATATAGTGGTCCGATTTTGATGAAACTTTCAGGATATATTAAAATAGCCATTAATAAGAGTTTTCTTTAGAAACAAACAAAATATCTTTAAAAATGGCGGATTTATGACACTTTTTCCCAATCGTTCCTATGCCAGCTATGTGATGTTGTGTTCCGATTCCGGTCGTTCCGACATATATAGTACCTGCAATAGAGTGAAGGGTCGGTGCAAAGTTTCGGCCCGATAGCTTAAAAACTGAGAGACTACTTTATAGCATAGCAATACACAGACGGACAGACAGACGGACAGACATACGGACATAGCTAGATCGGCTCGGCTGGTGATGCTGATCAATAATATATACACTTTATAGGGTCGGAGACGTCTCCTTTACTGCGTTAAAAACTTCTGGTCAAAATTATAATACCCTCTGCAAGGGTATAAAAAGAGTGATGTTTAGCTTGACAATGCCATCAGTGTCATGATCGGCACTTCTGCAAACTGTGCAATAATTACTCGCCTGTGTTAAATTTTCTTACTTTGTCAACCTGTCTATAATGATATATTTAAGTAATTTTAAAAGGCTTTTACCGTTTGTTATGCTATCCAAGAATCCTTATTTTTTATCTGATTGTGGTATTGTGGTATTTTTAAAAAACCTGATCTTTAAAACAGCGTCTGTCACCCTCGCATTTCCTTTCTTATTTGGGAGAAAGCAGAGGTCTCAAACTTTTTTTTTAAGTTCCTTGATTTGGCTATCTTTGGCTTAGCATATAATTAAATTATCTTTAAAATAATATGTTTCAACTACCATACATTTGTACACCTGCACAAAATGTTTTCCTTGTGTATAAATTCGAAACATTCTTAATTCATATGTAATATCTAATGTCTCCAGCTCCAGAATCTGTGAGTTGTAGCCCAGCTTTCGAGAGGATGAGGACGGTTTCGTCCTTCTTTTACGGCAGCTGTTCGACCAGGTCTGAGCCAATCAAAACAACAGCCACGTAAAAGTCTGCACACAGCGTGGCCGCACGTAGTGGATATTCGCTCTCGTACAAATTGGCAATATGTCCTCTTATGCCCAAAAATTGAGCTTATACGTCTCATTTTGGAAGTTGTACCAGGTCTCCACAAAATCTTTTGGAAGAACATACCTCTTTTATCCATAGAAAACTGGCGGTGAATGTGTGTCTATGTAATCGAAATGAAAAAATGTGGATATCAAGTTTTTTTGAATGGAACGAATCTGCCTTTTCCGACATCAAAGACGACATGAAGATTCGTAAGACTAAGACTTTACGTTCGCAATACATGCGCAAGCTCTCCGTTCCAGAAAGAGTCAGACTTTCTGCTGTAGATCGCAATGAATATTTTACTTACGTTGCCTCGACTTCCAACGAAGAGCGTCCAAAACCATGCTCTCCCTCTTCCCTCAACACGAGCAGTGCCATATCTTGGAGCGCACAGTGCACCTCCCCAGCGCTTTTTGTAAAACTTTCAACCTACCAACTCCGCTTTACTTGCCTACAACAACCACTGTCATTTTGATTACTACATCGAGCACAGCAACAACAGAGAATGTCACTTACACTAGTCGGCATAATTATTTTGACGAAACTCGTTTTGACTATTGAACTTAGCGTTGCTTCAAATCGCAATATTAACGGTGCGAAAATGAGGCGCAAAACAAAGACTCTATTTTTAGCTATGTTCTTGCCAAATTTCATTTCGTTTACCATTTGCATTCTCTTTTTGCTAATAAGATGCATGCAGACAACGGCTTTTTGCGTGGCACAAGTATTTTGACAGCATCTTTTAGAAATATTTTCACACTTTTAAGCACGCGAGAATCAAAGAACTTCTGTGTTTAACTTTGAGCAATACTAAACAGTTGTTATTTAAATAGAAAGTTATTAAAAATTATTAAATAACATAGGTAAAACGGCTGAGCTAAGTTTGGTTACCAGATCTTCAATGGTAGCAAAGCTTAACGCTGAAATAGCAGTCAAAGACATTGCCAATGAGTTTAATGTGTCGCGTCAAACTGTGCACTACCAAATTAAAAAGTTTAAAAAACATACATGACATGCATAATTTAAAAAGATCAGGTGCGTAGCGCAAAACAGATCTCAGTGAAGACCGAGTCCTTGTACAGGAATTAAAAAAAAATTTTTTTTCTAAATCCCCAATCCAAAGCAGATCAATTTAATTTGACAACTAAGACACCAGTTAGTGAGCGCACAGTCCGTCGATAATTTAAAGAGTGATTTTAAGACTTATAAAGCCAAGGACGTCCCATATATAACAAAAGCAAACAAGCTCAAAAGAATGTCTTTCGCAAAGGAACATCTCCATAAGCCAAAGGAGTTCTGGAGAAGCGTTCTATGGACAGATGAAAGCTCCTTTGAGTATAAATCATCAAAAAAATAAATTTTTTGTAAGATTACCAATGGTACAAAGGCAGAAAAGGCGGCCCGTTTGCCAAAAAGTAAGCCATGGCCTCCACCATGGTGATGTTCTGGGGATTTGTAGCGTATAATGGACTGGGTGACCATTCCTATCACTGACTCTGTTTGGTTATGCGACCAGAGTCAGACTCTTAAGAGTCTTAAGACTCTCTTAAATTCCCTTTATCTATCTCTGTTCTTTCCATTCCCTATTACCTTCATCTCATTGCGCGGCCCTTTGCCTAAGCTCTATCATTTTCTCATCGTTCTATTCGGTTTAATACTTTGTAGCGATCGCACGGCCAATTCGGGTCTGCTTGCGACTTTATATATATAAAGATTATCTCGGTACGACTGCACGGCTTCATTGTGTCCGCTTGCCTACGTTCGATAGATAATCCTTAACTTTGTAAAATATATATAAAAATTTATCTCGGTACGACTGCACGGCTTCATTTGTGTCCGCTTGCCTACGTTCGACATATAATTCCCAAATTTGTAAAATATATATAATATTTATCTCGGTACGACTGCACGGCCTCATTGTGTCCGCTTGCCCACGTTCGATAGATAATCCCAAATTGTAACCTAAAAAACATTGCCCCTCGTGGCCTAATAAATTTAAATCAAACTAATATAATAACTTGTAATTATTGCTGAAAAATATAGCCAATGAAAAAGCTCATTGACTCAACAGACTCCATGAACCAAGGCCAATATTTGCGAGTTCTAAATGATAATGCATTTAGTTCTGGAGACAGACTTATTGGACAGTCCTTCATTCTGCAACAGGATAACGCCCCATGCCACAAAGCGAAGATGATTACAACATTTTTGAAGGATGTTGGTGTTACCACTTTGGACTGACCACCTTAAAGTTCAGATTTAAATATAATTGAAAACGTCTGGTCTCTTATGAAACGTATCGTTGCGTAAAACCAGAGAGGAGACAAGTTCTGAGATCACTTCCCTTTGGGAAGAGATATCTCCAGAGATCATTAAAAATTTAGTCGATTCAGTACCGCGAAGCCTGCAAAAAGTTATTGAACCTAAAGGAAATTATATATTTTAATAAATTCTTTTTTATCCTTTAGTTTTTTTAAGTTTAAGCTTTGTTATTCATATTAAAAGGTACTTGTCAAAATACTTATGCCACCACATGAAAATTACTTTAGCTAATATTTTTCTAAAGTTCATATGATTAAATGTTGAATTCATTATTTTTAAGCTTGTATTAGCAAAGTAAAACATATAAAAAATTAATTGACTTGTATTAAACCATTGAAAAGTAACATAAAAACTTGAACCATTTGTTTTTCGTCAAAATAATTATGCCGACTAGTCTACTTCGGCACAGCCAGTCTTATCGGAACCGATGCAAACCATGCACCCAAAACAAGTGCAAGAGCTAAAGGGTTGTCTAATTAACTCCGCACTGTACAAACATGCATAGACCGATATGTAACTGTAAAACGCAAGCTCAGTCCCCAACAGAAAAAAAGTTTACGCTACTAAAGCAAAAAAGTTAGCGACAATATAGAACTCAAAAATCTCTATGGAAATAGCTTTGCACTTCTAAGCGAAGAAGACACAAATGAAAAGTCTGCGGAAGTGCACAAAGCCAAACAAAAGCCGCCAGCAATTGACATACCGGACCAAAATAACAGTGAAATGATAAACTCATAGCTAAACTAATTGAAATTAATAATTTCCATGTTATGCCGCTAAGGAAAATATCAAAGAAACCAAGCTCCAAGTATACACTGAAGGAAACCATAATAACCAGTAATAAGCATCATTAATAAAAAAGTAATCTTATGCTAATGAACATCGTGAATACTGTTCAGCTATCCTTCTGGAGATTTCACAGGTATTTCAGTGAATATGGGTAAAGGACCTATCTACAATATAAAGCTTTTACTTCTGCAAAATGTTCATCAGCTGCTTAAAACATACCTTTAAAAACCGGTTTTAACTGTTAAGCATAACAACTTTATAGCAGAAGAGCTTGAAAAGGCGCAGGCGTACCTCAGGGAAGCGCCATCGGGCCCAGTCTCTATTATACCCTTGCAGAGGGTATTATGACTTTGACCAAGTGTTTGTAACGCAGTGAAGGAGACGGCTCCGACCCTATTAAGTATATATATTCTTGCTTTGTAAACTAGTCTCTCAGTTTTAAAGCTATCGGACTGAAACTTTGCACCGACCCTTAAACCCGTTGCAGGTAGTATATAAGTCGGAACGGCCGAATAGGAACACTACATCACATAGCTGACATAGGAACGATTGGGAAAAAGTGCCATAAATTCTACATTTTTATACCCTTGCAGAGGGTATTATAATTTTGACCAGAAGTTTGTAACGCAGTGAAGGAGACATTTCCGACCCTATAAAGTATATATATTCTTGATCAGTATCACCAGCCGAGTCGATCTTAAGGCCATGTCCGTCTGTCTGTCCGTCTGTCTGTCTGTCCGTCTGTCTGTCTGTCTGTCTGTCTGTCTGTCTGTCCGTCTGTCTGTTGCTATGTAAACTGGTCTCTCATTTTTAAAGCTATCGGGCTGAAACTTTACACCAACCCTCTAATCTGGTGCAGGTAGTATATAAGTCGGAACGGCCGGAATCGGAACACTACATCACATAGCTGCCATAGGAACGATTGGGAAAAAGTATCATAAATTAGCAATTTTTTAAGATAACTAATTCGTTTTTTAGAAATAAATTTTCAATGGTTATTTTAACGTATCCTGAAAGTTTCATCAAAATTGGACCACTATATCCTATAGCTGCCATAGGAACGATGGGAGAAAATGGGTCATTGAACATAACTCTGGTCTTTTTCAAGAAAATTAATTCATTCTTGGGAAATACAGTTTTTATAGACATTAAAGCCGTTATAAAAAAAACTAAAAACCAAAAATCGGATTACTTTATCCTATTTCGGCCATGCAAACGATCGAACAGTTTTAAATCAACTGGTCTGCAAGGGTATTCTAAGTTTCGGGTACCGAAGCTAGCCTTCCTTTCTTGTTAAAGATATTTATACCCTTGCAGAGGGTATTATAATTTTGACCAGAAGTTTGTAACGCAGTGAAGGAGACATTTCCGACCCTATAAAGTATATATATTCTTGATCAGCATCACCAGCCGAGTCGATCTAGCCATGTCCGTCTGTCTGTCCGTCTGTCTGTCCGTCTGTCTGTCTGTCCGTCTGTCGGTTGCTATGTAAACTAGTCTCTCAGTTTTAAAGTAATCGGGCCGAAACTTTGCACCAACCCTTCAATCTGTTGCAGTTAGTATATAAGTCGGAACGGCCGGAATCGGAACACTACATCATATAGCTGCCATAGGAACGATTGGGAAAAAGTGCCATAAATTCGCCATTCTTATAGATATTTTATTTATTTCTTGGTAAACTCTATTTAATAGCAATTTTAACATATCCTGAAAGTTTCATCCAAATCGGACTACTATATCCTATAGCTGCCATAGGAACGATGGGAGAAAATGGGTGAATGAGCATAACTCTGGTGTTTTTCAAGACAATTAATTCATTCTTGATAAGAACAGTTTTCATAGACATTAAAGCTTTTTTAGAAATTTAAAAATCAAAGATGGGATCACTATATCCTATAGCTGCTATACAATCGATGGAACAGTTTAAAGGCAACTGGTCTGCAAGGGTATTCTAAGCTTCGGGTACCGAAGCTAGCCTTCCTTTCTTGTTTATTTATTTATTTTTCAGATAAATAATTTATTTTTTATGAAACTCTTTTTAATAACTATTTTAACATATCGTAAAAGTTTCATTAAAATCGGACCACTATATCCTACAGCTGCCATTGGAACGATGGGAGAAAATAGGTCATTGAGCAAAACTCTGGTGTTTTTTAAGACTTTTCATTCTAGAGAAATACAGTTTTCAAAGACATTAAAGCCGTTTGAGAAAATTAAAAACCAAAAAATCGGGGAACTTCATCCTATAGCTGCCATACAAACGACCGAACAGTTTTAAGGCATCTGGTCTGCAAGGGTATTTTAAGCTTTGGGTACCGAAGCTAGACTTCCTTTTTTGTTTTTAGATAATTCATTCTTTAGACAGCCTTATTTAATGACTTTTTTAACATATCCTAAAAGTATCATTAAAATCGGGTCACTATATCCAATAGCTGCCATAGGAACGATGTAAGAAAATGGGGAATTGAGCATAACTCTGGTGTTTTTGAAGACAATTAATTTATTCTTGGAAATATAGTTTTTCTAGACTTAAGGCCGTTTTATCAAATTAAAAACTAAAAATCGGGAAACTTTATTCTATAGATGCTATACATACGATCAAACCGTTGGAAGGCAACTGGTCTGCATGGGCCTTGATTCCGTGTTTTGGTAATATCTTGACCTTCAAGCTTCAAATTTTTTTCTCTAATGTAGGAACAGTTTATGTCAAGTTCTGCTAATCTTTGTGAGTTGTAGCCCAGCTTTCGGGAGAATGTTGACGGTTTCGTCCTTCTTTCGTGGTAGCTGTTCGAATAGGTCTGAGCCAATCATAACATCAGCCACGTATAAGTCGGCACACAGCGTCGATATTCGCTCTCGTACCAATTGGCAATATATCCTCTTATGCCCAAGAATTGAGCTTATACGTCGCATTTTTGAAGTTGTATCAGGCCTACCTTTTTCGTTCATAGAAAACTGGCGGTGAATGTGTATCTATGTAATCGAAAAGAAAACAAGAAAGGAAGGCTAGCTTCGGTACCCGAAGCTTAGAATATCCTTGCAGACCAGTTGCCTTTAAGCCGTTAGATCGTTTTTATGGCAGGATATAGTGATCCGATTTATGGTTTTTAATTTTTATACCCTTGCAGAGGGTATTATAATTTTGACCAGAAGTTTGCAACGCAGTGAAGGAGACATTTCCGACCCTATAAAGTATATATATTCTTGATCAGCATTACCAGCCGAGTCGATCTAGCCATGTCCGTCTGTCTGTCCGTCTGTCCGTCTGTCGGTTGCTATGTAAACTAGTCCCTCAGTTTTAAAGCTATCGGGCTGAAACTTTGCACCAACTCTTCAATCTGTTGCAGGTAGTATATAATTCGGAACGGCCGAAATCGGAACACTACATCACACAGCTACCATAGGAACGATTGGGAAAAAGTGCCAAAATTTCGTAATTTTTCAAGATAATTTATTTATTTTTTGGTAAACTCTATTTAATAGCAATTTTTGACATATCCTGAAAGTTTCATCAAAATCGGACCACTATATCCTATAGCTGCCATAGAAACAATGGGTCATTGGGTCATTAAGCATAACTCTGGTATTTTTCAAGACAATTAATTCATTCTTGAGAAAAACAGTTTTCATAGACATTTAAGCCTTTTTAGAAATTTAAAAACCAAAGATCGGATCACTATATCCTAAAGCTGCCATACAATCGATGGAACAGTTTAAAGGCAACTGGTCTGCAAGGGTATTCTAAGCTTCGGGTACCGAAGCTAGCCTTCCTTTCTTGTTTAAGACGTCATTAATGTCTATGAAAACTGCATTTCTCAAGAATGAATTAATTGTCTTGAAAAATACCAGAGTAATGCTCAATGACCCATTTCCACACATTGTTCCTATGGCAGCTATAGAATATAGTAGTCCGATTTTGATGAAACTTTCAGGATAGGTTAAAATAGACATTAAAAGGAGTTTCATAAAAAAAAAATTATTTATCTGGAAAAATGGCGAATTTATGGCACTTTTTCCCAATCGTTCCTATGGCAGCTATGTGATGTAGTGTTCCGATTCCGGCCGTTCCGACTTATATACCTGCAACGGATTTAAGGGTCGGCGCTAAGTTTCAGACCGATAGCTTTAAAACTGAGAGACTAGTTTACATAGCAACAGACAGACGGACAGACAGACAGACGGACAGACAGACGGACATGGCTAGATCGACTCGGCTGGTGATGCTGATCAAGAATATATATACTTTATAGGGTCGGAAATATCTCCTTCACTGCGTTACAAGCTTCTGGTCAATATTATAATACTCTCTGCAAGGGTATAAAAATGTGGATATCAAGTTTTATTAAATAGCCCGAATCTGCCTTTGTCGACATCAAAGAAGCGCAATACCTACAACTTACCTTTAATGCCACCAGCAACAAATATTTCCCACAAATCCTTAATAACGAAACTAAGAATACATCAAACAAGAAAGGAAGGCTAGCTTCGGTACCCGAAGCTTAGAATACCCTTGCAGACCTGTTGCCTTGAAACTGTTTGATCGTTTGTATGGTAGCTATAGGATAAAGTGATCCGATTTTTGATTTTTAATTTTCTAAAACGGCTTTATTGTTTATGAAAACAGTATTTCTTAAGAATGAAATAATTGTCGTGAAAAACACCAGAGGTACCATTTTCTTCCATCGATCGAATGGAAGCTATAGGATATAGTGACAAAATTATTGCATTTTTACCAAATCGTTCTATGTGATGTAGTGTTCCGATTCCGTTTTGACCTATATACCACCTGCAACAGAAAGATAGGTTGGTGCAAAGTTTCAGCCCGAAAGCTTTAAAACTGAGAGACCAGCTTGCATAGCAACCGACAGACGGACAGAGACGGACAGACAGACGGACATGGCTGGATCGACTCGGCTGGTGATGCTGATCAAGAATATATCTACCTTATTGGGTCTCTTTCAGTGCGTTACAAGCTTCTGGTCAAAATTATAATACCCTCTGCAAGGGTATCAAATCGAACACAGCCCCAGAAATCTACAGACATTAATGTACAGACGTTTTGTGTTTTTACGTTTGCACCACACTGCGCAAGATATAGTCTTGGGCTTTAACACACGCAATTGGAGCATTAATTTCTACCGATCCTGAATATTTAATTAAGTTTGGTTGGAAAGCGCACAATAAATATGCAAAGATAACAATGTTATTAACATAAACCCGTCCTTGTTGAAATACCCTTTATTTACAGACGGCTCACAATAACGGCTCGCGATAATAACAGAAAACGACATTTTAGAACCCTCTATAATCCCCAACTACATAACAGTTGTCAGCACAAGTCATTGCCTCATAAAACATAGACATAGACCGCGTTATCTCAAATATAAACAACAATAGCACATATGTACGCCTCAAAAATTAGATCCCTATTAACACCATTTTTTCCGAAAATAACTACTTTGGATTTACGGCCACTGCAATATAATGGAAAACGAACTGGCACTTGCAAGGCCAAAAAATGCTTAAAGGTCGCCGCTGATCACCAGGTTAAATCTGAACACATAAGACATTAACAAAATTTTCAAACAAACACTAATCGGAAAACACCAGGGGAAACTACTGTAATGACTGGTACAAATACATAAATACGAAAAAAATTAACATCACATTAGCCGAATGGCCCAAATTAACATCATTAGACTTCGCTTAGGACCCGCAAAGTAAAGTTTTTGGTTGTTTTCTATACAAATCGAATACATTCGGTGATTTTTATGATGTTTATCTCAGAACAACCAATACTTCTAACCAATACTACTAATATAGTGACATATTCACGCCAATACATAAACAATGCTTGGCAATAACATATTCACGCCAAAACATAAACAATGCTTGGAAAATGGAAGAAACCACAGAAAATTTTGACGAAGCGGCAACAGATGGCCATTGGGTCAACTCCAAAAACGTAATCAAAGCAACCTAAGCACATTTTCTAGCATCAAAAATATCACACTTGAGGTGTACAGATTATAAATTCACATCTGTCAGTCTTATGCTGAATATCAAGAAATAAAGATACAAAATCGAAAACTTTTCATTTGTGTACTTATTTCTGTTTACATTTTAGCGTTGTCCCTTTTCCGAAAGACGGGACATTTATTCGAGTCACTCCCAACAATTAAATCATTTGCGCAGTCGGTAGGATAGCAAAATTTTTTTTCGTCATTCAAAAAAAGTTTTAACAAACCTCAACAATAGCGCCAAATCGTTTTACGCACATTGTCCATAAAACATGCAAATAAATCAGAAAGACGTTAAAAAAATTTGTGTGAGGTGTTAAACCCAATTTGGTTACCTGAAATTTATTAAAGTTTTGATAATGTGGAGAAGTTCAACGGCGACCCCAACGCCTTATACACCTTTGTAAGCCGAAATGATTGTTACCTTATGTTACCGGAGATGCACGTGAGCAGCAGATCATTGCGGGAATATTGATCGCAGCATCAACCACCTGGACTGAGCTCAGAAAACAACTTGTACATAACTATAAACCGCAGACACCTAACCATGTTCTCTTGGAAAATTTTCGCAAATCCCATTTCAGGGGTAATGTGCGAGCATTTCTGGAGGAAGCGGAGAGTCGCAGACAATCATTAACAAGTAAGCTAGAATTGGAACAGAACCTTGAAAAAAACTATGACTAATAAAATCAAGCATAGAATCGCTAATCGCAAAATTGCCCACACATATTTATTTAAGAATGATCAATCATAGCATACCAGACTTGAGATCATTGATAAATATTTTACAAGAAAAAGGCGTGAAAATCGACAAAACACATTTGACCACAACCGTTTTCGACATCAAAATCAACATAAAGTCCAACAAACATTACGTAACACTAACCTCTTTGGATCCAATCAACCAAATAAACGAGTAAGAGATTCTGACAGTGGACAAAGTAAAATGAGTATTGAAGAATTACGAAATCAGAAGGACGCTGCTTATCAGCATGACATCCCACACGATGACCTTTACTACCCGACTTGCGAATATTCAGACTATCAGGAATATTATGGCCAAATAAATAACGACAATCAATTCCAACCAATAACACCACAACCACCACAGACCAAAACAAACTACGATCGACAGGAACCGAATACCGAACAGGCGGAACATTTTCAGCTACCGGCCTCGGAAAACACCAATACAGTGTACAGTGATAAAATATAAAGAAATCGATTTGAAGTGCCTTATCGATACCGGGTCCACAGTTAAAATGATTAACCAATCAAGAATACCAATTGCCTTATTTATACCAGTAATGGACAACTCACCATTAATAAAACCGTCACCATACCGCAAAAAATTTTGTTCCTAACATCACATGACATTTTACTGCATCCTTTCTCTGAGAATTATTACCTTTTATTAGAAAGAAAACTATTACTACAAGCAAAAGCTTTCATAGATAACCGTGAGCAGGACAACAAGAAGTTCAAACTTTTTAACCATGATACAGTATCCAAACAAAACCACTTTCAGAATGAAAACATTACACCTAGCATCATATCATGTAAGCCAGGTAAAAGTGTTCCAAATCCGAATTGTTCAAGAAGGAGTGCATCCATAGAGGAATTAGGCCCATACAGACTAGGACATATAAATTGCTAAGAAAACAAAAATTGTGCGAGCTCTTGCAACAATATCAACACATAAAATACAATATCTTGAAAGCGACACTTTAACATTTACCAATCAAACTAAGCATACCATCAATACCACACATGTTTTACCCAAATATACTAAAACATACAGTTATGCTCAGGCTAATGAGCAGGAGGTTGAAAGCCAAACACACGATATGTTGGATAGAGTATTATTCGTACAAGTATCTCACCCTACAGTAGCCCCATTTGGGTTGTTTCTAAGAAACTAGACGCATAAGGCAAACAAAAATTTAGAATTGTAATAGATTACTGAAAATTTAAAAAAAAAATCTGTTTGGGACAGTCATCCAATTCTAAATATGGACGAAATCTTGGAAAAACTGGGAAGATATTATTTTACAACTATCGATCTTGCAAAGGGTTTTCATCAGATAGAGACGGACCCTGATTCAATTCCAAAAAAGCTTTTCCACCAATAATGGCCATTACGAATATATGCGTATGCCATTCGGACTGAAGAACGCACCAGCCACCTTTCAGCATTGCATCGACAAGTCCCAGCAGTCGCTCAGGCTAGTTTTTGAAAAACTGGCTGAGACCAACATAAAAGTGCGTTTTTAAAGCAAGAAACTACATTTTTGGGATATGTCTTAACACCAGACGCTATAAAACCCAATCCAGAAAAAATTAAAGCTATACAAAAATACCCAATTCCTACTAAAGCAAAGGGAATAATAGCTTTCATAGTACTAAGAGGATATTACCGCAAGTTCATTCCAAACTTTGGGGACATATCCAAAACCATGACAAAGTGTTTAAAAAACAAGCAAGGAAAGCCATCAAATGTCTTGAAAAACACCAGAGTTATGTTCAATGACCCATTTTCTCCCATCGGTTCTATAGCAGCTATAGGATATAGTGGTCCGATTTTGAAAGTATCATTTAAGGATATGTACAAATTTTCATTAAATAGAGTTTCCTAAAAAATTAATTAATTATCTTAAAAAATGGCGGA
Organism: Drosophila setifemur; assembly: GCA_021224005.1. Classification (NCBI taxonomy): domain Eukaryota; kingdom Metazoa; phylum Arthropoda; class Insecta; order Diptera; family Drosophilidae; genus Drosophila; species Drosophila setifemur. The sequence goes on from JAJJHY010008300.1 coordinate 496,799, forward strand.
TTTATGGTACTTTTTCCCAATTGTTCCTATGACAGCTATGTGATGTAGTGTTCCGATTCCGGCTGTTCCGAATTATATATTACCGGCAACAGATTGAAGGGTCGGTGCAAAGTATCAGCCCGATAGCTTTAAAACTGAGAGACTAGTTTACATAGCAACCGACAGACAGACAAACGGACAGACAGACGGACAGACAGACGGACAGACAGACGGACAGACAGACGGACAGACAGACGGACAGACAGACGGGCAGACAGACAGACAGACGGACATGGATAGATCGACTCGGCTGGTGATGCTATTCAAGAATATATAAGTTAACTAAGTTAAACGATCAACTGCAATAACCGATCGGGCAAAAGCTTGCACCGGTCAAACAGCTGACGCAACGTCCGGCAGGATGCACGTGCATAGCAGGTAAACAGAGCTTATTTGCATGGCCGCTATGACGTTCTTTCTATGTTAGCTTTAAGGTTAGTTACACTTTGACATTCAAAGAATAAAGAGCACAAGCTCATTAATTGAAACTCCGGCAAGTAGCCGTCATTACATTTATTAAATCACATGCTGACTGAGTCTCTAGGCCAGCAGTGTATGAAGGGCAGTTCCCCTTCCACCATAATCTTCCTATCTCAGCATAGGAGCACCACGGCCACCGGCCCTGAAAAATATTTTTTTCTCTGCACTTTAATTTTTTCAATAAAAAACAAGTAAGAACGTTACAGTCGAGTTTCCCGACTGTTACAGACCCTGTACAAATTTGGTTATAAGCAAAAATAATATAAAACAAGTAAGAACGTTACAGTTGAGTTTCCCGACTGTTACAGACCCTGTACAAATTTGGTTATAAGCAAAAAAAAAATATATATATATTTACACCGAGTCCGGTTTGGGATTCGAACCCAAGATCTTCGCGTTTTAAGTCGAACGTCGTAACCATTCGACAAACCCAAACTTTTTGAACCGGCAGCTAATACAGTATAAATATATTGAAGACGCACATTTATACATATGTATATGAAGGTAGTGGCAGCGCAGCTGCAGCGGCACTTCCAAGAAAAATCAACACAAGCGATTTAACGTTTGTTTGCGCAAATAAACAGATTATTTGTGTTTAGCACCTGTAAACTTTAGGTATTTATTGTGCGCTTTCCAATTAACCAATCTTGATGAAATTTTCAGGATCGGTAGAAATCTATGCTCCAATTGCATGTGTATTTTTAAAAAAATGTTAGCTTACAAATTGTGGAGTGCAGGGCAGTGCAAAAATTCAAATACAAATTGCGGGGGCGGTGGGCGTGGCACCGACCTAAAAAAATAAACTCTAATTTACTCAGTATTAGAAGAATCCACACTGGTAGTACGGTTCTTCTAGCTCTTACAGTTGCTGAGATCCGTGTGTTCATCCGGACGGACAGACGGACATGGCTATATCGACTCAGCTCGTCATGCTGATCAAGAATATATATACTTTGTGGGGTCTGCCACGCCTCCTTCTGCCTGTTACATACATTTGCACAAACTTAATATACCCTTTACTCTTTGGGTACAGTGTCTAAAAATTAAAAAAAAAAATATATATATATTCACACCGAGTCCGGTCTTGGATTCGAGCCCAAGATCTTCGCGTTTTAAGTCGAACGTCATAACCATTCGACAAACCCAAACTTTTTGAAACGGCAGCTAACACAGTATAAATATATTGAAGGCTCACATTCATACATATGTACAGGTATATGATGGTAGTGGCAGCGCAGCTGCAGCGGCACTTCCGAGAAAAAACAAACACCGAACGCAAGCGATTTACCGTTTGTTGGCGCAAATAAACAGATTTTTGTGTTTAGCGCCTGTAAACTTTAGTTATTTATTGTGCGCTTTCTAATTAACCAATCTTGATGAAATTTCAGGATCGGTAGAAATCTATGCTCCAATTGCATGTGTATTTTTAAAAAAATTTTAGCTTGAAAATTGTGCAGTGCAAAAATTCAAATACAAATTGCGGGGGCGGTGGGCGTGCCGCCGACTTAAAAAAATAAACTCTAATTGCGTCAGTATTAGGAGAATCTACACTGGTAATACGGTTCCTCTAGCTCCTACAGTTGCTGAGATCCGTGTTCATCCGGACGGACGGACGGACGGACGGACAGACGGACAGACGGACCTGGCTATATCGATTCAGCTCGTGAAGCTGATCAAGAATATATATATACTTTGTGGGGTCTGCCACGCCCCCTTCTGCCTGTTACATACATTTGCACAAACTTAATATACCCTTTACCCTTTGGGTACAGGGTCTAAAAATCAAATCCAGTGTCCTCGATGCCACGACGAGAATTGGTTGAAACAGAAAAAAAAAAATAAATATAAATACTAACACACAAATTGTTTTGAAATAAATTATTGAAATTTGAATATTTGAAATTATATCGTACCAAAATATTTGTTCGCCTTGCATTTCGATTGTTTAGTTTTTTTTTTCATTTCGATTGGCCCGCACATTAATAGCAGCCAACTTTAAATAAACAAGTAAGAACGTTACAGTCGAGTTTCCCGACTGTTACAGACCCTGTACAAATTTGGTTATAAGCAAAAAAAAAATATATATATATATATATATTCACACCGAGTCCGGTCTGGGATTCGAACCCAAGATCTTCGCGTTTTAAGTCGAACGTCGTAGCCATTCGACAAACCCAAACTTTTTAAACCGGCAGCTAACATAGTATAAATATATTGAAGGCACACATTCATACATATGTATAAGATTGTGGCAGCGCAGCTGCAGCGACACTTCCGAGTAAAATCAACCACCGAACGCAAGCGATTTACCGTTTGTTTGAGCGTATAAGCAGATTATTTGTGGTTAGCGCCTGTAAACTTTAGGTATTTATTTTGCGCTTTCTAATTAACCAATCTTGATGAAATTTTCAGGATCGGTAGAAATCTATGCTCCAATTGCATGCATGCAAAAAAAATTTAGCTTGAAAATTGTGCAGTGCAGGGCAGTGCAAAAATTCAAATACAAATTGCGGGGGCGGTGGGCGTGCCGCCGACTTAAAAAAATAAACTCTAATTGCGTCAGTATTAGGAGAATCTACACTGGTAATACGGTTCCTCTAGCTCCTACAGTTGCTGAGATCCGTGTTCATCCGGACGGACGGACGGACGGACGGACAGACGGACAGACGGACCTGGCTATATCGATTCAGCTCGTGAAGCTGATCAAGAATATATATATACTTTGTGGGGTCTGCCACGCCCCCTTCTGCCTGTTACATACATTTGCACAAACTTAATATACCCTTTACCCTTTGGGTACAGGGTCTAAAAATCAAATCCAGTGTCCTCGATGCCACGACGAGAATTGGTTGAAACAGAAAAAAAAAAATAAATATAAATACTAACACACAAATTGTTTTGAAATAAATTATTGAAATTTGAATATTTGAAATTATATCGTACCAAAATATTTGTTCGCCTTGCATTTCGATTGTTTAGTTTTTTTTTTCATTTCGATTGGCCCGCACATTAATAGCAGCCAACTTTAAATAAACAAGTAAGAACGTTACAGTCGAGTTTCCCGACTGTTACAGACCCTGTACAAATTTGGTTATAAGCAAAAAAAAAATATATATATATATATATATTCACACCGAGTCCGGTCTGGGATTCGAACCCAAGATCTTCGCGTTTTAAGTCGAACGTCGTAGCCATTCGACAAACCCAAACTTTTTAAACCGGCAGCTAACATAGTATAAATATATTGAAGGCACACATTCATACATATGTATAAGATTGTGGCAGCGCAGCTGCAGCGACACTTCCGAGTAAAATCAACCACCGAACGCAAGCGATTTACCGTTTGTTTGAGCGTATAAGCAGATTATTTGTGGTTAGCGCCTGTAAACTTTAGGTATTTATTTTGCGCTTTCTAATTAACCAATCTTGATGAAATTTTCAGGATCGGTAGAAATCTATGCTCCAATTGCATGCATGCAAAAAAAATTTAGCTTGAAAATTGTGCAGTGCAGGGCAGTGCAAAAATTCAAATACAAATTGCGGGGGCGGTGGGCGTGGCGCCGACTTAAAAAAATAAACTTTAATTGCGTCAGTATTAGGAGAATCTACACTGGTAATACGGTTCCTCTAGCTCTTACAGTTGCTGAGATCCGTGTGTTCATTCGGACGGACGGACGGACGGACGGACAGACGGACAGACGGACATGGCTATATCGACTCAGCTCGTGAAGCTGATCAAGAATATATATATACTTTGTGGGGTCTGCCACGCCCCCTTCTGCCTGTTACATACATTTGCACAAACTTAATATTCCCTTTACCCTTTGGGTACAGGGTCTAAAAACTTTTGAGCGTGGATATCGCTTAGAGTTTAGATTTCCTAGGGACAATTTTGAAAGTGGTAACGGGTACACCTGACGCAAATGATTTAGAAAGAATTAAATTTATAGAAATGCAACTAAGAGATTCTAATAATAAGCAAATTGAAATAAACACCAAAATTCAAAATTAAATCAACCAAGTAACACAAACCGTCAACCAAATCTTAAGCGTGAAAAAAAAGCACAAATTGACACTGGCCACCTATACGAAACATTACTCGCACGGAATAGGATGTTAATGTTAGAGTTGCAGAATTTGATGCTGGCCATTGCATTGGCTAAAGTTAACGTAATTAGTCCCATTATTGTAGACCACGCAGACTTGGAACCCATTTGGCTAGAGGAGCCCACAGATACACCGTTAAGAGATTTTTTGTCTGTTTCGGGAGGTTGTTAACTAAGTTAACCGATCAACTGCAATAACCGATCGGGCTAAAGCTTGCACCGGTCAGCTGACACAACGTCTAGCCGGATGCACGTGCAAGTTAACTTAGTTAAACGAGCAACTGCAATAACCGATCGGGCGAAAGCTTGCACAGGCCAAACAGCTGACGCAACGTCTGGCCGGATGCACGTGCATAGCAGGCAAACAGAGCTTATTTGCATGGCCGCTATGAAGTTCTTTCTATGTTAGCTTTAAGGTTAGTTACACTTTGACATTCAAAGAATAAAGAGCACAAGCTCATTAATCAAAAGTTGAAATGCCTCATCTCTAAAGCCCCAATTCTTAAAGAACTCGACTTTAGCAGAAAATTTACCTTGACTACGGACGCTAGCAATATCGTTTTGTGAGCGGTTCTTCCACTTAGCGGGTATCCGCTTACTTACATTAGTCGAACCCTTAATGAACACAAGATTAACTACATTCAAATTGAAAAGGAGCTTTTGGCGATTGTCTGGGCCACAAAAAGTTTCGCCACTACCTACAGGGAAGACATTTTAAAATAGCTAGTGACCATCAGCCCCTAAACTGGAAATGAGGAATTTCAACTTTTGAAACGAAATGTATTCTGGGTTGTTGATGTCGATCTGTGTGACTTTATACCCTTGCAAAGAGTATTATAATTTTGACCAGAAGCTTATAACGCAGTGAATGTCTCCATCTCCGACCTCATAATATACAAGTATATACATTCTTGATCAGCATCACCAGCCGAGTCTGTCTATCCGTCTATCTTTTTCAATGCAAAGAAGTCTCTCAGTTTTTAAGCTGGCGGGTTGAAACCTAAAGTCGTCTTGCTGTGGCAGGTGTGTATAGGTTGAAACGGCTGCGGAACATTTCAATACATAGCTGCCATAGGAACGAAAGGAAAAAAGGCAGTAAGTCTGCCATCTTTTTAAAATAAATGATATATTTTTTTAAAAATTGCTATTTAATGTCTATTTTAACCATCCTGAAAGTTCTATCAAAAATCGGATCAAAAGATCCTACAGTTGCATAGGAACGACAGTACAAAATGGGTCGTAGAGCTTAACGTTTTTTTTTTTTCGCGAATCCCGTTGCACGTGATGCAAACCACCTCCCGCCCAACCGACCGAGGGGCGCAGCCGCATAACGTACGGCTCGATCGCGAAGA
>JAJJHY010008307.1:60682-70845 GCA_021224005.1 Drosophila setifemur
CCGCAATAATACGGATTCCCAGGAATTTCCAAGGTCTAATTTATATCCGATCTTCAACGGGTTAAGCCAATTTTTCGCCAGGACCCGATGGTATACCAGGCTGCGTGCTTAGATACTGAGCCGATTACCTGAGCAAGCCTCTTATTAAATTATTTAGTCTGTGTCTCGAGTCCACAACGTTTCCCTATCCATAAAAAAGGTAAACGAGGCGATGCAAGTTATTATAGAGGTATCTCTAAATTGGCCAAGCTCTTCGAGAAATTATAACCCCTAAATTGCAACACCTATGCAGCTCTTTTATTTCTCCATGCCAACATGGGTTTATGAAACTTCGCTCGACGACTACTTATCTTTTGGAGCTCTCATCTTTTATTATCAAGGACTTCCAGTCAAATTTTCAAACGGATGTCATTTACAAGGCATTCGACTCCGTTTTCCTGTAGGCTTACTAAAATTGATCAGCAGTTACTTGAATAATAGAACACAAAGGGTTTTTTTCAAGAGCTCACTTTATTGTGAAATCCGTGTCACCTCGGGCGTCCCTCAAGGTAAACACCATGGTCCTTTACTGTTCACACTTTTTATTTATGACCTTCCATTGGTGGTGCCTAATTCTGGCTAAGCCTAATTTATGGCTGTGTTAGGATCTATGATAAGGTAGTCAAAAGAATTTAATGACCCCTATGTGACTAAGACTTTATGTCTCGCTTGTCCGGCCAATTCTTAAGTACGGATCATGCGTCTGGAGTCCTCAGTAAGGACTTCACCAAGACCGAAGCTAGCCTTCCTTTCTTTTTTGTTTAACTACATTTGTACTTCTTGCTCATGAGTCAAATAATTAAACTGAGAAAGAAACTAAATTTTGATCCAAGTGGGAATTATTCTTACGGCAGCGACAACTACATCTTCGCAAAACAAGTCTTTCGCGGTTGCTACAGTATGCTCCATCAAATTTTTTGATGTGGTACATTGCACTTATGATGATCTCACATTATTTAAAAATTATTTCTGGATAAAGAGTCGCGATGGATAATTTTAGCATTCTTTAATACAGGCAGAAAAATGGACATTGCAAACTACTCGGTTTTAAAGCTATTAGGCTGAGACTTCATAAAGAGTCTCTTTTGTTAAATGTAGGTTATCAAATAGCTGCCATTGGAACGATTACAAAAAAATTCATAAATTCGACATTCTTAAAGAAAATGTATTCATTCTCGTCTTCCCAACCCCAAAATGACCAAAGTGACATGTAAATGGGCAAAGCAACGTGAGCTAACAAAATATATACTCGTATGTGGCCAATCGCAACCCAAAACCCCAAACTACTGTTCGCAGAGCGAAATAAAGACGGCATGGTCCTGTGTTTCCTTATTTCAGACTTTTTCTTATTATCGCCGTTCGATTTTGGCGACGCTTAAGAGGGTAACACTGATCTAAATAATGAATGAAATATAAATGAATTAAATATTAACCGATCGCCGTGCGAGGTGGCCTTTGTGATTTGATAAACGGCTGCCCTTTTGGGTCGTCACAAAAGAATGGCCAGTTTCAAGCTCGTAGCTGCTATATTTATCATTCGGCAGCAGGACAAAGGGAATAGAAGAAAACTGTACCAAATTTATTTTATTCATATAGAGAATTGAATACTGACAACACAAGCGGATAGATAGTAGAATTTTGGATAGTGCGCCGAAATACGTTACATCGTTGAATTTTTGGATCCGCATACTATACTATACTACTATTCAGGGTTAGTGGACACGATTGCCTGTTGAGTGTAAATGCAATGTGTTTACACTTTTACACTTTAATACAAGATGATCAGCTAGTTGTGATGTTGGTCGAGTTGGGAATCTCGAGCGTCTTGGGATCGCGGGGTCGTCAGCGAACGTGGATGATATTAGCCGCTCGTTCGTGGGAATATCCGATATATATAAGAAAAATATAATTTCGGCAACAATTATATTGTCGGCAGATGATGTTGTGTTGCATCTCACTAAGAAAACTAAGTAGCTTATGTGTATTCAGGCAATAGCGTATTTTTACATGAGATCATCAAGCCAGACGCTATCGAATGCTTTAGAGACATCGAGGAATATCGCACCACAATATTCCCGTTTCTCGAAAGTAGAACTTCTTTCTGAGGTCTTCTACATAGACTTGCTCGATTATTCCATGTTTTTCTTGAAAGCCAAATTGATTTTTCGTTTCACATCGTCATGGTCCGCCTGGATCTATTACCAACAATTTATAATTACTGGGACTTTCAAAAGTGGGCTTGAGATGGGATATCGTAAGAAAAGGCTCATTTTAGCATCACGCAACGTTTCACACCACCAATAGTCTCCATGCGGTAACCTGGATTGAATCACGAGGTGCTCAGAAAAACGGTCATGCGCCATTTTGACACGGCATTCTGCTGCGTTACTGTCATTTCGATCAGCGATTGTATGGTTTGTCTTAACAGTTCATTAATTTTGAAGTTGCTTTTTTGGCTGCTGTCACGAATACTGAATCCAGAAAATCAACAGAGAATCGACGTCCGACTTCATGTTAATCTGTCGGTTGCTATGCCACTAGTCTCTCAGGTTGCGCAACCCTTCTTTCTGTTGCAGGTAGTATATAAGTCCTTACGGCTGAAATCGGAACACAATAGCATAGCTGCCATAGAAAGGATTGGGAAATTAGGATTGACCAGAAATTCGAATTTTTATACCCTTGCAGAGGGTATTATAATTTTGACCAGAAGTTTGTAACGCAGTGATGGAGACATTTCCGACCCTATAAAGTATATATATTCTTGATCAGCATCACCAGCCGAGTCGATCTAGCCATGTCCGTCTGTCTGTCTGTCTGTCCGTCTGTCTGTCTGTCTGTCTGTCCGTCTGTCTGTCTGTCCGTCTGTCCGTCTGTCGGTTGCTATGTAAACTAGTCTCTCAGTTTTAAAGATATCGGGCTGAAATTTTGCACCGACCCTTCAATCTGTTGCAGGTAGTATATAAGTCGGAACGGCCGGAATCGGAACACTACATCACATAGCTGCCATAGGAACGATTGGGAAAATGCTATAAACTCGCCATTTTAAAAGATATTTTGTTTATTTCTTAGGAAACTTTTATTATTGACTATTTTGACTTATCCTGAAAGTTTCATCAAAATCGAACCACTATATCCTATAGCTGCCATAGGAACGATGTGAGAAAATGGGTCATTGAGCATAACTCTTGTGTTTTTCAAGACAACTAATTCATTCTTGAAAAATACATTTTCCATAGACACTAAAGCCGTTTAGGAAAATTAAAAACCAATGATCGGATCACTATATTCTATAGCTGCCTTACAAAGGATCGATCGGCTTGAAGGCAACTGCTCTGCAATGGTATTCTAAGCATCAGGTACCGAAGCTAGCCTTCACAAAAATACTTTGCAAATAAACGATAATTAATTATGATTGTTTATAATTAAATATTTGAACTGCGTTTATAATGTAACTCCTGTCTTCAGTGCCTCTTTAATGTTATTTTTATCTGTGAATTGGCATGATTGGAACGGGATCGATCAGTTTTCAATTTAATTTCTAGCAAGCTTCTTCTAAGTTGTTGAAATTTCACTGTGGCTGCATTTCATTAGGGTTGGCAATGCTCAAAAAATACTAAACTTGGTAAAAAGGAAGTAGAAGAATTGGCAATACTCGTATACGCATAGCGAGTTGGGACACGTTGAATTTTCCATCAGCAATAAAATATGCCTATAAATTAACTGGTTTCCTCCTGGCGTAATTCCAGCTGAGGCTCAGTTAACAGTAAAATATATTGGTTATACGGCGATAGCCGTATAATATAAAATATAAATATACAACTGAATACAAAAATGTTTCTTAAAGATAGCCGAAGTCGCGGTCACCCAAATATGCTGATTTTGACGTCTTGACACGAACATACGACATAAGCCTGTGTCAGCAAAATCCCGGCTGCTCTGTATCGGTCTCTTGGTCCGGTTAACTTACTAGGTGCGTTCCAAAGTAAACAGGACTTTTAACAAAAAGACAGAACAAATTGTTTTTTCGGCAAAATCAATTTATTTTATTCAAAATAGTCTCCTTCTGCTTTTTTTGCACGGTCCAAAAGCATGTCGAACGAGTGTTTTAGCTCGTTGCCCGGTATGGCCGCCAGTATGCCGGTGCAAGCCTCGACGTCTGCATAACGCTTTCCTTTCATCGGCAAATGCATTTTTCCGAAAAGGTAGAAGTCGCATGGTGCCATATCAGGTGAATACGGGGAGTGGTTGATGGTTAAAATGTGATTTTTGGTCAAATAGTTTCGGTAAAAGTTTTACCAATTTTAAAACAAAATTGAATGTTGGCTCTTTGTTCAAAGCTCATTTTCGCACCGATGACAAAAACATACTAACACATAAAACGCAATAACCTCACTTCCAATAGATGAAATGTCATGAAATTTTTACTGGAAGTCGATAAAGGATAGCAAATTCTAACCCACCAGTTGACATATAGATGGCGCCACTAGAGGGCACTAGATTTAAACGCACCTTTTAGTTAACTACTCCCCCTTCAGAATTAAGGAGGTCCTCGGCCGACCCTATGTTGGCAATTACCATCCTTAGTTGGGTCGCGGATCTTTTTGCTCTGTTGATTCGAAAACAAGTGAGTCCGACACAAATCAAGGCGAAGCATATTGCTCCTGCAGTTAATGCCATTTACAGCGATCGGGTATCTTGCCCCTTTTTTGCGTATTTTTAGATGAACCTCAGATTACGTTCACTGAGGATAAAGATACGGGAGGCTCAAAACTTCATGGCTGAATGTTATGGATAAACTTGCCACTCCCGGAGTCCTTTGACGGATTCTCCCATGGTTCACAAGCAAGCTTACGTTGATCAGCGCACGCTCGTTGAATGTAATTAGGTGCATGCCTCGCAAAAAGATTTCGGAGCCGTTGACCTCTTGAAACCTCGCTGGCCGGTCATTAATGATGACAGTACCTTCGTCCACGTGGGTAACCGGTTGCAAGTCGCTTGTTTGCATTTCGCAGTGAGAAACCTCCTGCGTGGAGATCCCTGCACATGAATTTCTGCTGCCATCTGACAGAATGTGGTATCTGCTGACGTGGTGCAGTGCTTGATTTAATGAATTTATCCGCTACATTCGGCCACAATGTTATTAAGAGCTAAAAAAAAACATTTTACCTGTGCAGATTTTCCTAATATTTAGTATTAATTAATAACGTTATTGGAGCATGAGATTCTACCGATCCTGATCATCAAGTTTGGTTGAGCAGAAAGTGCAAAATGAATACATACGCTAACAATAAGCTATTTTCTCAAATAAATGTTTTGGTTTTTCTTTTTTCATTCTTTATATATTTGCAGTAGCTCCTAAACCAAAATTGTTACAGGGTATTTTATAGTCGGAAAACTCGACTGTAATATTCTTGTTTTTAATTATGCTACTAGTTAGTTTTTTGTTGATAGATAGATCAGTTAATATCAGTTAATTCAAAGTGCATCACCTCATAGTTTTTTGCTAATATGGAAAAAGTAAATTTCGTGTCCTCATTAAACATTATTATTTGAGAGGCAAAACGGCAAAAGAAACGAAGGAGAAGCTCGATAAATATTATGGCAACTCTTCTCCATCGAATACGACTGTTAAGATGTGGATGCAAGAATTCAAATTGGGTCGTACGGTCGTACGGTTCAGGAAGGCCTTCAGAGGTCACTACCCCAGAAATGGTTGCACGGATCCAAGTTCTTGTAACCGGGGTCCGTAAAATGAAATTGCGCGAGATAGCTGACATGGTTAACATCTCATCTGAACATGAGAAACATGTGTTAACAAGCGATCAAAAAATAGAACGAGTTGATGTTTCGGAGGACAATTGACTAAACGTGGATACACCACTATACGCCAGATACGGTTCAGCAGTCAAAACAATGGGTTCCCAAGTGTGGTAGTGCACCGAAGCGGCCAAAGACACAAACATCGGCCGGAAAGGTAATGGCCACTGTTTTTTGGGATGTGCGCGGAATTATTCACATCGATTACCTAGACCGCGGTAGAACAATCACCGCTGCATATTATAGTGACCTACTCGATCGATTTGATGCATCAGTGAAGCGTAAACGACCCCATCTGAAGAAGAAAAAAGTCCCTTTTCATCAAGACAACGCACCCGCCCAGAGAGCCGTAAAGACAATGACAAAATTGATCGAATTAAGTTATAAAATCCATCCTCATCCACCGAATTCTCCAGATTTGGCCCGGTGCGACTGTTACTTATTCCCAAACCTAAAAATATTGCTTGCTAGGAAGCGATTTTACTCAAACGATGAGGTCGAAACGGATTCATATTTTGAGGAACTTGACGCCGAGTACTTCAAGAAAGGTAAGGAAAAGATCAAGGACCGATATAAAAGTTGTATCGAGCTAAAAAGAAGATTTTAATGTCAGTTTCCAAAATCACAGACAAAGGTCATGAAGTTAATTTTCGGTAAAATGGGATGTTGCAAATATTTAGTAACATTTATCTATGAACATTCACAGTATTGTTGAAACAATTTTCCTAAAAAGAAATATAAAAGCGTACAAAGCTGCTGCCAAAAACGTCACAATCAGCAGAAAGTTCAAGAGTTGCCATCAGCCAATGGAGCAGAATATTGCAACTGAAAACTAAAAGACATTTGGCATATAGGCAGTATAGAACCCTGAGTGCTGCCATCATTTTACTGGATGAAGAAAATTACTACAATACCACATCTGCGTATATTTGGCATTGAGACGTATGCGTTGATCATAAGCTCAAATAAAGGAAAATTTTAGACCAAGTATGAATATTGCTTTCAGGTTGGCTAATCAACGAAATCGAAAGCATATCGATTATATATCGATATCGATATATATATATATATATGTATACATATCGTTCCCGAAAAGCGTAAGGTAATATTAACCAAAGATGTGTAATTCTTAAATGTTCCAGGTTATAAGAATGAAAATGGTGAATTTTACGACTGCAATCAATAGACGTACGGCCTCTGCATCATGAGCAACATAACGGCGTTTATTACGCCAATCTGGTTTACGTTGGTATTGCAAATTGACTAAGAAGCTGCTTATCTATGCTTATTCGTCAAGCGGCAGGAGCAGAAAATTCTACGTCACGATCTAGATATAATGAATAAGTTCCTTACTAAAACTTAATAGGTGTACCCAAAGGGTAAAGGGTATATTAAGTTTGTGCAAATGTATGTAACAGGCAGAAGAAGGCGTGGCAGACCCCACAATGTATATATATTCTTGATCAGCATGACGAGCTAAGTAGATATAGCCATGTCCGTCTGTCCGTCTGTCCATCTGGATAAACGAACGGATCTCAGAAACTGTAAGAGCTAGAATAACCTTATTAACAGTGCAGATTTTCGTAATTTTTACGCATATGAAGTTTATTTTTTTTTCAGGTGCCGCGCCCACCGCCCCGCAATTTGTATTTTAATTCTTAGCACTGCACAATTTTCAAGCTAAAATTTTGGAATAAATACTCATGCAATTGGAGCATAGATTTTTACCGATTTCATCAAGATTGGTTAATTAGAAAGCGCACAATACCCAAAGTTTACAGGCGCTAAACACAGTAATCAGCTTATTTGCTCAAACAAACGGTAAATCGCTTGCGTTCGGTGGTTGATTTTTCTCTAATGTTTTTTAACCGTTGCCGCCTTTGGACTGACACTGTTTTTTTTTAAGATTTAGGTCTTGTTGATGTCTGACAAGCTGTGAATTATAGAATAGGTAAGAATTAGGGACTAATATGAGTAAGGTCGTTAATTGAAGAAAAATCGGATGTTAATGGGTGCAATATGTTATAGTCCGAGCAAAGTACTCTAATGGGCTTATGAAGTACATTATTCGAACTACTATAGTTTAAAGTTACGGGGCACTTAAAGTTGATGCGTTCTAACAAGGCAGAACTATCAACCTCGTTGTGTATTAGTTTTAGGATGAAAACTACAGCAAGCATGGTTCTACGATTATTTAATGAGGGTAGGTTTAGCAAAACTAGAGTAAGGTTGAAAGTTTGGTTCCCAGTTAAGGCCTCTAAGCGCGAAAATTAAAAATCTTTTTCACGGGTTAGGGGTTATTGAATTCTTTAGACCACTTTTTTATAAGTCCCAATACACTCATGGCCTTATTAACCATGCACAAAATGTAGAACACCAAGACCATTAACATGCGTGATTCTTACAAGGAAGCCTCAATCTAGAGAGTAAGTAGCAAACTGAGGGCCTATACGGTGAAACGTAATCCGTCATGCACTTAGAGCCGTTTACAGCCGGCACAGGCGGATTTATGACACTTTTTCCCAATCATTCTTATGGCAGCTATGTGATGTAATGTTCCGATTCCAACCGTTCCGACTTACGTACTACCTGCAAAAAATTGAATAGTCGGTGCAAAGTTTCAGCCCGATAATTTTAAAACTGAGAGACTAGTTTACATAGCAACAGACAGACAGACGGACAGACAGGCAGACAGACGGACAGACAGACTGACATGGCTAGATCGACACGGCTAGTGATGCTGATCAAGAATATATATACTTTATAGGGTCGGAAATGTCTTCTTCACTGCGGTACAAACTTCTGGTCAATATTTTAATACCCTCTGCAAGGGTATAAAAACAAGAAAGGAAGGCTAGCTCAGTACCTGAAGCTTAGAAATGCCAACTGCCTTAAAACTGTTTGATCGTTTGTATGACAGTTATACGATATAGTAATCCGATTTTGGTTTTTAATTTTCTAAAACTTTAATGTCTATGGAAACTGTATTTCTTAAGAATGAATTAATTTCCTTGAAAAACACCAGAGTTATGCTCAATGACCAATTTTTTCCCATCGTTCCTATGGCATTTTTTCACAATCGTTCTTATGGCAGCTATGTGATGTAGTGCAGCCAAATAATATTCTAAACCGAATATTACTATGTGGTCCTGCTTTTAACTTATAGCCTTATCCCTTAGCTTGAAGCGTGTCCATGCTTTTATAAATGTTACTATGTTGCATAAACGTTCACTTATTAACAATATATCATAAATCATTGTTTTTAAGAAACTGGCGTTCAAGCAAGCAGGGAACGGTTATTCAAAATTACTTTCACTTAAAATCACCATACAATATAAAATAATTGGAACATTAAACGATTAAAAACCAAAGTATAAATATTCAAAAGATAAATGGATTGGATGGGACCAAAGGTGATATTCCATATTTTTGCCTAATATATTTGTTGAGTCAATGAGATTTTTCATTGGCTATAATTTCCGCAATAATCACAAGTAATTATATTAGTTTAATTTCAATTTATTTGGCTAATAATGGCTAATAATTGGATAATTGTTATACCCTTGCAGAGGGTATTATAATTTTGACCAGAAGTTTGTAACGCAGTGATGGAGACGTCTCCGACCCTATAAATTATATATATTCTTGATCAGCATCACCAGCCGAGTCGATCTAGCCATGTCCGTCTGTCTGTCTGTCCGTCTGTCTGTCCGTCTGTCTGTCCGTCTGCCTGTCTGTCTGTCTGTCTGTCTGTTGCTATGTAAACTAGTCTCTCAGTTTTAAAGCTATCGGGCTGAAATTTTGCACCACCTTTTTAATCTGTTGCAGGTAGTATATAAGTCGGATCGGCCGGAATCGGAACATTACATCACATAGCTGCCATAGGAACGATGGGGAAAAAGTGCCATAAATTTGCCATTTTTTAAGATAATCAATTCATTATTTAGGAATCCATTTTAAATGACTATTTTAACGTATCCTAAAAGTTTCTTCAAAATCGGACCACTATATCCTATAGCTGCCATAGGAACGATGGCAGAAATTAGGTCATTGAGCATAATTCTGGAGTTTTTCAAGACAATTAATTCATTCTTGAGAAATACAGTTTTCATAGACATTATCCTATATATATATATCTATTGTTTGTTTATGCGGCCAGAGTCAGACTCTTAAGAGTCTTAAGACTCTCTTACATTCCCTTCATCTATTTCTGTTCCTCTGTACTTATTACCTTCATCTCATTGCGCCTGCCCTTTGCCTAAGCTCTATCATTTTTTCATGTTAATTTGATTTTCGTCTTTCTAATG
>JAJJHY010008537.1:0-14808 GCA_021224005.1 Drosophila setifemur
GTCAGGATTTCTCAATTTTATTTGGCCTTTTTATGGAGCGAATGCAGCGATGGCGACACATGCCCAACCAAGTCCCGTCTCAGTCACCTCTCCTCGAACTTTCTCCAGCCTTTCTTCTTTCTCCTCTCGGAAAACTCTTCCCTTCCTTTCCGGTTGCCGCTTTCTGTTTTCCGCTTTTCGGCATGATTTTATGCCACCTATCAAATTTCCACACGCAGGAGCAGCACTCAGAGAAAATGTTTTCAATAAAATAAAAAAATGTAAAAAAATTATATCCAATTCTACAATTTCTCACCTTATCTGGTCATCAAAAATGCATATTTACTTCAATTATTGAGTTTAAACTGAATATTTTGAATTAAATAAAACTGATTTTAATTTCTCCAAGTGCAGTGGGCCTGGAGACATGCTGAGGTGGGTTACGCCGAGGTGGTTTTTGGCCCTTTTGTAAGCAGCCAAAAGAAGCCAAAGCAATATTTTATTTCAACATGAATCGTAAAAATTGCTCGTTTTATTTCTTTCAAAGTGTTTTGCCGGTTGCCAGTCGCCGATTGAACTCAACCTTCGTCTCCTGAGAAACTTACCATGTGCCCATCATTTCGTTTTACTCTTTTTTTTGTTATACATATATATAGTAACATGTCACACCACACCCGTTATTCTGAACATGTTCTTCCATTCCCTTTATTCTAAGTGACTCATTCCATTGCCTTTATTCTAAGCATTTCATTTTCAAATCAACTTCTTATCAGCTCAGATGCGAGCTTTCATTCAAGATCGCAGAATAACATGTAGTCAGTCCTAAGGCAACCGACAATTGTGTCAGACGTGAAAAATACTGAATAAAACATAAAGCTTAAAAGTTTAACCCAACATCAACACGTTTTTATTTTTTCTCGTCGCCGAGGCTCAAAACATGTTAATATATATATATCATTTTATTTATTCCCCAGTCCACAGAGCAGCGGGAACAAAAGACACAAGGCAAACATCGCCAGGTGGCTGGAGGAGGAGGAGCCGGGGGAGGAGGCTCTGGCAAATGTTATGCATAAATCGTAGGACTCCTGTGGGCGTCTATCCTCGTCCAGGATATTCTATGTAGGCCCAAGTGACTTTGACTGATGGGTGACAGAAATACAGGCAGGGCGATAAGGTGCGGATTGCCTTACAGCTGGGGCCATTAATATTTTTATTTATATTTATCATTCGGCAGCAATTTAGAGCGGATACAGATACATTTTGCGAGTTGCCAATCAAGCTTCTAACCAAAAGCCACCAACAAAAGAGATAATTAAATGATTTATTTTTGATTTAGCTGTGTTAGTTGAAAGCAATAATATTTAAAACACAACTTCAAAGAAACTTCAATAACAAATAAATACTTTTAAATTGCATAATATTCTCGCAAATCTGGATCCAATAACCGATTTAACAGATACTTTAGCACTCTTAACCTGCTTCCCTTAGTTCTGAGAAATATAAGAACACAGAGAACAGACAAGATACACAAATTTGCCCAGTAATTTTAAAGGCAACTACTGCAAGTCCCGACAGCAACAAAATCAATTTCCATAAATTGATTCGAAATATAGTAGTTTGCCTCCCCCAAAAAAAGCACAAAATCAGATGTTGGCCCTGGCTAAACAAAAATCCCGCCTCATCACTTCCCATCAGCGTTTTCCGACTGCGCCATCAAATTGGGCCAACAAATTTATTTATGCATTCAATTAGCATACAATGGGGCTAAAAGGGGGCGTGGTCATCGGAAAAGGAAGGTAAAACTCAACCTCACTCGATTGCAAATTGAGAAATTACTTTAAAAAGCAAACAGCCAGCTTGCCAAAAAAAAGCGACGATGCGGGTTTTGTTTTCTGTTTTTCTACTTATCCCCAACAATAAATAAAACAAGAAAGGAAGGCTAGCTTCAGTACCCGAAGCTTAGAATACCCTTGCAGGCTAGTTGCTCTTAAACCGTTCAATCGTTTGTATGTCAGCTATAGGATATAGTAATCCGATTTTTGGATTTTTAAATTTCTAAAAAGGCTTTACTGTCTATGAAAACTGTTTTTATCAAGAATGAATTAATTGTCTTGAAAAACACCAGAGTTATGCTCAATGACCCATTTTTTCCCATAGTTCCTATGGCAGCTATTAGATATAGTAGTCCGATTTTCATGAAATTTTTAGGATATGTTAGAATTGCTATTAAATAGAGTTTACCATGAAATAAATAAAAAACCTTTAAGAATGGCGAATTTATGGCTGTTTTTCCCAATCGTTCCTATGGCAGCTACGTGATCTAGTCATCCGATTCCAGCCGTTCCGACTAATATACTAACTGCAACAGATTAAAGGGTCGGTGCAAAGTTTCAGCCTGATAGCTTTAAAACTGAGGGACTAGTTTACATAGCAACCGACAGACGGACAGACAGACGGACAGACGGACATGGCTAGATCGACTCGGCTGGTGATGCTGATCAAGAATATATATACTTTATAGGGTCGGAATTGTCTCCTTCACTGCGTTGCAAACTTCTGGTCAAAATTATAATACCCTCTGCAAGGGTATAAAAAGAAGAAAATAAAATGCTATCCTAGGAACCTAAACAAATTTCATGGCGAGGTCCTTTTCGTTAAATATGAGTGAGGTCTCCTTTTTTACTTATTGGAGTATTTGGCGGCCGCATTTATTACTCATTTACAGACATTTTCGTCCTGGCTCCTCCTCTCCTTCCTTCCTGCCCTTGCTCCTTTTTTTTTGTTTTTTGTGTCTGTGGGCTTGCTTTTGTTATTTACTTTGGACTGCGAAACGAGCAAAAGTTTGAAATCTTTAAATGAATTTAATATGCACAAAGTATGGGAAATATTTCTGGGATTGGTTCGGTCCTTCCAGGGGGCCCAGGGGTGGCGTTTCCCCTCGGAGAGGGTGAGGGATGGCTGCCAGTGCCTCCATAATGTCCCATCACCGTCACCGTATATGATTTCGGAATTATGTTCATTAATATGTTGATATAATAACATTTTTCCCCCCGCGCCACCATTTTTTCTCACAGTGTCTGTGTGTGGCAGCTGTTGTGTGGCGGCGTCCCGACGGCAACCACAAAAACCGCAGATATGGTTCCAGGACGAGCGGAGATGATGCCATAGGCTTTGCCCTTTTTTTTAACGCAGTTTTGAGGTTCCTTTGAGCTCCTTCGACAAGGAGTCCTCCCTCCAACTCTCAGGACTTTGTCCTCGTTTTTTTCCTGTTTTTCAAATTTTGGGTTTCCCCAGATTGATGGCTAAGCCAGGGACAGTCCCAACAAGGAGATATCCTGGCCAAACATGTCAGCAAATCTAGAACCGAGATTTGGCTGCATATCAATCAAAGCTGGGAGAAGCTATTGAAGTTTTTCACTAACTAATATATTTAATATTTTTGTGGCTTAATTTACTTTTAACATTAATTTAATTGATAGCTTTAGGCATTCATTTTTCCCCAGGAAAATAGTCGAACAACGATCCTTTTTGTTTAAATTTATTTTGAATTGGTTACTTAAAAATTATAACTTAATTTAAAAATAAAAAGAAAAACTGAGAAGAACTAAAAAGTACAAAATTTGCATACACAAACATTAAAAAGTACCGAAAACAAGCTAATTGTGATTAGAGAAAAGAAATTTTGCTTTGAAAATCGCAAGGACAGCAGACAATTTTCCAACATCCCGACCCACAAGAATCTCATCTAGTTTTCCTTTGGTAAAATTCTCCCCTCTACCATCTCCCATCTGCCCTTCGCTGGGATTTGCCACCCAATAAACGACTCCCGAATCTGGAAATTAACATTCCCCAGATTAGTTTTGTCATGCTATGGAATATATGTGCTTGTATGTGCTTGGACTCGAGTGCGCCATTCCACATAACTCACATATCAATGATGATTGTTGGTAATCGTATCCCGAGTCCAGAATCCATTGGATTCCGGCGAATGAACTGTCACCTAGGCGTTGCTCATACGCCACGTGGCCGCATGTGCAAAACGTTGAATAAAATATGCCCCGAATCGACGGAGTGATGCCATAAATATTTGATTTTCATTGGAATTGCCTTTTCACATTTCGTTAAATCTGGACAATAATACCCGTTTGGGTGTGCCCCCCTTAGTCCACGCCTCTGCCCCGATTAAATGCTTTATTAATGCTCAGTGATGTGAAAGTTCTTCAGCGCTGAGGTTAAGGTTAAGTCGCCTTAAGATACTTTCTTTTTACAGAGAGAGAGAGAGAGGAGGGGGGTAATTCGTAGAAGCTCTTGGCCTTTAAACTACATTATGTCGCGCAAATAGGAAAACGCTACAATTCTGGGAAGGCAATCTACAAACAGTTTTCCATTTATGCTCATTATTATAGGAAGCCTAACTACATTACAAAAAAAATAAGTAAATCCATTTTAAACGCTCAAAGGATAATTACAAATTATTCCAATGCATTAGGTTACTTTTGATTAAGGTTTTTATAAAACTATTGAAACGTGTCTTGCAAGGCCAATACATATTAAAGTTTTAAGACTTTATTTAATTCTGTTATACCATATTTAAAATAATTAAAAAAGCCTTTGAACCCGATTTAAGATTTAGAATTTCAAGGAAAACCCTCTTAGAACGATGATCTTAAAAGGGGAAAAGTTATGTAGTGGCAGCAAAATATTTGTCCTTTCTTCCTCCGGACTTTATAGCTCCATCACTTTCTCCCATTTCTTCTATAGAATCTTCTGCATTTCACCGCTTAATCCTACTCCATTTCAGCTTATCCCCACCGAAAGCCGCTTGGCAAATTATCAAACCTAATTTGGCGGTTTTTCCTGCAGTTCCCGCTAACAAAAATCGAAATATATGGAATGAGCCCAAAAACGACTTTTGGGGTCAACACTTAAAGAAATAATGGAGGCTTCAGTTCTCTAAGCTTTTGCCGCCTAATTTATTTATTCCTTTCTCCTCCTTTTTGTCCACCAAAAGCCACTTTGCTTCGGGCCGTATTTAGATGTGTGTTTCATCTTGGCAGTTCATTTTGTTCGCTGCCCTTTGAATTTTAGTTCCAAAGGGTATGCGAGTGGGTATATTGGTTGCAAGGAGTCAGGGGAATTTCAGTTGGTTTGGCTGATAATATTAATAAAAAACGAATTTTAACAAAATATTGGAAATTCCGTCTGTCGGTTGCTTTGTAAACTAGTCTCTCAGTTTTAAAGCTATCGAGCTTAAACTTTGCACCGACCCTTCAATCTGTTGCAGGTAGTATATAAGCCGAAATCGGAACACTACATCACATAGCTGCCATAGGAACGATTGAGAAAAAGAGCCATAAATTCCCTATTTTTTAGGATTATTTATTTGTTTTTTAGGAAACTCCTTTTAATGACTATTTTAACTTATACTGAAAGTTTCATTAAAATCGGACCACTATATCCTATAGCTGCCATAGGAACGATGTGAGAAAATGGGTCATTGAGCATAACTCTGGTATTTTTCAAGACAATTAATTCATTCTTGAAAAATACAGTTTCCCTAGACATTAAAGCTGTTTCAGAAAATTAAAAACCAAAAATCGGACCACTATATCCTATAGCTGCCATACAAACGATCAAACAGTTTTTAGGCAACTGGTCTGCAAGGGTACCGAAGCTAGCCTTCCTTTCTTGTTTAATATTTCTTAGTTATATTAAATAAAATCGTATCTTCAGTATCAAAATGTTATATATTATATAAATATATAATTGATAATTTGATTATTATGCTTTTAATACAAGCACCTTTCTCACTTTGTCAATATTACTATTAAAAAACAAATTATCATTATATTTATATGTGTTTTTTTTTATTGGAATCTTAAGAGGATAGTTAATCATTTGCTGTCTATAGCCTAAGTAGCTTTTACCCCAAAAACACAAAACCAGGACCGGCCAAAAAAAAATAAATAAATGCTAGAGAACCGTCCTTGTCCTTTATCCTCGGACTGTCCCTCCGATGTCCTGTTGTTGTTGTTGCCTAATGTGCTTGTATTTACTTAAACGCACAAACGACTTTCCGGAGGTTTCGCCGGACTTTCTCCGGCTTTCTCCAGCTTTCTCAGACATTGTCCTGCTGCAGAGGCACATTAGCGCCCACTTCACTGGTCCTTGCTGTCCCAGTGCAGATCCTTTGTCCATCCTCCATCCGCCTGTCCCAGCTGCTGATGAGCAGCAAATTGAATTTTATTGACTTGATTCGCACAGCGCGCCTTCTTCGATTCATTTTCTGACCATTGCGTCAAGTTCGTAAGGGCACAGAGCGAAATTTTGTGAAATAAATATTGATTATATGGACTATATAGAAAATATCGAACTAAACTATTTGTACGTTCGAAGAACTAGAATATTAGCATCAGTTAATGGAAAATATATGGAACTGCATAACGAAGGGATAATTATTTCAAATAATTTTTTTCTCTGTGTACGAGTGCGAGTGTTGGTGTGTACCCGATAAATTGATTTCTGATTATCATTGCATAATAAATTGGCTAAATCCGTGAGACCAACAAAACAAAAAAAAACAAAAAACAAAGTAAGGGAAAGGAAAGTAAAAGGCTCAGAAAGAAGGCAAAGAAACGAAGGACGCGCATAGACAGAAGTTTTAATGAAGCGTATTAAAATTTAATTAAATAACAATTTGCGCAAATGTAAATAAACATGGCGCTGCTTATGTAAAGCAGCCCAGAGCAAAGGAGGAGCAGCAGGGGGAGCAGGAGGACGAGCAGCAGCAGGAGGGGCAGCAGGAGGAGCGGCAGGAGGAGCGGCAGGAGGAGCGGCAGGAGGAGGAGCTCCTGCAGGACATTCATCCTCCTCTCCGGGCAACGCCCAGTGCGGCGAACTTAAGTCATTAAATTAAGTGCACGAGACGACAACGACGACGACGACGCGACTGAAGATGGAAGACGATTGCGGGGAAGTTTGGAGGCAGGACATGGGTGTAGGGGATGGGCAGAGGGGGTCGCTGGGTCGCGTTGGCCACAGGTTGACGGACCATGTGCGAGAGCTGTTCAGCGATTTTCCATATAGCCATTGGGCATATTTATTGGAACTCAATTGTATACAAATACTTTTCCCTTTGTTTTTCCTCCAATAAATTAAATTTAATTTTAGTTTATTCAGTAGTTAATATTTTGTATTTGCTTAAAAAGTTTTTCCTACTATTGGCTTTTGATTAGGTTGTTATTATTTACTTATATTACAACGCTCAGATCCAATGAATTGAATGATGGCATAGAAAGATATAATTACATTAATTACACAACGCTATTTATACTAAATGAGTTCATTTAATGTAATATTAAATTCAATTGTATTACTAAATTCGAACTAATCAAATTCGAACTACGGATCAAGGATGGCAAAATTGGCTTTCCTCAAAAAAAAATCCATTACCCTAAATGTTAATGTCAATAATAAATATCACTACCAACTACAAATTGTTTTTAAGCATTTTACTAGTTCTATATTTTATAGCTTAAGACTTCGAGTAACTTAAAATATTTCCTCCTTTTAAGCACTGTTTTTCGAGTTGTTTAAAATGTTCATCCCCTCCTCACCTCCTTCGCAGCTGCTCAGATCGCTCAGAGCGGCGTCAGTATCTTTTTTAAATGCGATTTTTAATATCTCATACACTCTGCCACACACCCATTCACACCCATAGTAAATACAGAGCTTCAAAGGGTAGCCAGAAGTGCCACCCTTTGCGCTTCCCTGTTTCCTTGTTTTCGATGAATTCGCTTGCGTGAAACACGGCGGGAAATCTGCTTCATAGAATTATCTGTGCAGGAGGGATAATGGAAATATGTTCAATTAACTGGGGAAAACTATGTTTGTTTTCCACAAATTATCATTTTCGGACCAGTTCGAACCAGTTGAGGAGAAGAACTTTACACTGTGAAGAAGAACTTTGAAATAGTTCATTAATCGACCAAAATAAAAAATCATCCCTGGCTTTTTCATTTATCGAGAAGAAAAGTTCTTTGGCCAATTCGCAGAATTCAATTCAGTTCGTTTTTGGTCTTAGGACCCGAACAGTTCTATTTATTTTATTTATTTTACAAATATTTATTTTCGGAAATAATTCATTTTGAAAAAATTCAAATAAAGCCTTTTATATTTTTTTTTTCATAAATAAATTTTGGCACGTTTTGGTTTTTCATTGCAAGTGGTGGACATCCACGTCTCGTGCGTCGCTCCATTTTTTTTAATTCGTATTTTATGCCTTGTAATTTACTATTAAAATGTGGTCCTTACGTTCATGGTATTTGCGCAGGGTGGGTTTTTTTTTAATGTTTTAAACAATGTCCAATGGTTTAAAATAAATAAATTACTTACATTACATTTAAAATTATCTCTTATATTTGCGGGATATATATTTTTTCAATAAAAAGTAAATTAAGTCCATGGTTTTTTATTAATCCTAGTTCCATTTCGTTTTCTTGGACATGGACATGCATGGTTTTTTTTTATGTGTAAAGTCAATTTAATATTTTTTTACAATTTAATCATCGTATATTTTTTGGCCCCTTATCTGCATCTTTTTGAGACCCTGTACGATACGAAAATATATAAAACATTTTTCCGACTTGAATACCGTTTTGTTTTCTTCGCTTATGCAATATTTTTGCCCATTTTCGATGAATTCGCGTGCGTGAAATGCGGTGGGAAATCTGCTTCATAGAATATTTCTTTATTCGTACTTTTGCGAAAAACTTCAAGTGGAACTGGAATAGGATTAAAAATTAAAAACCGTTTAATTTGATGTATTGTGCAATTTTATTCAACCGATTTCAATGCCCATTCAGGGGAAAGTTTATTCTTAGCTGCCTTGAAAGCATTTCGTTTTCATAGAAATCGTAAAAACCATTAAACATTTCTGGAGTCCAAAGAATTTTCATTTTTCAATGGATGGGTATATATTTAAGTGATTATTTCGAGGACTTACCCACAGGGTTATGATTTACGAATAAATACATAATGAATTCTACACAATTTGTATTCGGAATAGATCTTATGTATATATAAAATGACTTCATTTTCCTGGCACATCAGTATTTAATTTTTTCTAGGCATTCCGAAAAAAAAGAAAAGCAAGTGGAAGGGTGATGGTGAGGGGAAAGCCTCGAGAAACTCAACAAAATATTACAAAAATGCGTTCACGCTAATTTCATATGCAGCCTTGGAAAAACTGGAAAAATACATGGTTGCGTATGTATGTGTTCGTGATTAATAGCCGGCGAAAATGCCAATTTAATGTGTGAAACTTCTGCGGGGGATTCCCCCAAAAACCCCCATTTCCCCCACTTAAGGCCCAACAAGTGGGCAGAGTTTCTCGAAATTGTTCACTTAGAAGCTCAGAGTGTGCGTAATCTGCTTCTTATTGCCGGGGGTCACAGTCTGCCAAAATGCCACACAAAGCCTGTCACATTGCTACTTGAGAGTTAAAGTTAGGCTTCGCTTTGCTAGATATATTAATATATATATTATTAAGATATATTATATTAAAAATGTGTTATTAATGTCTTATTGTATATTACTTTTCTGTTTAAGTTCCTATATATTTTTCTATTTCAAAAACGATGTGTTAACTTAGTTTTGTGATTTTCCGAAATGAATTCTCGTACAAGGCGACAGGACTCGCGAGTTTTCAGGGGTGTGCCACTGGAGAAAGTGGCCTCTCTCTCGCGCACTCTCCGGTCGCTTAATGACGGTGTTTCGTGTTCATTACAAGGCCTAAGCCAAAAGATAAGGACAACGTTAACCGCAGGATTCGGGGTGGAACAAACGAAGTTGAAAAACTTGTCGCCATGCCAAGGAAGTGGGTGAAATCCCTTTGGGTAATGGCTGGTAATTATCCTTAATAAGTTGTAAAATATTGTATGTATATGTAGTGAAAGTATTTCGCCTTTTTTTCACTCTATGAGTTGGCCAAAAAAGCCGGAGACAGGGCCATTAGTGAAAAGTTTTTTGAGACGCGAACCTCATTCCTTAATGATGGTAATGGTAATCATAATAATAATAATGATATTATGATAAAAAAAATGATGAATTGTTCCTAGTCGCTGTTCTTTTTTTTTCTACATCTGAAACACCATTAACACAATAATGCCATTTTTCGAAAGTCGAAAATTAAGTACCACACAAAAACGCATTACATATACGCCACCGACAGCGTGGTACAAAATATATGGTGAGGGGCAAAAGGAAAATTAATATAGTAAGTAATTAACTCTTCTTTCGAAAAATTTTAAGTCCTAATTACTTTCTTTGGAAAATTGGTAGCTAAGGGAAAAGTGGCATTAACATTTTCAACTTCTAAGATTGCAATATTTTAAATAACTTTCAAATGTATATATCTCAAAATTTTATAATTTTCTACTTTAAAATAAGAACCTGTATTTTAAGATACTTTAAATTAAATCCTGGGTAATCTTTTTTATACTAGTTGGATTAATTAAATATATAAATGACGATGTATCTAGTTTTTGTTTAGTTTTTTAAGGTTGCATGACATTAAGTGGTTAGTTTTAATTTATTTTCTTATTAATTAAAATGTTTTTTTTTCGTGACTTAGTCAGCGGAAAAATAATATTTTAAAATATAATATATTTCAAAGCGATAGGAAAATGTATAAATTATTTTCCCGACTTTAATACCGTGTTGGGAATAATTACTTTATTTTACGTGATTTTTTTTTTAAATTCGTATATTTTACTTGCAAACGAAGTCACAAAAATATTGTAACCTGGAAAATGTTGCTGTTGGGTGGATGGAGTTGTTTCCACTTTATTGTGGTGCCTTGTTCGAAGCTCGCTCATAAATTTAATTAACGATAATATCCACGACCGCAAAACGATAACGGGCAAGGATTTTATTTTTTTTATTTTCGGTCACGGGACACGCAAGCCACGTGCCCCGTGGCAGTGCTGCACGATGATGAAGATCCCAGCCAGCTGTGGGGGGCGGAGCAGGAGGAACTCCGAAGGTGGCTTCGGATACGCGTGGTCGGCCAAAGTCAACCTGGTTAAGTGACATGCTAAACAAGGAGTAGCGAAAAAAGCGTGGCATGCTTTTAAGCGGAAGTCACACGTCGAGTGCTTTGGGTTGCAAGGAGGCTTCCATCCCAGCCCCTTTCCCCTCCTCCGAGCACTGAGAGAACTCAAATTAATAATAACACAATTATTTCACATATGATCTGCCCTTTTTTATTTTAAACATTTCAATTCAATTTTTTTTTCCGCGAATCCCGTTGCACGTGATGCAACCCACCTCCCGCCCAACCGACCGAGGGGCGCACGTACGGCTCGATCGCGAAGATAGGACCGAGCATGCAGGGAAAATAGTTGAAAGATTTCGAGGAAAACTACATAGAATTGTGGTGAGTAAGGTAGGTAAGAATTAGGGACTTAATATGCATAAGGTCGTTAATAGAAGAAAAATCGGACGTTAGTTGGTGCACTACGTTATAGTCTGAGCAAAGTACTCTAAAGGGCTCATGCAGGACATAATTCAAACTACTATGGTTTAAAGCTAGTGGGATAAAATTTCTTGTAAGTCTACGGGGCACATTAAAGTTGATGCGTTCTAACAAGGCAGAACTATCAACCTCATTGTGTATCAGCTTGAGGACGAAAACTACACCAAGCATGGTTCTACGATTAGTAAGTATAGGTAGGTTTAGAAGCATCAGTCTACTAGAGTAGACTGATTATTAAGAATAATATTCAACATTCAAATTTAGCAAATTACAAATGCAGTCTATTTAAGAAACATGTTTATTTATTTGTATTTAAAAAAAAAGGTATGGAATACCTTAATTTTTGTTGTGCCACTTGAAATATTGTGTTCACTATATTTTTTAGCTACTTTTTTTTGATACATTTTCCAAATATATTCGTTTGATACCATGGAAATGATGGAAAATTAGTGCCGGGATTTTATTTTGGCTTTTTCACTTGCACTTTTGAGGGAAATTGCTCTTTAATGAATTCTAATTCAAAAATATCCGTACAACATTTAATGGTTCCATATCATAAAACATAAAAAAACAAGTGAATATACTTATTCGAAATTCAATTGTGAAATAAACTTTAAGTCTTTCAATCTAACAAATATTAAGTTTACTTAAATTAATGCAAATGCAAACCTGTGTAAAAAAAAAGTATGTAAAGATATGAAGATTAGAATATAAATACTTTATTAGGCCGTGATTGACAGCGTTGAAAAATTCTGAACAAAATGGATATAAAAACAAGAAAGAAAGGCTAGCTTCGGTTCCCGAAGTTTAGAATACCCTTGCAGACCAGTTGCCTTAAAACTGTTTGATCGTTTGTATGGCAGCTATAGGATATAGTGGTCCGATTTTAATGAAACTTTTAGGATATGTTAAAATGATCATTTAAAAGAGTTTCCTAAGAAATAATTTATGACACTTTTTCCCAATCGTTCCTATGGCAGCTATGTGATGTAGTGGTTCGATTCCGGCCGTTCCGACTTATATACTACCTGCAACAGATTGAAGGGTTGGTGCAAAGTTTCAGCCCGATAGCTTTAAAACTGAGGGACTAGTTTACATAGCAACCGACAGACGGACAGACAGACGGACAGACGGACATGGCTATATCGACTGGGCTGGTGATGCTGATCAAGAATATATATACTTTATAGGATCGGAGACGTCTCCTTCACTGCGTTACAAACTTCTGGTCAAAATTATAATACCCTCTGCAAGGGTATAAAAACATCATTCACAACAATGTGTCACAAATTATTTTCAGTTTATTTGGTTACTGAATTTATTTATTTAATTTATTTAAATTTATTTATTTAAATAATTTAAATAAATTTTTTATTACAAAATTTCGAATTCATTTAAATAAATTATTTATTACACCATTTCGAATTCATTTGGATTTTGGTAAATTAAGTCTACAAAACATATGAAGAACATATACAAAATGAATTGCTATTGAAATTGATGACTATTTGGACCGATCCTAAGAATCGTATTAACTATATCCTATAGCTGGATAAAAAAGGAGTCATTACTCTGGCATTTTTCATGCTTGGAAATTCGCTTTTCACAGAGATTAAAGACGATTTGGTTAATGTAAAAAAATCCTACAACTATATCCTATAGAAACGCTCTTTGATTGGGGCTCTGAAGCTACCCATTCAATCTGGATTTTTTTTTGCATATAATGCATAGAAAAATTGGCTACTTTGGTCAAGGCAAATGCCACTCGGGAAATTGCTACTGAAATTTTGTGAAATTAATCTTCCAAGCCCAAAGCCTATTCTTAAAATATACTGTAATTGCATTTATTTATCTTGGCAAATTGAAATTAATACCCTTGGCGGGGAAAGTACTTTGGCTACTCTTCTTCCATCTGACCAACTAATCCGGAACTTTAACCGATTTTTTTTGTATTTTGTATACCCTTCCAGAGGGTATTAGGAAATACCTCTCAAAAATATCCGAAATGCGCAGTGAAGGAGACTTTTTAATATTGTAAGGTAACTAATTTGTAAAATGGTGTTCAAAATCTGACCACTATACCACATAGCTGCCATATGTATGTACTTGTATATAGCCCTGTAATATTTGAGAAAATGCGCTTGAAGAGTATTCAAAGCTTCGGAACTTTTCTGGCTTTTCTAAATTGTGTTTTTTTTTCGGCATTTGCATTTTCATTGGCTTGCACCGACAATTGCTTGCAACACGCTCCGCACATTGCATATTTTCATAAATTTACTTAAGCGCTGCCCATTTTCCGGCCAGCGGAGAATAGAAAAGTGTCGGTGAGGGAGGGGGAAAGGATACTGTTATGCACTCGCAGGACCCAGACACAGAAGTAGCGACGATAAATTTGTCGCAGCTAAGCTAAGTTGCGTGTCCGCAGCTCAAATCACGTTGCGAAGTAACCGAAGAAGCCGAAAACCCGGAGAAAGGAGTCCGCTTTCGCTTTCTTTTTGTTTTTTTGTGGGAAAGGCAAGCTGCGACTGCAAAACAATTGCCGACTTTTCGGTGCATGCAACAAACCGAGAAAAGTGAAAGGCAAGATAAAAATGCAAACAGAAGTCACGTCACGTGCAGTCGAAAGAAAAAAAAGGCCCGAATCTTGGAATACCCCACTGGGGATATAGTTACATCATTTTTTTAAGTCAATTTAAATCGACTTTTGTCCCTAGTAATACTCTTTTTCCCAAGTAAAAATTATTTATATTAACAAACAAAAAAAACTTTATGGAGTTGGGAGCTGTAAAAACAATCCATAAAAAATATAATTATATTAAAAGTGTTGCAAATTGAAGTTTGAAATAGAATTGGCTGTATCCAGTTTAACACCTCAAAATAACCTTGATTTTATTTTATTTTAAATCCAAAATTAAAATATACCCCTTATATTGCAGAAAAAAGAAATAGAATAGAATATAAATATTTTTTGAATATATTGTATTATGCAAAATGTTAACTTTCGTTTGCGGACTGTTTTTCCTGGCTCTCTCATCCTTTCGAAATGCATCGAATAATTGGAAAATTAAGTTAGCATTTGTTCGGACGGAGAACAATAACGAAAAGTGACCCGAACAAAAACGGAACTAGAAGAACTAGAAACCAACTACAGGAAAACTCAATTAAGCCGACTCACAAGGCCAGAACGTGGCAACAGATGAAGATTAAACTTTTCCGAATCGAGATGCCACAAGTGAGGCAGCTTTTCCGAAAAGAACTCAACGGGGAAATGGGCTCAGACACCTGTGGTGCCC
>JAJJHY010008598.1:0-42554 GCA_021224005.1 Drosophila setifemur
CTGATGAAGACGCCCCCCACCGCTTGGATATCCGCGTGGGCAAAGTTGTGGAGGTTGCTCGCCACCCAGATGCCGATACTCTCTACGTGCTGAAAATAGATTTGGCCGAGAAGAAGCCCAGGACGATTATCAGTGGCCGCGGAGAAGAAAGCGCTGATGGCGGAGCATGGCGGGGATGTTACCTTCCTAAAGTAAGAGGATCTGGAGAAGTACTATTTGGAGGACAAACTGCATCCAGGTGACCTTAAGACCACCGTGGAGAAGTACATAAATCGACTGTTGGATCCCATTCGCAAGGCTTTTGAAGAGCCAGCGCTGCAGTGAGTCCTTATAAAAGAACTTGAGTATTTTAAAATTATTCAATGCTATTAAAATCCTTCCCTCAAGGAAACTGAGTGCTGCTGCCTATCCACCACCCTCAAAGGTCAAGGCAGGAGCTGCTCCTGCAGCCGGAGCCGATGAAGACGCCCCCCACCGCTTGGATATCCGCGTGGGCAAAGTTGTGGAGGTTGCTCCACAGATACCGATACTCTCTACGTGCTGAAAATAGACTTAGCCGAGAAGAAGCCCAGGACGATTATCAGTGGCCGCGGAGAAGAAAGCGCTGATGGCGNGGAAGTTGTAAGAATTCCGTAAATATGGTCGATCTAACGCCCGCGGAGAAGAAAGCGCTGATGGCGGAGCATGGCGGGGGTGTTACCTTCCTAAAGTACGAGGATCTGGAGAAGTACTATGCGGAGGACAAACTGCATCCAGGTGACTTTAAGACCACCGTGGAGAAGTACATAAATCGACTGTTGGATCCCGTTCGCAAGGCTTTTGAAGAGCCAGCGCTGCAGTGAGTCCTTATAAAAGAACTTGAGTATTTTACAATTATTCAATGCTATTAAAATCCTTCCCTCAAGGAAACTGAGTGCTGCTGCCTATCCACCACCCGCAAAGGTCAAGGCAGGAGCTGCTTCTGCAGCCGGAACCGATGAAGACGCCCCTTCACCGCATGGATATCCGCGTGGGCAAAGTTGTGGAGGTTGCTCGCCACCCAGATGCTGATACTCTCTACGTGCTGAAAATAGACTTGGCCGAGGAGCAGCCCAGGACGATAATCAGTGGCCTGGTGAAGTTTGTCACCCAGGAGCAGCTGGAACAGCGACTGGTGGCGGCTATTTGCAATCAGCTGCTTCACCACGCATGCAGATGCGCTCTTCCACTTCCCAGCAACAATTTCGTGATTTCGCCCGCGGAGAAGAAAGCGCTGATGGCGGAGCATGGCGGGGATGTTACCTTCCTAAAGTAAGAGGATCTGTAGAAGTAATATTTGGAGAACAAACTGCATCCAGGTGACCTTAAGACCACCCTGGAGAAGTTCATAAATCAACTGTTGGATCCTATTCGCAAGGCTTTTGAAGAGCCAGCGCTGCAGTGAGTCCTTATAAAAGAACTTGAGTTTTTTTTAAATATTTAATGCTATTAAAATCCTTCCCTCAAGGAAACTGAGTGCTGCTGCCTATCCACCACCCGCAAAGGTCAAGGCAGGAGCTGCTCCTGCAGCCGGAGCCGATGAAGACGCCCCCACCGCTTGGATATCCGCGTGGGCAAAGTTGTGGAGGTTGCTCCACAGATACCGATACTCTATACGTGCTGAAAATAGACTTGGCCGAGAAGAAGCCCAGGACTATTATCAGTGGCCGCGGAGAAGAAAGCGCTGATGGCGGAGCATGGCGGGGATGTTACCTTCCTAAAGTAAGAGGATCTGGAGAAGTACTATTTGGAGGACAAACTGCATCCAGGTGACCTTAAGACCACCGTGGAGAAGTACATAAATCGTCTGTTGGATCCCATTCGCAAGGCTTTTGAAGAGCCAGCGCTGCAGTAAGTCCTTATAAAAGAACTTGAGTATTTTAAAATTATTCAGTGCTATTAAAATCCTTCCCTCAAGGAAACTGGGTGCTGCTGCCTATCCACCACCCTCAAAGGTCAAGGCATGAGCTGCTCCTGCAGCCGGAGCCGATGAAGACGCCCCCCACCGCTTGGATATCCGCGTGGGCAAAGTTGTGGAGGTTGCTCCACAGATACCAATACTCTCTACGTGCTGAAAATAGACTTAGCCGAGAAGAAGCCCAGGACGATTATCAGTGGCCGCGGAGAAGAAAGCGCTGATGGCGGAGCATGGCGGGGATGTTACCTTCCTAAAGTAAGAGGATCTGGAGAAGTACTATTTGGAGGACAAACTGTATCCAGGTGACCTTTAGACCACCGTGGAGAAGTACATAAATCGACTGTTGGATCCCATTCGCAAGGCTTTTGAAGAGCCAGCGCTGCAGTGAGTCCTTATAAAAGAACATGAGTATTTTAAAATTATTCAATGCTATTAAAATCCTTCCCTCAAGGAAACTGAGTGCTGCTGCCTATCCACTACCCGCAAAGGTCAAGGCAGGAGCTGCTCCTGCAGCCGGAACCGATGAAGACGCCCCCCACCGCTTGGATATCCGCGTGGGTAAAGTTGTGGAGGTTGCTCGCCACCCAGATGCCGATACTCTCTACGTGCTGAAAATAGACTTGGCCGAGAAGAAGCCCAGGACGATTATCAGTGGCCGCGGAGAAGAAAGCGCTGATGGCGGAGCATGGCGGGGATGTTACCTTCCTAAAGTACGAGGATCTGGAGAAGTACTATGCGGAGGACAAACTGCATCCAGGTGACTTTAAGACCACCCTGGAGAAGTTCATAAATCAACTGTTGGATCCCATTCGCAAGGCTTTTGAAGAGCCAGCGCTGCAGTGAGTCCTTATAAAAGAACTTGAGTATTTTAAAATTATTCAATGCTATTAAAATCCTTCCCTCAAGGAAACTGAGTGCTGTTGCCTATCTACCACCCGCAAAGGTCAAGGCAGGAGCTGCTCCTGCAGCCGGAGCCGATGTAGACGCCCCCCACCGCTTGGATATCCGGGTGGGCAAAGTTGTGGAGGTTGCTCGCCACCCAGATGCCGATACTCTCTACGTGCTGAAAATAGACTTGGCCGAGAAGAAGCCCAGGACGATTATCAGTGGCCGCGGAGAAGAAAGCGCTGATGGCGGAGCATGGCGGGGATGTTACCTTCCTAAAGTACGAGGATCTGAAGAAGTACTATGCGGAGGACAAACTGCATCCAGGTGACTTTAAAACCACCGTGGATAAGTACATAATTCGACTGTTGGTTCCCATTCCCAGTCCTTATACAAGAACTTGAGTATTTTAAAATTATTCAATGCTTTGAAAATCCTTCTCTCAAGGAAACTGAGAGCTGCTGCCTATCCACCACCCGCAAAGGACAAGGCAGGAGCTGCTCCTGCAGCCGGAGCCGATGAAGACGCCTCCCACCTCCTTAATATCCGCGTGGGCAATGTTGTGGAGGTTGCTCGCCACCCAGATGCCGATACTCTCTACGTGCTGAAAATAGACTTGGCCGAGAAGAAGCCCAGGACGATTATCAGTGGCCGCGGAGAAGAAAGCGCTGATGGCGGAGCATGGCGGGGATGTTACCTTCCTAAAGTAAGAGGATCTGGAGAAGTAATATTTGGAGAACAAACTGCATCCAGGTGACCTTAAGACCACCCTGGAGAAGTTCATAAATCAACTGTTGGATCCCATTGGCAAGGCTTTTGAAGAGCCAGCGCTGCAGTGAGTCCTTATAAAAGAACTTGAGTTTTTTTAAAATATTTAATGCTATTAAAATCCTTCCCTCAAGGAAACTGAGTGCTGCTGCCTATCCACCACCCGCAAAGGTCAAGGCAGGAGCTGCTTCTGCAGCCGGAGCCGATGAAGACGCCCCCCACCGCATGGATATCCGCGTGGGCAAAGTTATTGGTTGCTCGCTACCCAGATGCCGATACTCTCTACGTGCTGAAAATAGACTTGGCCGAGGAGCAGCCCAGGACGATCATCAGTGGCCTGGTGACCTTCCTAAAGTACGAGGTTTTGGAGAAATACTATGCGGAGGACAAACTGCATCCAGGTGACCTTAAGACCACCGTGGAGAAGTACATAAATCGACTGTTGGATCACATTCGCAAGGCTTTTGAAAAGCCAGAGTTGCAGTGAGTCCTTATAAAAGGACTTGAGTATTGGAAAATTATTCAATGCTATTAAAATCCTTCCCTTAACGAAACTGAGTACTGCTTTCTATCCACCACCTGCAAAGGTCAAGGCAGGAGCTACTCCTGCAGCTGGAGCCAATCAAGACGCCCCCCACCGCTTGGATATCCGCGTGGGCAAAGTTGTGGAGGTTGCTCGCCACCCAGATGCCGATACTCTCTACGTGCTGAAAATAGACTTGGCCGAGAAGAAGCCCATGACGATTATCAGTGGCCGCGGAGAAGAAAGCGCTGATGGCGGAGCATGGCGGGGATGTTACCTTCCTAAAGTACGAGGATCTGGAGAAGTACTATGCGGAGGACAAACTGCATCCAGGTGACTTTAAGACCACCGTGGAGAAGTACATAAATCGACTGTTGGATCCCATTCGCAAGGTTTTTGAAGAGCCAGCGCTGCAGTGAGTCCTTATAAAAGAACTTGAGTATTTTAAAATTATTCAATGCTATTAAAATCCTTCCCTCAAGGAAACTGAGTGCGGCTGCCTATCCACCACTCGCAAAGGTCAAGGACGGAGCTGCTCCTGCAGCCGGAGCCGATGAAGACGCCCCCCACCGCATGGATATCCGCGTGGGCAAAGTTGTGGAGGTTGCTCCACAGATGCCGATACTCTCTACGTGCTGAAAATAGACTTGGCCGAGGAGAAGCCCAGGACGATCATCAGTGGCCTGGTGAAGTTTGTCACCCAGGAGCAGCTGGAACACCGACTGGTGGCGGTTCTTTGCAATCAGCTGCTTCACCACGCATGCAGTTGCGTTCTTCCTCTTCCCAGCAACAATTTCGTGATTTCGCACGCGGAAGTTGTAAGAATTCCGTAAAAATGGTCGAACTTATGCCCGCCGAAAAGAAAGCGCTGATAGCGGAGCATGGCAGCGATGTTACCTTCCTAAAGTAGGAGGATCTGGAGGAGTACTATGCGGAGGACAAACTGCATCCAGGTGACTTTAAGACCACCGTGGAGAAGTACATAAATCGACTGTTGGATCCCATTCGCAAGGCTTTTGAAAAGCCAGCGCTGCAGTGAGTCCTTATAAAAGAACTTGAGTATTGGAAAATTATTCAATGCTTTTAAAATCCTTCCCTCAACGAAACTGAGTACTGCTGCCTATCCACCACCCGCAAAGGTCAAGGCAGGAGCTGCTCCTGCAGCCGAAGCCGATGAAGACACCCCCGCCGCTTGGATATCCGCGGGGGCAAAGTTGTGGAGGTTGCTCGCCACCCAGATGCCGATACTCTCCACGTGCTGAAAATAGACTTGGCCGAGGAGCAGCCCAGGACGATCATCAGTGGCCTGGTGAAGTTTGTCACCCAGGAGCAGCTGGAACAGCGACTGGTGGCGGTTCTTTGCAATCAGCTGCGGCGATGTTACCTTCCTAAAGTAGGAGGATCTGGAGAAGTACTATGCGGAGGACAAACTGCATCCAGGTAACCTTAAGACCACCGTGGAGAAGTACATAAATCGACTGTTGGATCCCAAACGCAAGGCTTTTGAAAAGCCAGAGTTGCAGTGAGTCCTTATAAAAGAACTTGAGTATTTTAAAATTATTCAATGCTATTAAAATCCATCCCTCGAGGAAACTGAGTGCTGCTGACGGAGCCGATGAAGACGCCCCCCACCGCTTGGATATCCGCGTGGGCAAAGTTGTGGAGGTTGCTCGCCACCTAGATGCCGATACTCTCTACGTGCTGAAAATAGACTTGGTCGAGGAGAAGCCCAGGACGATCATCAGTGGCCGCGGAGAAGAAAGCGCTGATAGCGGAGCATGGCGGCGATGTTACTTTCCTAAAGTACGAGGAACTGGAGAAGTACTTTCCGTGGACAAACTGCATCCATCCACTTAAAACCACTGTAGAGAAGTACATAAATCAACTGTTGGATCCCATTCGCAAGGCTTTTGAAAAGCCAGCGCTGCAGTGATACCTTATAAAAGAACTTGAGTATTTTAAAATTATTCAATGCTTTTAAAATCCTTCCCTCAAGGAAACTGAGTGCTGCTGCCTATCCACCACCCGCAAAGGTCAAGGCACGAGCTGCTCCTGCAGCCGGAGCCAATGAAGACACCCCCGCCGCTTGGTTATCCGCGGGGGCAAAGTTGTGTGTTCCTCGCCACCCAGAAGCCGATACTCTCTACGTACTGAAAATAGACTTGGCCGAGGAGCAGCCCAGGACGATCATCAGTGGCCTGGTGAAGTTTGTCACCCAGGAGCAGCTGGAACAGCGACTGGTGGCGGTTCTTTGCAATCAGCTGCGGCGATGTTACCTTCCTAAAGTAGGAGGATCTGGAGAAGTACTATGCGGAGGACAAAATGCATCCAGGTGACCTTTAGACCACCGTGGAGGAGTATATAAATCGACTGTTGGATCCCATTAGAAAGGCTTTTGAAAAGCCAGAACTGCAGTGATACCTTATAAAAGAACGTGAGTATTTTAAAATTATTCAATGCTTCCCTCAAGGAATCTGAGTTCTGCTGCCTATCCACCACCCGCAAAGGTCAAGGCAGGAGCTGCTCCTGCAGCCGGAGCCGATGAAGACGCCCCCACCGCTTGGATAACCGCGTGGGCAAAGTTGTGGAGGTTGCTCGCCACCCAGATGCCGATACTCTCTACGTGCTGAAAATAGACTTGGCCGAGGAGAAGCCCAGGACGATCATCAGTGGCCTGGTGAAGTTTGTCACCCAGGAGCAGCTGGACCAGCGAATGGTGACTGCTTCACCACGCATGCAGTTGCGCTCTTCCTCTTCCCAGCAACAATTTCGTGATTTCGCACTCGAAAATTGTTACCGTAAATACGGTCCAACTAACGCTCGCGGAGGAGAAAGCGCTGATTACCCGCAACCTGCAGGAGACGCTCGGCGATGACAAGCTGGCCAAAATCCTAGAGGAGCGGGATCTGAAGATCTACTTGGGAACGGCGACTACCGGAAAGCCACATGTCGCCTTCTTCGTGCCCATGTCGAAGATTGCGGACCTTTTTGCCGACCTCCACGCCTACCTGGACAACATGAAAGCCCCCAGGTTCCTGTTGGAGCTGCGAACGAAGTTGCCGTCCACACGGACTGTCTTTCATATACTAAATCAGACTGCATACATTAAGGAGCGCTCCACGGGGAACATCAAAGGCTCCGCCTGCAAGCGATTCATACAACACATTGCACGTTCTAATTTTAGTCTCTTCGGTTTTAGTGTTTGAAATTATATGTTTAATTAGTATTTAACTAAGTGTACGTTGCGTTTTAATTGTAAGTGGGGGCCCGATCAATCGACGCTGCCTCCAAAATAACTTTCATAATCTTGTCTTTCGCAAACTCGGCGGCGTCGCTATTCATGTGCCGCAGACGGTCGGCCACAAAATCCCCAAATATCTGCGGTGAATCCTTCTGGTTCCTAAGGGCGGTGGCCACAGCCTTGTTGATCATCTCCTCGTCAATAACGCCCCCGGTAGACATCTCGGCCTCTTCCTCGGGCCTCTGTTCCGTGCCGGTAAGGGAACAGCTGGAAAACATCACTTGTTCGGGCTCATAAAGTGCGAGGTTCTCTATGATCTGTTCGTAATCGATGGGCTGCTGGGAGTTGTTGGCATTCTCAGAGGCTCGGCTTTGCCTTTCACGTTTTAATGTGTTTGGCGGCTTAGTTTTCGCCTTGTATGTGGGGCTGGAGCTGTTAGTTGTGGAGCTGTGCAGCCGGTCGCTCGTCTCGTCCTGATCAATCTGCATGTAATAAATTATTAGGTTACGGCCAATTTTACAATCTGCAACGCTTAGTTACCATGCTGGGCTTAATATCCACACCCAGCTCCAAGCTGCGTTTCATGTGCTTCTTGGTCAGGGCATGGGCCCGCAAGTCGCAAATCTTGGTGTTTACCCCGCACTTGCAGAACTTACAGTGCGCTCTATAGGAATCGTCTGGATCACGCCGCAACCATGGCCTGAACTCCGGCATCTGCAGCCACACGTCGCGCAGCTTCTGCTTGTATATTTTCATCTTTTTCCCAGCAACGAAAATAAAAGAAAAACTAATGCAGAACAACAAATTCAGTTCAGTGCAATTTAATAGAGATGACAATAACAATGCGTGTTGAGACGCCACCTGCCGTTAACCAATACTGAATGAATGCAAAATATACCAAATTAAAATACCGACAATACGGGCATTTAAATCATCTGGTCACTCCCGCTCGGCACATGTGAGAAAATTAGACAGCAATGAAAACACCTAAAATCAAAGAAATCGCCAAAGGTGAATTAAAGCCGGTAAAAAAGGAACTGGGGGTAAAGGAGGATGGAAAAGTTGTCAAGAAGACAAAGCAGAAGTCCAAAAAGAAGGCCGCCAATCAGGAAACCATTTCGGTGAAGGCTCCTGTCCAGGATTGCTCTAAAACAAATACACTGTCGGCAAAGGACTTGGCTAAAATTGAGAAAAAGAAGGCAAAAAAGCTGTCCCAGAAACTTAAGAAGCAGGAAAAAAAGTCAGCCCCAAAAGAGGTTAAACAGGAGACCCAAACTGAAGTGGAGCCAGAAGCCAAACCTTTCCCTGCCACTGAGAGAAAAGGCGCCAAGGGAAAAGCATCCAAAAAGGCTACGGCAAACAACAAAAGCGAAGGTTATATTGCATGACAAACGTTTTTAAACATTTAATTAAAATTTTGCTTTTTGCAGGAGCTGTCAAAAGGCAACGCGCCGCCTCTGATGAGGCAGCCACTATTTTTGTGGGCAATTTGCCAATCAACACCAAACGAGTCCAGCTAGTTAAGCTCTTGCAGCCATACGGCGAAGTACAAGCCATCCGACTCCGTACAGCCGGTGGCAAGCAGCTCTTCAAGCACAAACACCGCAAGGGAGCCGGCTCCCTGAACGCCTACGTGGTATTACAGCATCCTGAGATTGCTCAAAAAGCGTTGGCACTTAACGGCTCCCAGTTCAAAGAAAACCACCTGCGGGTGACACCGGCAGCCAAAGCGGGAGGCGGAGATGAAAATGGACAGTACCAACAGCCCAGTGATGCGGATGCCAAGCGCACAGTTTTTGTTGGCAGCTTAAAATACTGTAAGGCAATCGATCCTAATCATTGCATTCACATCGTAACCTGACCTTTGCATTTCCCATTTCAGCGGCTAACGAGGAAAAGCTGCGCGAGATATTTTCCAGCTGCGGCGACATCGACTACATTCGGTGTCTGCAGGATGGCGACAAGGGATGCAAGGGCGTGGCCTACGTGTGTTTTCAAAAAGCCGATGCTGTAGGCCTGGCCCTGGAACTAAATCAGACACTCTTGGATGACAGGCCCATCAATGTAGAGCGCTATGCCGTTAAAAAGCTGGGCGCAAAACATATGCGCGACGCTGCCGCAGCTGCAGCTGGAGCGAGTACACCTGGAAAATCTAAAAACAAAAAACAAAACTCTGCGGGTGCAAAGAAACGGCTCGACAAGAAAAAAGGCAATGAGCATGGCAAGGCGGCAAAGGAAGCTTCGATTGGTGGCCAGAAAAAGAAGTCCGAATACCGAGGCGTCAAAGTGAACGGCATCAAAAAGGTCAAAAAGCCTAAGAAGAAGACCAACGATGGAATTCAGGCTCTAGCCAAAAAGATAGCCCCTAAACAAAAGAGTTAATATAGTCGTACCTTCGATTTAAGGTTGTATTAGTTGGAAATCATTTTAATTTTCTTTTACAAAATTGACAACTGGATTGGGTTCTGAAACAACGTAGTTTTTGCCGATTTAATACTTTACTATTTCGTTATAGTACATTAATGTTTGATTTTATAAAAGCAGTTGCTGGTTGTCCATTAATAAAAAAAACGTAAGCTCTAATACGTGAACTTGCTGTATTTTGGGATTTTGTAGTGTTTGCATTGTGCTGACCTGTCTGACCCTGATAAAAAAAAATTATTTTTATATATGTTTAGGTATTAAGAACCCAAAACATGGTTTTGTTATTAACAATTTTAAATACAAAAAAAAAGAAAACAAGTCCATTAACACA
Organism: Drosophila setifemur; assembly: GCA_021224005.1. Taxonomy (NCBI): domain Eukaryota; kingdom Metazoa; phylum Arthropoda; class Insecta; order Diptera; family Drosophilidae; genus Drosophila; species Drosophila setifemur. Next base: position 10,109 of record JAJJHY010008598.1, read on the forward strand.
ACAAAAATGCAAATAATTGGTAACACTCTTTTAAATTAACAAAATAACGCAATTCCCTTATAAAACTATTATTTAAATGAAAAACAAATACGTACTTTAATTTACCCGCCAACAAAATACTAACAATTATATTGTACTTTTAAGCGTATTTGGTATGTTGGTTTTCAAAGCTCGTTCATACTGCCACACTGATTTTATTGTCAACCGCACATTTGTTTTGTTTTGGGTTCTGTTTCATTAAAACAGACTCCCTTTCGAGCGAGCACTGAATAGAACAAATTTTAAATTTTCCCTGCCCAGTACATAAATCATATTTAGAGTTTCCACATAAGGTGAGTGCGCGAGTATTCCCTATTTGCACCGCAACCGAAGGGAGATATCCTCATCCATTTTACAGCATGAAACTGTGTACAAATTTCAAGTTGCTACGCAAGATGCGGATGCATATACGTAATCTTCGGGGGCTGGCCTCGCTAATGAGGATTCCTTCCGCTCGGACGGTGACTGGTCAGCAAATCTATACCCTGGAGTCGCTGGGAAATCGGGAACTGATTCGCGTTCACGGGTCAGACGTGATCCCATTTCTGCAGGCCCTAGTGACCAACGACATGTCCCAGATGCAGTCTTCTAGCGGCCCCTCTTCGATGTACGGCCTACTTCTGAATCAGAGTGGGCGCGTGCTGTACGACACGATTATATACCGGACGAACAATCCGGATACCTTCCTACTAGAGTGCGACCGCGAGGCCTCGCCAGAATTTCGGCGCCACCTGCGCACCTACCGGATGCGGAAGCACATTGACATTGACAGTGTGGACGACGAGTATGGAACCTGGGTGCTGTTCAGCACGAAGGCGGACTCCCTGGCCTCCAGTCCCAATCCCGATTTGTTTGTGTCACGCGACCCGCGACTGCCCGCTCTAGGCACCCGCGTTCTGGCGCCCACCGACATGACCTGGACCCAGCTGGTTAAGGGATTCTGCCGAAACAAGGAGTTCTCTGCCTCACCCGCCTCCCCAGATAGTAACTACCAGCTGCTACGCTACAAGCAAGGTGTGGGCGAGGGCAGCCTGGAATTGCCGCCTGGGAGATGCTTTCCCCTGGAGGCCAATGCTGATTACCTCAACGGCGTCAGCTTCCACAAGGGCTGCTATGTGGGCCAGGAACTGACCGCCCGTATTCACCACTCAGGCGTGATTCGCAAGCGATACATGCCGATTCGACTGACAGCTCCCATCGGCGCCAACCAGGAAGTGAAGTCCGTGGCTGGAGCCAGACTCGGACGAGTCTTTGGAGCTGCACATGACCACGGGGTGGCTTTGCTACGTATTGAGCAGGTGCTCAACGGTCGCCAGGAGCTGGTGGTCGACGATGAGCGCTGCTTCGCCGATCGCCCGGAGTGGTGGCCGGAAGAACAGCCCGGGAAACGTCGCATGGCGTTTGCCGAATGACCTGGGAATTGAGCGGATTTTAAACCCCATTTGTTAAGTTTTAGCGTTGCGCGACTGTGTAGAAACTTTAGTGTAGTAAACCATGCTGTCATCTTTTAAGTGTGTACAGATTATTGTTTCGCTTTTGTTCTTGCAGTATACCCTGGGCATGGAGGCCGACGAGGACATTCTTGTGCAAAATGAGGCAGTGGAGATAGCTTGTTTGGAGCTGCGGCCTAAAGATGAGAAACTTCCAGATCCCGCGGAGGAAGATGAGCGCGTGGCCCGCATTGATTTTCACTGCTCCGGATGCAATATGCATGAGCTGGTTCATTATTTTGGAATGCAGCCACCGTTCGCATTGGGAATAAAGTATCCGGAGGAAAACTACGTGATGCGGGATCCTTTCCAGCCCCCTCCGCCGCGCTGGCAGTCCAAGCCCGAATACTACATCTCACTGGGGGCCAAGTGCTTCAGTTGTTTAAAGACGGTATGCAAAGATCCCGGATGCAGTTTTTACTACACAGCTACTTTCTGTTTGCCGTGTGGGATGGAAAAGCTAAAAAACTGGCCAGTAGAGGCACAAACCCGCCTTAGAAAGCAACTGGCAGTCAGTCAAAGTGACAAGGGCAATTAGAGACAGCACTTTAATATCACTTTAACTTACCTATACATTAAAATGTAGTGTAGGATTCTCAAGGAATCGTTTAGTTAGAAGATTGCGCCGCATCGTTTTAGTTAGAAGATTGCACAAGAAAAAAAGTGGAAATAAAAACCGATCTTAATAAAAAAAAGAAGTAAGAACGTTACAGTCGAGTTTCCCGACTGTTACAGACCCTGTACAAATTTGGTTATAAGCAAAATAAATCAAAACCAAAAAATATATATATATTTACACCGAGGGATTCGAACCCAAGATCTTCGTGCTTTCAGACAAACGTAACCATTCGATAAAATATATATATAAATATATTGAAGACACACATTCATACATATGTATATGAAGGTAGTGGAAGCTGCAGGGGCAGCGGCACTTCCGAGAAAAATCAACCACCGAACGCAAGCGATTTACCGTTTGGTTGAGCAAATAAACAGATTACTTGTGGTTACGCCTGTAAACTTTGGGTATTTATTGTGCGCTTTCTAATTAACCAATCCTGATGAAATTTTCAGGATCGGTAGAAATCTATGCTCCAATTGCATGTGAATTGCATGTGAAAATATTAAATTTTTCATTAAAGGTACAAATTGCGGGGGCGGTGGGTGAGGCACCGACAAAAAAACTTCAGCTGCGTCAGTATTAGGAGAATCTGCACTGGTAATATGGTTCTTCTAGCTCTTACAGTTGCTGAGATCCATTCGTTCATCCAGACGGACGGACAGACGGGCATGGCTATATCGACTCATCTCGTCATGCTGATCAAGAATATATATACTTTGTGGGGTCTGCCACGCCTCCTTCCTATTACATACATTTGCACAAACTTTATATTCTCTACCCTTTGGGCACAGGGTCTAAAAACTATACTGTGATACAATTATGTGGAAAAAAATCCGACCTGCTATCAATTGTTTTTTATACCCTTGCAGAGGGAATTATAATTTTGACCAGAAGTTTGTAACGCAGTGAATGAGACGTCTCAGACCCTATAAAGTATATATATTCTTGATCAGCATCACCAGCCGAGTCGATCTAGCCATGTCCGTCTGTCTGTCTGTTCGTCTGTCGGTTGCTATGTAAACTAGTCTCTCAGTTTTAAAGCTATCGGGCTGAAACTTTGCACCGACCCTTCTATCTGTTGCAGGTAGTATATAAGTCGGAACGGCCGGAATCGAAACATTACATCACATAGCCGCTATAGGAACGATTGCGAAAAAGTGGCATAAATCCGCCATTTTTTAGGACAAATAATTTATTTTTTAGAAACTATTTAATGACAATTTTAACATATTCTAAGAGTTTCATCAAAATCGGACCACTTTATCCTATAGCTGCCATAAGAACGATGGGAGAAAATGGGTAATTGAGCATAGAAAATTAAAAACCAAAAAGCAGATCACTATATCCTTTAGCTGCAATACAAACGATCAAACAGTTTTAAGGCAACTGGTCCGCAAGGGTATTCTTAGCTTCGGGTACCGTAGCTAGCCTTCCATTCTTGTTTTCTTAACAATTTAAGAATTTAAAAAAATGTTATACAAATGTTTGGTTTAGTTTCAGCAAGAAATCTTTGAATAGCCGTTCAAATATATAATATACTGTCATACTAGCAAACCAAATTTACTTTGTTTGATTATTTATTTGGGAACTATTATACGAAGTTCTAAATAAAAGTTACACACTCCGGAAAACCAAAATTGTTGTAGTCGGTACAGTTGGAGAACATTCAACATTCCTTTGTAAATGTACTTTTAAATTTCTCTGGCATTTACAATCGTTTACAATAAATGTACATATTTCTTACTGATTAAAGGTTTCGTCAATTTAATGCGCGATTCTCAAACAAAATAAACAATGGAATTAGCAAATAGCGATGCTTAGCCTACGGATAAGCGAGTGAAAACAAATGTTCCTTGGTTAAGGTTAGATTTCACGTTACTTGTTGGCCAGAATCTCAAACTTCATGCCATGCTCGTGCTTCTCGAGCTCAGTAATCAGGCTCGTTTTGGAAAAGGCAGCTGCTGGAGCCAGAACACCGCCGTTGTTGGGCATTTTTTCAGACTCGCGCAGAATGGTCAGGGCAGTCGATAGCAGGGCCACGCAGGTGGCTCCATAACCGGGATTCATACCAGTGACTCGCACCATCAACGACTTGGTCGGAGGTTCCGTGTATTGGTCAGAACTTTCGGCCAACCGATCTCCTTTGGGCCAACCTGTGGCCTTAAAAGTCATTCGGAAGTACGTACGTTCCATATTCTCTTCACTGGGTCCATCCCGCGAAACAAGTCCTCCTGAGAGTATGCCTGGGTACTTTAATAAAAGAGTACGTCCGAGCTTAAACTTAGACATAAGTCCAAAGATGCTGGCAAAGAAGATGACAGCGCCAGCGGCGAGCCAAGTAGGAAATCCCACGTAGGCCTGCATTTGGACCGGTCTTTTCTTATCCTGATCATACAGGAATCGTTGCGACCTCATCACTACCGAGCGATCGGAGCCAGGAAACGGAAGACACACCTTGTCCACCTCAGTAGAACGGAAGACCAGCGGCCGTGGCCTGAGAACGGGATAGAACTTGGGCAATCTTTGTGGGAAAAGCTCCTGGCGGATGCCGCGCAACTCATCTGAGTGGGCCAAGCCGTATACAGCACTCTCCCAGGTTCCGAAGTTCAAGCCAGCGCTGCCTCCCCCGCTGCCGCCGCCTTCCTTAATTCCAGTTTCCAGAAATGTCTCCACCGAGTTCACCACTCCATCGAAGTTCTTCTCCACAAAGATAACGCCCAGGTCGGCCGGAATGGAATCGAATCCACATGCACTGACCACATATACACCCTTTTCCCGGGCACGCTGGTCGTACTTCAACTGCACGGACTCCATGTACTGCGGCTCCCCGCTCACGTCCACATGGTGGGTGCACGACTCGATGCAGGCCTTCACTACTTTCTCGCCATGAAATCGATAGGGCCCGGCGGTGTTCACCACAATCTTGCACTTTTTGGTCATTTCCAGCAGGGAGCCCTCATCGTTGACGTCAGCTATAAAAATGGGTACCTGCGAGAGGTCCTTCTTGGCCTTCGCACCCATCTGCTTGAGCACTGCCTCCATTTTGGCACGATTCCTTCCAGCTATGCCCCATCGCAATCCGCTTAGCACGGTGACCGCTTCGAACACAGTGTACTTGCCAGTGAAGCCACTTGCCCCGAATATAATCACATCAAGTCGATCCGCCATGTCACTCGATTCTCGTAATCTTGTTTGGCTCCGCTTTAGTTATCTGCGATTAAAGATTCAAGAGCCTTAGCAAAGGGATTTTATGAGTTTGTCGACCTTCGGAATGTCACTTACGTATTCGTTACTGAGTTTTAAAACGAGGTAATTGTAGCATAACTTGTAATTGTTGTGCAGGTCAACCGTACTTTTGAACCAGCCAAAGTCGAAGCCTAGTGTGACCACCGCAGCGGTTATCAGGAAATACCTACTTTCGCTCTGCGGAAACGACATATTAAAATGTGGAGGACCCAGCGCGTCAGTAAACTTTCTTAAACATTATAGAACAATGAGTTTACCCTATTGCCACAATTAAACCAATTTAAACATTTCTCGGCTTTTCCAGACAGCACCGCCGCAATGGGACCAGTCAGAACGGTATTATCATAAGGCATTATACCCTTGGATTTCGGGAAAGCTAATGCCCGGCACCTGGCCTCATTGTGGACGCTCACATTGCGCTAAAATCGCTCGGCAAGCGAATTATTAAGAAAAAAAAAACCGAAACCGTAGCTTAAACTTCAACATAAAAAAGTCGGAAAAGTGTACTGCGAACTGTCTGTGAGTGGGAGAGACTGAAGAGACTTAAAACGAGGTATTTATAGCATTACTTGTAATTCTTGTGCAGGTCAACCGTACTTTTGAACCAGCCAAAGTCGATGCCTAGTGTGACCACCGCAGCGTTCATCATGAAAAACCATTTCTTTCTTCCTCCGGAGACACCCAGAAACGACTTATTATAATGTGGAGGTCCCAGCGCGTCAGTAAACTTTCTTAAACACTATAAAGAATAATGAGTTTACCATATTGTCACAATTAAAGCATTTCAAACATTTCTCGGCTTTTCCAGACAGCACCGCCGCAGTGGGACCAGTCAGAACTGTGCGGTATTATCATAAGGCGTTAGACCCTTGGATTTCGGTGGAAGCTAATGCCCGGCACCTGGCCTCATTGTGGATTCTGTTTCATAGCTTGACGCTCACATTGCGCTAAAATCGCTCGGCAGGCAAACTATTCAAAAAAAAAAAAGAAAACCGAAACCGTAGCTTAAACAAACACAAAAAAGTCGGCAAAGTCTACTGCGAACTGTCTGTGAGTGGGAGAGACTGAAAAAGGATACAAAATCGACGAGCTGTGTGTGGATTTCTTCGAATTTAAAAATTGCGTAGCAAAGAAATAGGAAGTGGAAGAAGGACAAGCGAAAATTGTTCTCGACTCTTGGCGGCTGCTCTGCATCTCTTTCGCTGCTCTCTGCTCTCTGCTACGTGTGTGTGTGTGCGTCCAAGTCCGTGTGCTGTGTGATTGTGTGAGTGCAAGAATCTGCAAGAAAGGCAACGCCGAAAAAGAAGCGAAAAAACGAAAAACCAAGAAAATCGAGATATAAAACGCAGTGGCGTGTGAATCACTAGCGAGCTGAATCACCCATACAACAATACTTGCTTTTGCGAGCCAAATAATAATCTGCAAACCCTAAAGGCATAGAGATGGAGCACCACGAGGACAACGCTCAGTTTGACAACTACTTGCAGAACCGCTTGGCAGAGAGCCTGCAAATCTCCGGGGGCGACGGCGAGCATCAGCATTTGGCCGACCATCCCGCCCCAGGCGAACTCTCCGCCGATGGCATCCCGGCTTCGACCAAGTCGGACCAGCGGGACGGGGACGAGGACGAGGAGTGGAAATACATACATGAGGTGCAGCAAAGCGAGAAGCTGCAGCAAAAGCTCCCTCAGGAGACCGGCAACGGATTTAACCACGATTTGATTTTTGGCAATGGCCTGGGAAATGGTGCTGCTGCCGGCCTTGTGTTCGAGGAGGAGGACGTGGAAGTGATTCGGAACGACGGCGACTTCTCTACAAACTCAAACACCACCACATCCACTGGCGAAGTGGCTGCCCAGGAGCAGCACCAGCCATTCCCGGAGGCAGACGAGCAACTGGCGGAACTGCAGCCGTCGCAGGATCTTGTCCAGGAGGATGAGGACGAGCCCAGCTCGGTGGCCACCACTTTTGGCACGAGCAGTCTTAGCGAGAACAATCCAACACCTTTGGACCAAGAGGAACCGGTGGCCAGTCAGCCAGCTAACAAGGAGCTGCTTGAGGGCTTCGACAACAAGGAGAACAGTGGTCCGGTGGAGGAAGTGGAAGAGAGCCACTCCCAACTTAATCCCAATGCCGTTGCTTTTGTGCCCAGCTTTGGCTCGCAGCCCTCGTCACCTATTCGAAATATTGAGGACCCAGTATTCGGCATAAATTCCCGCCAGCTGCTGGGCGCTCCCTTGGACGATCTGGTAGCTGAGAGTCCGCGAAAGGGTTCCGCCAGGGAAAATATGGATGAAATTGCCGTGCCCGAAGAGCATGAGTTCGACAAAGAGGCGGACAAGCGACCTCACGAACTCGAGCAGGAGTCTGATATTTTTGGCCGAGGAAATCTGGAGCAGCAACTACTAAATGGAGCTAGTTCCGGCTCTGTTAACGCCTCTGTCGTGTCAGATGTACTTGATCATGGCCCGGAAACCAGTGTGGATTTGGATTTGTCGATCGACCAACTGCCCACCAATGGGGACATAATGAAGCAATCAATTTATGCAGAGCAAAACGTTTCCATCGAGGATATTCTCAACTCTGTGCAACCGCTGCCAACTCAATCCGGCGAGGAATTCGTGGAGAAGGAGCTGCTGAATGTGGAGGAAAAGGAGCATGTTTCGCAATCGCCTTCCACCGAGGAGCTGCAGTTCCAGCAGGTGTTCCACACAGACTCCGATCTCCAGCAGAAGCAGCAGCAGCCGTTGTTCGGATCCACTGACGAAGATCCCATGCAGGCTTCCTTTTACCTTGAACACACATCGAGTGAGGCGCAAAAGGAACAGAGTGATCCCTTTGATGAGCACGTCCTGCTGCTAGATACCAGTGCCCCGATGTTTAGTCCCGAAGTAGATGAGCCTGTGGCCACACTGGAGCTGGAATCCCAGCAGGCTGATATTGTAGACATTACACCATCTCCGCTTTCTTCCACCGAAGAGAAGCATCTGGTTGAGGATACCAAGGAAAAAGTTATGTCGGAGGAACCATTACAGATAGTGGAACAAGAAATCGAGCATAACCAGGATTTGGAGAAGGATTCCTTCGAAAAGGCGGCAGAGCCTCTGGTGGACCAGGAATACGATCACTTTGAGTCCGAATCTGCCGGAGCTTCTCCCCAGGTAAGTAAAAAAAAGGAACCCTAGCTTGGGGGCACAATTTTAAGTCCTTGCAGACCCATTGCCTTTTAACGGTTTGATCGTTTATAGGGTAGATATAGAATATCAGTCAAAATAATCAATAAAGGGTACTTTATAAAAATTTAACACATTTTCTTAGAAAATAACGGCAATTTGCCTTCTGGGCAAAATTATAGTACTCTTTGCAAAGGTATACAAATGCAGTAAGCGCTTGAAAGGGAACGGGCACGAGATGACTCATTCAAATTCAAAGGGCCAAAAGTCATCATTATGCACTCGTCATCTGCAACCCCGAATATATGTGTGTATTAGTTTTTCCTGCATCGCTTCCACTGCCTTCCCTTCTGCTCCCCCAACTGGTGTCCTTGCTTTTCACCTGAGCACCGGCGTAAAAAGAGAAATCATTAAATTTGTTGGTATACGCCTTTGTCTCTATTCTGGATCCTGGCTCCTGCCATGTGCATTTCCTACAACCCTGCCTCCCCTCTTCTCTCTCACTTTCCAGTTCTCTCCCTATTTATCCTTTGTTTGCATTACAGTGAATGCGCCAAAAAGAAAATACAAAATACATTTTTATAAAAAATATAAATAAACAATATAACATAAACTGACAGTGAACATAAATTATCCGTATTGTCAAATTTTTGTTTTGGGCTTAAAAACTGAAATAAAACTTTGCTGCGAATAACATTCACAAATTATCAGACTTTAAATAATATAGTTAAATTCGATCTTTGCTAATATATTTGTCCCTTATTAAAAATGTTTCTTAATATTATTATTAATATTCGAGTTATGATATTTTAAGGACCTCTTACTGGGCACACACTGCCTTTATGTCCTGCCGTGGACTAGGGTGTGTTCCCTGAATTTACAAACGCCTGGCAGTCAACGGCGCCTCTACTGCTGCTGCTTCTTGCTGTCTCGGTCATGTCCTCGCCCTCGTTGAGGCCTCATCCGTTTTTCCCTCATGCTTCTTTGTTGGCTGCACTGGGGTGGGGTCGGGTTTTCCTGCTGCTGCTGGGGCTACTGCTACTCAATTTTTACACTCAACAGGACACGCAAGTGTTTTGCCATCTCATTGCTCCTGGTAGTTTTCGGTGGTGTAAAAGGCTATGGAGTTTTCTTGGGCGGGGTTTTTTCATTTCACTACGGGAAGTGTGTGTGCGTTATTGTGCTTTAAATTCGATTTATGTGAGCTGCGGTCAATGCATTCTTGTACTTATGTGTGTTCTCCACTGGAACTTTGGCTCTCTCTATCAGCTCTCTCTCTCTCTGCATGGCCAGCAACGGAGCAGCAACAACAACAGTAACTGTCAATGCTGTTGCCAACGGCTGCAAGAGTTGGCAACCTTTTCGCTTCGTTGCAAATTCCAGCTCCGATGCATATACATACACACACAGACACGCTTTCATAATTACAACAAAAACAATGCTGTGTGAAGAAGGAGAGATGAAGGGAAGGGAGCTGAGGTAGAGAGATAGCTTTGGGTTTACTTAATTAGGTCATGTACGGTTTTTTGCTTGCCTGTACATACATACATATGTATTATATACATATATACGACTTTTATATTTTGTTTAATGCCTGTTTGTCCCTCTCTTCTCGCTCTTTAGGCTGGCCATTGTTGTTATTAACTCTGCTATCGCTACTTCCTGTGGGAGTTGAGTTTTATGTGTATAATTTACGACCTGAAACAAAACGATTTTCCATCATCTCCTTTCACTCCTCCACGGTTTGCATATAGTGTATTTGCCAAAACTGTGCCACTTCTCGGTCTCCTATGCAATCGAATTTCGTTTCGTGCCGCAGGCCTATTATTACAGTTTATTTATCAACCATAAAATACAACAGCAAAATTAGCGTAACAGACAGCTTGTCACTAATCATGTAAACAAATAACAAAACCGAGAGAAGCAAATACAATATTTGCCGGAGGAATTTTTATTAACGAAATGTTTGACCCGGCGTAGGGTTCTCAAGTGGTTTGCGTTTTGCTGAGTGTGTGGCTGGCCAAGTGGTCATTAAGTTGTTAATTTTCGATGATTTCTTTGATTTATTGACAGATGAAATATTGACGATAATTGGCAGTAGTTAGTCCCCTCCAGCCTAGGGAAATTATAGAAATTTAAAATTTATCAAGACTGAAATATGAGGAACATTAAATTATAGATTCATTCCTAAATTCTATTGGCAACAAAACTCGTTTTGACGTTAAAATTAAATAATTAAATACAGTATTACCCATAGATTAACTTCAAATATTAACAACAAAATTAATACAACACTTTGTACGATTTCCATTTACAAAAAATCGATATTGCCTATTTCGTACAACTAACATGCCCTCTAACAAACCGATCTCGCAAATCTATTTTTAAAATCCATTCTTATCATAGGCGCCGGTTCAAATCGGGCGGCGAAATCTATATGGCTATTAATTCACTTAACACAAATAAACTGATAAATGCGCAAATTTGTTCACGCGTCCAGGTTATGAATCAACTTCTGTCTTTGTTTTTGCGATTCCCAGACAAAAACGGCGAGAAAACTAAAACAAACAAATCCAAAATGAATTGCAATACAATTTATATTGTTGAAGCAACTTTCTCCAGTGCTGCAGTTCACACAATTCACATGACATTTGTGGAACCTTTTTGGTCTAATTAAAATTTATATAATTTACATACATTTGCATTATCACTGTGTTAGATGGAATGAATGACAACTGGTCAGGCCAGACCGCATTATTGTAAATTTTTTGCTTTTTAAATTTGTTTTTGCTGATGCCTTTAATTGAGCAAATTTGTAATTGTAATCTTGAATGTGCGAACTGGTGGATAAGCAACCTTTCGAAAATAAATGTATACGAGTATACAAATTTTGTAGAGTACGGGAAATGGATAGTTAAGATGGGTTGAAAATATAATAGTTTTAAGGCCCTTCACTGCACAAGGTCATGTAAGGTTATGAAAAACAAAAATAGTAAATTTATTAAAATCCCCTTTAATATTGCATACTACTAATTTAAAATAGGTTTAGTGGCTATTAAAACGAAACGAGGATTTATGGTCGTGCTGAAAAAACGCCTTAAAGCTTTGCAACACGAACATACATCTCAGTGCAGTTTTTGCAGCTGAGACTACGGCTTGGGCTGTAATTAAGACTGAAAATCTATTAAGATTATTAACTCAATTAAAATTGCTGCTCGCTTCTTTACTCTTTCTTCGTCTTTTTCTATATGTTTTATGTTTGGTGGTAATTTGGTTCACCTATACACATACTTTAAGATCACATACAAGTATACAATTTTTTGGCGCCACTCAGTGGCTATGGGAATGCAATTGCCCGTTTTGAGGTGGTTAGACGGATTTTCATTCGAGACTTTTGCTGCTGAATAACCTACGCGCCTACCCACACAGGACTAGTGCTTACAGATGCAGATATTTAGATATTGACTACACACTTTTGCGTGTACCACACATACCCGGCTGTGCCGACTGAAACAAAAAAATACAAGCATTAAGAAATAAATATGAGTTCACGAGAAGGATTTTGTTTATTTAAACAATATTCACAATCAAATATGTTAGTAGCCTTATAAAATAACAATCAAAATTTTTAAATATGATATTTCTGGGTTAAAGTCCTAAAAATTACATACAAATTTTTACATCTCACAGCGCTAGTTTTCTGACCAATATCGTATGCGCTTTGTATCTGTGCACATTGTTTGCTGTTTCTGTAGAAATCTTGTTTCATTTTGCGGTATCCCAGCACCGTTGAGGAGGCTCCAAAAAGCCAAACAGCAGAACAATTGTAGGCCGAGACAAGAAATCTTGCTGCTGCGGTATGTCTGCTGCTGCTGTGTGGGTTAACTTGGAGTTGATTGCCAAAACGGCCGGCACACGGCTGGAGGAGCACTTGACAACGCTTGCCAATTCCCTCAACCAGACAGAGGCCCTAACGAAAAAAGACCAGGGCCAACTGTGGCAGACAGAGACGACTTGACGATTAATTGCAGCATTTTACATTTCGAGTTCAAAAGAAAATGCTTGCAGCAGCATCGTGAAGAGCTCCTCCGCTTATATCTTGCAGATATAATATTTCATACCGACTTGCGCTGCTCTGTGCGTTATCTAAATTTACATTTCTCCTTAAAAACACACACATATATATATATGTATATTTATATATATATATATTTGCGTATATACAGCTTCGGTAACAAAAATAGCATCCCCTTTTATTACGAACATACAATAGTTCCTTGCAAATTCATTCGCCAACGCAGAGATAGGCAAAAATATAAACCTGAACTTTTTATTGGATTCTGCTCAGACCCCTATACTTTAATATGCAGAATTGTTATTTTTATACCCTTGCAGAGGGTATTATAATTTTGACCAGAAGCTTGTAACGCAGTGAAGGAGACATTTCCGACCCTATAAAGTATATATATTCTTGATCAGCATCACTAGCCGAGTCGATCTAACCATGTCCGTCTGTCTGTCCGTCTGTCGGTTGCTATGTAAACTAGTCCCTCAGTTTTAAAGCTATCGGCCTGAAACTTTGCACCAACCCTGTAATCTGTTGCAGGTAGTATATAAGTCGGAACGGCCGGAATCGGAACACTACATCACATAGCTGCCTTAGGAACGATTTGGAAAAAATGCCAACATTTCGCTATTTTTAAAGATATTTTATTTATTTCTTGGTAAACTCTCTTTAATAGCAATTTTAACATATCCTGAAAGTTTTATCAAAATCGGACCACTATATCCTATAGCTGCCATAGGAAAGATGGAAGAAAATGGGTCATTGAGCATAACTCTGGTGTTTTTCAAGACAATTAATTCATTCTTGAAAAAAAACAGTTTTCATAGACATTAAAGCCTTTTTAGAAATTTAAAAACCCAAAAATCGGATAACTATATCCTATAGCTGCCATACAAACGATTGAACGGTTTGAAAGCAACTAGCCTGCAAGGGTATTCTAAGCTTCGGGTACCGAAGCTAGCCTTCCTTTCTTGTTGTAAATAAAAACGACACTTATTAGCCCCCTGCACTTTCTGAGATACAAACGTTCGGCTTCCTCATCCTCATACTCCGGCCGGTTGGTCAGTGTGTATTTTTAAAAATGAGAAAATTCGTTGCCAAGTGCCAAGTTCAATAGCTTTCCCTACACCGCACTCAGTAATTCGCGTACACAAAATAATTATTCAAAAAGCGGGAGACAAGATGTCGCTTTGCATGTTCCGTGGCAGCATTTTGGCCCCTGCAGCGCTCGCCTAAATGAATTATGAGATGGATGTCTGGATGCTGGAGAACGAAGAATGGCAAAAACTGATGGCTTATGTCTTCCCTCCTTGCACATAAATAGAATTAATCGCTGTGGTGGAAGTGGTGCATTGCTGGCAAAAAACCATGCCGTCGGGTGTGTCACCGAGAGGCTGCTTACAAATAACAGAACCACGAGAAAAAGTGCTGTTAATTGAATAAAAGACACATTCCAGAAGGAGGCTCTTCTTCCCACCTCAAACTGATCAAAAGATTGAGGCTTATCGTAGGGAAGTTACTAAACCCATTTGATATTTAAGTGCTCCCCACCTGATTTCAATGTTGTTTTAATAAATGTTTAACAAGACACCGGTTTTGATGACAAAGGCCAGAAAGAAGAGCGATGTTTAAAACAAAAAGTTTGAACTTTAGACGGACCAAAACTGGTTAAATTTAGTTGGAAATCATAATAATTTTGCCACATTTAGAGTCATAAAAGACTGTAAAAAGCAGGAAGTTAACAAAGTTGTAAGATCAGTAAAATGTTAAAGAAATGTTTCAGTTTTATTTTAAATTGTTGACATTAATTTAGTAGGGAAATTTAACCGCTTGCATTTTTTTCGACTTATCAGTTTTTAAAAGTGTTAGTGCGTCCCAATTAATCACACTTTATATCCCATAAGCACTCCCCGATAATAGAACATTATGCCATAATGAGAGGCCACGACGATTGGCAAAACTTCTATATATAGTTTAAGTAATCTATGCGAATTCCTTTTCTAATGCCACACAAGTCAAATAAACTTAAGATAGCTGTCGGAAAGGTCTCACTAAACTTGGTCATAAATCAAAGAAAATTGTTACAGACCCTGTACCAATTTGGTAATAAACAAAATAAGTCAAGAACGCAAAAAAATCTTTACACCGAGTCTGGTCTGGGATTCAAACCTGTGACGTTCGGGTTGCTAGTCAGACGTCCTACTTGTGCACCATCATATATTTTTCGAACCAGTAGCTATACAGTATAAATGAGGACGCACATTCATACATATGTATATGAAGGTAGTGCGTTCTCAGCGGCACTTCCGAGTCAACCACCGAACGCAAGCGATTTAGCGTTTATTTGAGCAAATAAACAGATTGCTTGTGGTTAGCGCCTGTAAACTTTGGGTATTTATTGTGCGCTTTCTAATTAACCAATCTTGATGAAATTTTCAGAGTCAGTAGAAATATATGCTCCAATTGCATGTTTTTTTTTTGCCATTTTAGCTTCAAAATTGTGCAGTGCATACAATAAAATTCAAATTACGGGGGCGATGGGCGTGGCCCCGGAAAAAATAAATAAACTTCATCTGCGTAATAATTAGGAGAATCTGCACTGGCAATATGGTTCTTCTAGCTCTTACAGTTGCTGAGATCCGTTCGTTCATCCAGGCAGACGGACGGACGGACAGACGGGCATGGCTATATCGACTCAGTGCGTCATGCTGATCAAGAATATATATACTTTACAGGGTCTGTCCTTCTGCCTGTTAAATAAATTTTCACAAATGTAATATACGCTTTACCTTTTGGGTACAGGGTCGAAAAATAGATTGGCAAATAATTTTAATTTAATGATGACCTTTAGTTTGGGATAAAGGAAACGTCAGCAAAAGAAACGTCCCATTAAAAATACGTTACTAGATAATTATATATTACGTTGTTAAAAGTGCAAATTTTAAATAAATTTTTCAAAATAATTTAATAAACCAGTGGAATTCGCATAGACGAAAATTTCTATTCAATATATGATCATTATAATTTGCAATGTATTATCCAAGCTTTCAAATTCTGAGATGATTGCATTTTGCCAGAATTTAGCTCTCCTCCTCTGGTCCTTCTTTACTTAGCTGTTCAGATTACCCGAGTGTTCGAGAGAAGGCAAGAGGCCATTGGCCATCGGCCACAAGTTTGGTTTGCATCGCCTTGCTTTTGTCTAAGGCTTAGGGGCCAATGCTAAAACACTCATAAAATAAAAAGTGACTGGAGTTTCGAGAGAGCTTTGGTCTTGCCCGTTTCTGCTGCTGGCGGCTAAAAGGCTTCTTTTTCCAATTGCCAAACCAATGTTCGTGTGCTGGCCAGCAAAGTTGGCCAGGTGTTTTATTACCATTTTCGCCATTAACAATTTCTTTTGGTTGGTGTTCGGTGCTCGCTCTTGTATCTCATATTTTGCACTATTATGAATATGCTAGTTGCCTTCTATTCTTTTCTTTTCTCCATTTTCTTTCGTCGTGTAGCTAACCGTTTTGATTGTTAATGGGCTCCTCTTTGCTTTGGAGTCTTTTTGGTCTTTGCGGACGGTCTTCTAGTTCGAGTTGGCCAGCGAAGCTAGTCAATTTCATGGCTGCGGCTTCATTTTAATGTATATATCCATCCATCAAAATGACGTGCGGTTACCATCCAAATTCATATTTTTTTCCCTGCCACTATAATTGTGTATTTTCGGTTCGTTCTTGTGCTTATGCTCGCTATATACTTTCACAGACAAAGAAAACGCCAGAGAAGGCCGAAAACTAAATCGCTGTTATATAAAATAACTTCATATAAATAGCGCAGTTAGATCTATTTTATGTTGGCACATTTTCCACAATTAATTTCTTAACTTTTCCCCAATGTATGCCACTTTCATTTCCAACTGTATGCAGCAATATCTGTTGCTCTGCATCTTTATCACTTTACCAAATGGAATTATGAGCCGAATTTTCTGACTGCTCTGGGCCAAACTAATAAAAAGAGACAGCTATATATAGATAGATAGCAGGTCTGTCCAATATCCAATGCCTTTCACTTGGCCAAGAACCATTTCGTTTGGCCAAGCGAATGGAACTGAACAGATTTATCATCGGTAAAAAAAATAATTGAAATAATAAAAAGCACAACATTTGACAGAGACAAGGAGATGAAGTAAATAAAATTGAGTGGGAAAATAAAACAAATATTAAAAGTCCACATACAAAATATATTACCAATTTGTAGTGGTTGCAAATAGCAACATTAATTGATTTGATATCGAAATATATTTTTTTTATTCGCAAGTCTTTTCCCAACCTCCTTAAAAATATAATTATTGTATGCATCAATGATGAACCTAATATAAATAAATAAGAAGAGTTTAAGTGAACTCAACACTCCAGGTGTGTTTACGCCCTTGCAGAGGGTATATATTCTTGGTCAGCATCACCAGCCGAGTCGATCAAGCCATGTTTCTCAGTATTAAAGCTATCGGGCTGAGACTTTGCACCGACCTTACAATCTGTTGCAGGTAGAATATAGGCCGGAACGGTCGGACTCGAAACACTATATAAAAAAGTGGCATAAATTCGCCATTTTTTAGGACAATTAATTTGTTTTGTAGAAACATTAACATATCCTATGCGTTTCATCAAAATCGGACCACCATATCATATAAGCCATAAGAACGATGGGAGAAAATGGGTCATTGAGCATAGAAAATTAAAAACCAAAAATCAGATCACTATATCCTTTAGCTGCAATACAAACGATCAAACAGTTTTAAGGCAACTGGTCTGCAAGGGTATTCTTAGCTTCGGGTATCGAAGCTAGCGGTTCTTTCTTGTTTTATCTGTGTTTCGCGAAAGTTTGCCTGCAACACTCGTGTAAACAAATTTTTTTTCATTTTTATATTTTCGATCCGATGTCTGTGTTATAACCTTCTGCATGAATTCAAAGGAAGTTTTCTTTAATAAATTTATGCGCGCGCATTTGTTTCTGCGGTTTCTAAGTAAATTACAAACAAGAAAAAGATTGAGGAAATATGGCGATTTTCTCATGTTGATTTTGGACATGCCTTTCACGAAGTTCCCTTGCTTGCAAGTAGAAAAAGCCACAACGCAAACCACAGAGGAGAACATGCCCCAGTATGTTTCGTAGCCAACCTCGTCGTCACCTCACCATCGTTTCACCGTCAACTTTGCGTTCGCGTTGGACTTTTCTCTGGAGTTTGCGGACTCTCCAATGTACAAAAGCAATGAGCAGAAAAACGTAAAAGAAGAATTATAAAACATAATCAACTTTCTATTATTTTTGGTTTCTTTTCCCTTTTTCTATGTACACGTTTTGCGCCTAGAAAATAGGCACACTGAGCCAAAAAACCTAAAATGGATCATTTTTGAAACATTTTAAGATACAAAATTATAATGTTTGAAAGTATTAAATTAGACTAATTTATTTTTTTCAGTTTAGTTTTGTATATATCGGGTTAGATTATTTGTTAACATGTCTTTCCTGAGTGCGTTTTATACAACTCAGGCCCGACTTTATCGTTGGAGCTTAATCTCATTATGATGTGCAATGTGGTTTCGTTAAATTTTGTTTGCTGTCTTAACTGGCTGACTGTCGCTCCCCTTCTTATTTGGCACCTCCATCCGTTCTTTACTTTTTCTTGACTCGGTTTTTAGTCTGGGTTGCGCAAATGTGGCCGGTTTTCCTATCTTTTTCAAGACATTTGCTGTTTATTAATATTTGTATACCCTTGCAGAGGGTATTATAATTCTGACCAGAAGTTTGTAACGCAGTGAAGAAGACATTTCCGACCCTATAAAGTATATATATTCTTGATCAGCATCACCAGCCGAGTCGATCTAGCCATGTCCGTCTGTCTGTCCGTCTGTCGGTTGCTATATAAACTAGTCTCTCAGTTTTAAAGCTATCGGGCTGAAACTTTGCACCAACCCTTCAATCTGTTGCAGGTAGTATATAAGTCGGAACGGCCCTATAAAGTATATATATTCTTGATCAGCATCACCAGCCGAGTCGATCTAGCCATGTCCGTCTGTCTGTCTGTCCGTCTGTCGGTTGCTATGTAAACTAGTCTCTCAGTTTTAAAGCTATCGGGCTGAAACTTTGCACCGACTCTTTAATCTGTTACATTCATGTTAATTCATTCTTGAGAATTCATAGACTTTAAATCCCTTTAAGAAAATCAAAAACCAAAAGTAGGATCACTATATCCTTTAGCTGCAACTGGTCTGCAAGGGTATCCTAAGCTTTGGGTACCGAAGCTAGCATTCCTTTCTTGTTTAAGATATTTTATTTATTTCTTGATAAACTCTATTAAATAGCAATTTTAACATATCCTGAAAGTTTTATCAAAATCAGACCGCTATATGCTATAGCTGCCATAGGAACGATGGGTGAAAATGGGTCATTGAACATAACTCTGGTGTTTTTCAAGACAATTAATTCATTTTTGAGAAAAACAGTTTTCATAGACATTAAAGCCTTTTTGGAAATTTAAAAACCAAAGATCGGATCACAATATCCTATAGCTGCCATACAATCTATTAAACAATTTAAATTCAACTGGTCTGCAAGGGTATTCTAAGCTTCGGGTACCGAAGCTAGCCTTCCTTTCTTGTTATTTATACAACTGCAGAGGTTATTATAATTTTAACCAGAAGTTTGTAACGTAGTGAAGGAGACATTTCCGACCCCATAAAGTGTATATATTCTTGATCAGCATCCTCAGCCGAGTCGATATAGCCATGTCCGTCTCTCCGTCTGTCGGTTGCTATGAAAATTAGTCTCAGTTTTGAGACTTTGCACCGACCCTTCAAATCTGTCGCAGGTAGTATATAGGTGGCAACTGCCGGAATCGGAACACTATATAATATAGCTGCCATATGAACGATTGGGAAAAAGGGTCGTAAATTCTACATTTTTTAAGATAATTAATTGACTTTTATAAATCACTTATATACCACTATCACTATATTAACCAATTATAAAAATATCAACATCGGACCACTATATCCTATAGCTGCCATAGGAACGATGGAACAAAATGGGTAATTAAGCATAAATGTGGTGATTTTCAAGACAATTCATTCTGGAGTAATACAGTTTCCATAAATATTAATACCGTTTTAGAAAATGTAAAACTAAAATTCGGTCAACTATATCCCTATATGGCTGTTTTATGATCTAACTTAATCAATACCTTGTAAGCTTTAAACCGTATTTTGAATTTGAATGAAACATTAAATGTTTTTGATGGCTTAATATAATTTGGGACCTGTGTTGCGTAAAAATCACAAGCTATACACACATAAAACCAATTTAAGTGAACAAAGCCACCCCCTACGGCTGATGTGTTTTCACGCATCAGCGCAATTGCAGCGCAACTTTATGTGTTAGAACAGGAACCCAGAACATATATAACAATTTTCATTAATCACCACCTGAGATTAATGATGTGCAGCAACCAACTGGAGAAGTTGAAAACCATAACTGCGCATCCACGCTCGTACGCGGGCAACATGTTGCATGATGCTGCCGTCTCCGTTGGGGTTGCATGTGTGTCTGCACCTTGTGTCTTTTAGTCCGCTAGCCCGACAATTTCAACATTTATTGCTCATCATAATTGCAGCAGCACAGTTAACCAGGCAAAGCCACACTGCAGACCCCATTACTGAAAGGGAGAAATCGGGCTGATATGTGCATAGGAAATGTAACCAATATTCTATTCGGTAACGAAAGGACCAGACCGCAGTGGAGTGAAGATGTAAGAGTTCGACGTAAACCTATATCTACCCGTAACGTAACACATCGATCGGGCCAATGCAGGCGGATTCACATTATTATTTAAACATTTCAATTAAATTTTTACAAGGGCAAGGAAAGCCTTTACTTATAGGGAGTCTTGTTCGCCGCTAGTTTACACCAACAGTTTCTGTTAGTCTTCCTTTTCATTGGATTTGTCAACATTTTTCGCTAGATTAAAAATAGAAATTACAGCAGCCCAAAAAAATAAAACAGAAAAACAACAGCAAACACATTTGAATACGCACATGCACGCAAATAAACTTACCCACACAGGCTCCCTGGCTTAATAAAATATGCAGATATTTCTTTCTCGCTTTATTTGGCATTGTATTTGGTGTCCCTCCATCGCCCTCTATATATGTACATATGTTTGTAAAATATTATATATGGATGTGCGTATGTGCGTGAGCTTAGTCAGTCACTCAAATCATCATCATCGTCTTCACTGTCGGCTTGGATCATCAGACATTTGGAATTGCCCAGGACAGTTCCACTGTCGACCGAGCTTACGCATAATGGATCATTTAGCCTTTTTGTTGTTAAGTGTCATTATTATAATCGTTGTGTGCGTTTGCCCAAAAAAAGTCGGCGGTTGTCAATTGCATTCCCATTTTTGTACTGGGTCTAATGGCTCCACTGTGCCAGTCCCCTGACAACCCTCTCTGCTTCCGTCTCACCCATTCCCCTTTTGGATTTGTAACGAGCCATAAGAGACATCAAATGTCGAAAAAGAGCGGTGACATTACCCAGGCAAAGCTGCCTAATTTCAAGTCCATCTCAGATTCGGTGTAAAATTAATGTATTTCTTATTCATTTGCGGACATGAATTAATTGTTCCAGAATTTCCTATAAAATTAAAAAAAAAGAAAGATAGTGTTATTGGGGAATGACTAGTTGTCGGTAAATGCTTTCAATGTGAATGCGATTTCGTAAAATTTATTTTATAGCCACCGCATACTCCCCCTCTTTCTCCTCCTTATCCCTTGCCTTCATCTTCTGTTTCGGTTTCTCATGCAAATGAACGCCATCTGTTGATCTTGATATTTGTGTTTTTTCCCTGGGCGTTCTTGCTTTTGGCTTCAACTAAAACTGCTCCTATTTCATTCGTTTACCTGAAAAATCTCCATACTCTCTCACCAACAAATTAATGTAGGTCGTTCCGTGCAATTTCTCCATTTGCTGCGCACTCTTGCAATTATAAAATGCGAAAATTCGGGTTTGCAGCCTCGAGTAGAAATTGTTGATGTCATCGGTTTTTCTTCTTCTTTTTTTTCTACTTTTGGCAGACGCACACAATCTCACTCTCGCTCACACCCATAGCGCAAAAACCTCCCACAAACAGCGACGTTGACGCCTTGTTGAGCAAATCAATGAGTGTGCGACAGCTACTCATTGTTGTTTTTTGCCGGTTTCTTCGAGTGCCAAAATGATTTGTAAATTAAGCAAGAGAAGTGGCCGGGGCTTACTTAAATTTCTAGCTACATACGGTGAAATCTCATGTATAATCCGATTGAGTTTTTTTTTCCATTCAGTTGGCAAGGTTCTATGTTTGGATCAGAGAAACAGCATCACTCATTTCCGATTTCAAACAAAATTTAAATAAATTAAACGTTTTGTCTGCTCATTTTTCCAAATATTCGTTATGAAATGGTCACTTACTTGTATTTAAATTTTAAAAAGACTGCAATTTTAAATGGTTATCCGCAACTATGCGTAAATCATACAGATATATTTATTCAACAATGTATTTGTTGGCCAATAGATTATTTAAATGAGAAAAATAATAAAAATAAAAGCAAAACAAACAAGCATCAACCGGCCGGCACTTTTGCCAACTCATATTTGAAACTACTTCCAATGTCCAGCAGTTATTTCTGATACTTTTAATGACACTGATAATGGGGAGGAGAAGTAGCTAGAAAAATCGTTATTTTTACATGCGAATTACCTCATTTTAGCCATGATTGAGTGGTAAATTTTGCACCACCAAATGGTGGATGATGAGTCATGGTCAGTGACTAAAACCCACTCCAACTGAGGCAAGAGAGCTCTGCTCTGACTAAGCCGAGTTTTTTGTCTTCTATGCCTTTTTGTACTTATTCGCTTCAGCTCACTTTTAACCCCATTACGCTTGAGCAACAACAGTCCAAGCCAAGAGTCCGCCAATGTGGCCAAAACAGAGTATACTACTACACTGACGAAAAACGTCCATAAACTAAAAGTAGTTTAGTTCTCAAATATTTGTAAATCGTTAGTATTCGGGTTTTATTTAAGTACATTGCAACTCTGCCAGCGTGTGACTCATATCTTGTTCGTGAACTCAATTGTGTATTGAGCTGATTAAGAACGCAGTGTTGTCCCTAGCGCAAAAGAAAGTCAGCCGGGCCAGCGATTGCGCCAGTGGGCTAAAAGTGGGCAAATAGCTACTAGAGAGGGGGAATCTGGCTGAGGCTAAGGGGACTGGGAGCTGGGGCACCGACCGATGGCAAACGCCACCGACTGGTGGCATTTACTGGTCAATGACATTTTAGAGTTTTCAGATAGCGCACTGCTTCGACCGGTGCGGTCTTTGCGTGAAAGAGAAAAAGTGCCGGAAAAAATGTTAACTCTACTTTTTCCTCCATTTTCCATTTCCCCTACTGACATCTGCTGTGGTGCGGAGTCCGAAAACTTACGAGTCATACCACTAAGTCACTGACACGCTTCCTGCCGACCCGCTTCCTGCCGACCCGCTTCATTCTCTTTTTTTGATGTGTCTATTTTTAGACTTAACAAAAATATACTCGTATTAGGGCTGCAAGGGGCAGCTAAAGAAATTCCCATTTGTATCAGGACCACCTAGTTTTTATACCCTTGCAGAGGGTATTATAATTTCGACCCTATAAAGTATATATATATTCTTGATCAGCATCACCAGCCGAGTCGATCTAGCCATGTCCGTCTGTCGGTTGCTATGTAAACTAGTCTCTCAGTTTTAAAGCTATCGGGCTGAAACTTTGCACCGACCCTTCAATTTTTTGCAGGTAGTATATAAGTCGGAACGGCCGGAATCGGAACACTACATAACATAGCTGCCATAGGAACGTTTTTTTGAGCGTTTTTGTATGGTTATTGCCAGAAACTCTCCTGAAATTATTACTGTTGTTACTGCCGATTTAGCTTTCGCACTTTCACAAGTTTTTGTTCCGCTCGGCCTGTTGGTTGATGTCATTATTCTAATTCTAATGTTTTGGTAATAAGTGTTTGCGAGTCAACCTTTGGAAATTCACAGACGACATCTGAGTAATCACAGAGTCGAGAGCCGGAGCAGAAGAATTTCATACACTACTCTTTAGTGTCTCCGAATTTTGCACATGCAGACTTGGTGGATGATCCTTTCTTGTTTCCAACGATCGATTGAAATAATTTACTAGAACTTAAAATACGGAAATGATTGTTTGACTGATTGATTGATTCAGATTGTGATTTGTTTTCGTTGACCTCTCACCCGCATCTGACAGATATTTTTACGAGACATGAGCGAGAATTGCATAAGTAACATTTTCCTGACACTCAACGCAAACAGTTTGCCACATTTTGTATGTAATTTATGTCTTTTCGGATATATTCGTTGGGATGGTTCTTATCATTTCTCGATTTAACAGCTTCGGATGTTGTATAGGTAAATGAACAGAGTGGAAGAGATTAGTTCGTTGTCGATAATATTGACGCTGCTTACTGTTTTGTGGGTTTGAGAAAATAATATTTAAAATTTACTCTCAGTATGATAAAACATTAACATTAACTGATTCTACAAAAAAACAAGAAAGGAAGGCTAGCTTCGGTACCCGAAGCTTAGAATACCCTTGCAGACCAGTTGCCTAAAAACTGTTTGATCGTTTGTATGGCAGCTATAGGATATAGTGGTCCGATTTTGATGAAACTTTCAGGATATGTTAAAATAATCATTTAATAGAGCTATCTAAAAAATGAATTAATTATCTTTAAAAATGGCGAAATTGTGGCATTTTTTCCAAATCGTCCTATGGCAGCTATGTGATGTAGTGTTCCGATTCCGGCCGTTCCGACTTATATACTACCTGCAACAGATTGAAGGATTGGTGCAAAGTTTCAGCCCGATAGCTTTAAAACTGAGAGACTAGTTTACATAGCAACCGACAGACGGACAGACAGACAGACAGACAGACGGGCAGACGGACAGACGGACATGGCTATATCGACTCGGCTGGTGATGCTGATCAAGAATATATATACTTTATAGGGTCGGAGACGTCTCCTTCACTGCGTTACAAACTTCTGGTCAAAATTATAATACTCTCTGCAAGGGTATAAAAAAACAATTTTTTTGTTGCAGATATGTATAACAAGAATGG
Organism: Drosophila setifemur; assembly: GCA_021224005.1. Lineage (NCBI taxonomy): Eukaryota > Metazoa > Arthropoda > Insecta > Diptera > Drosophilidae > Drosophila > Drosophila setifemur. The sequence continues at coordinate 34,945 of JAJJHY010008598.1, forward strand.
AAGGCTAGCTTCGGGGTCGGGGTTTTTTTTTGTTGCGGATATAGATTAAAAACGGAAGGGCTAGCTTCGGGTTCCGAAACTTTGAATACCCTTGCATACCAGTTGTCTTCAAACCGTTTAATATTTTGTTTGGCAGCTTTAGGATATAGTAGTTGTTTTAAATTTTCTTAACCGGCTTTAATGTCTATGAAAAGTATTCTTAAAGAATGAATAAATTCTCTTGATAGCTCAGCTAAACTCAGCGACCCATTTTCTCCCATCGTTTCTCCCATGGCGTTCGGATTCCGACCGTTTCCAATTTATATATCTGCAGAAGAACAGAAAGAAGGGTTGGTGCAAAGTTGCAGCCCGATAGCTTAAAAACTGAGACACTAGTTTACGTAGCAATCGGAAGACGGACATGGCTAGATCGACTCGGCTAGTGATTCTGATCAATAATACAGGGGAAAATCACGTCTTACCTTTTCTTGTGAAAAGTCCTAAAAGTATTACAATGTAAATGGAAATATTAATTGAATGCATTTTTCCTTTAGGTGGAGGAGTATGCTGCCTTCAATGCAGCTTCCGGCAATATAACTCAACACGATGAGGAAATATCGCCGGTACAGGGAATCAATCCGTTTGCCCAGCCTTTTACACCCGCCCACTTGTCGCAGGTGGAACAGGAAGTCGTTGTGATGGCTGACGAGGAGCCGGCTAAAAATCAACCGGAACTTCAACTGCAGGAAGAACTAGAGGAGGAGCAGTACTTGGTTCAGCCTAATAATGATTATAAGTACTTCAATTTGGCTGATAAGGTTGCTGCTAATAAGCCAGAGCTCCAGGAGGAACTGCTTTCAGCTGCTAAGGACGCAACTTTTGAGGATTTTACAGATCAGCTACAAACACCCGAAAAATCGGTACCACAGCAGCAAATATTTATTGCGGCTGATGGCCTTGTTTCACAAGAGCAACAGATGTCTGCTCCAGAAGAACTACTTTCGCCAGCAGCCCCGGAGGATACGTTGTCGCCTGAAGCTCTAGAAGAGCCATTCTCGCCCCTCAAGGCTTCAGATGAACCTGCTCTTCCTCAGACTGAAGAAATTGCTCCTGTAATAAGTAAGACATTGGCGGAAGCAGCCCCAGAAATCAAGACGGAAGAACCGGTAGAAATAGCTGTTGTGACTGAGGTAGCTGCTGTGGCTGCAACAGCCACTGCAGCAGTTGCCACCATGACTGCATCCAAAGCCAAGGGCAAGCCTTGCTCTCCGGATACCAAGAAAGCAGCAACCAAGCCGGGAGCCACCGCCAAACCCAAGCCTGCAGCTTTAACTCCTTCCGCTATTAAGAAAATAACCGCAACGATTTCCACAACTTCTGCTCGTCCACGAACTGCTCCGATGGCCACAAAAACTTCTTTTACTAAACCATCGGCCACACCACCAATCGCAGCCGCACGTAAACCACTGAGCAGCAACCCTGCCGCTACAGTGAAAGCAGCGCCTAGGACAACAATGACCAGTACACGCCCAGCCACAGCTCCAGCGGGCAAAGCAGCTGTGGCAGCCAAGACTTCAGCCAGCAAACCACCTGCAAATGGCACCGGATCTGGAGCCAAAGCAACCACTCGCAGTCTGACCACCTCCATAGCTCGCAAACCAGTCGCAAACGGAACGGGAACTCCAGCCAGCAGTGTCTCATCTCGCAAACCAGGAACGACCACCGGAACCGGAGTGGGATTGGGATTGGGTGCTAGCAGCGCAGCTGGGTCGAAGCCGCGTTTACCGTCTTCAGCCCCTGCAGCGGCAGCCAAACCCAAGGTGTCGTCGCCACGCAGCGCCGTCACCAGCACAGTGCGCAAGGTACCCAGCACAAATGGAACTTCCCTGTCGGCTCGCAGTCCCACTAAGCCAACTCCAACAACCAATGGTTTGGGCAAAAGCTCCACCACTTCGAGCACAACCACAACGATCACAAAAACTTTCACGGCACGCCCGGCTCCAAAGTTTACACATTCGGCCACTTCTGCTACTAACAGCAACGGCAGCATGACTCGACGACTTCCGTCGGCAGGAAGCAGCACAGCGACATCGGCAGCAGCTCCTAGGAGGCCCTCACCACTGAAGTCGAGTACTACTACTGCTCAGAAGGCTTCGCCACTTAAAGCTTCCACCACACCACTGAAACCGAAAGCCAAAGAAAGCGCCCCCATCAAACCGTCGCCGGCTGGACTAAAGACGCGCAAGATTACACCTCTAAAGGGAGCTACTCCAAGCAAAGCAGCAGAAGTGGTACCCCCCGCTGAAGCCGCCAGCAATGGCGATGGGGCAAAGGAGGAGGCTGTCGTTCAACAAAACGGAAATGGACTACACGATGTGGAGGATGCACAGGTAATTCATGAGCAACTCGATCAGGAACATTTTCCCGTTGCCTCCCAGAACGTCGAAGTATCGCTTCTGGACTTTTAGAACACATCTAAAATGCCCGGAGAGCTGAAACTACTTTACTAATGCTATAAAACGTATTATGCAAAAGTATTTAGCCGATCAGAAAAACGAACAAAAACACGATACATTTGCAGATGAAATTATTTCCGACAAAAGATGAATGGCTTCAGACAGCTTCGAAAAACTTCGATTTCTTGATAGATATTTATATATATATATATATGAATGTATGTTATTAAAGTGGACCCAGAGCAAGCGTAACTTTTGTGCTATTTTGTGAAGGAAACAAATTGAAAGATACGAATATAACCATGTGCTTAGTTTTTTCTCGTTCATTTGCTTGAGGTTTTTATTTTTATTTATGCTCTGTTATTTTTGCTCATGTGCTACACGAAATATGTATCGTATTGTCAATGGTTTGCAGAAAGCAACAAAGCGCGTCTATGAAGAAACGGAATCAAATTTGTCATTACACTTTTATTGAAACTACATTCTCGAAAAAAGTAAAAAAAAAATATATATATAATTATGCAAAATAAGAAAATACGGCAAAAACATTATATAAAGGCGAAAGTTGTCGTGCAGCATAAAAAAAAAACAAAGAAAAAACAGAAATGTATACCTGTAGCTATTAGTCACGTATTACACGTAAAAAAAACAAAACAAAAAAAAACAAAAAAAAACCAATCAAAACTAATCCAACAAGATTGCAACATAATTGCGCAGCTGAAACAGTAGACTGTTAACCAGTAACGAAAAGATGAACACCTGTACTACTGATCTTAAACTAATGTGTTTTTAATCCACTTCTCAGCACAGCACTGAAAACACATGAATTTGAATTTGAATTTGAATTATACATTTTGTACACGTTCCTCCAGGATTACTTAAGCAAAGCTAAAAACCCAAGTTGGGCAGCATTGAAACATTCTTATATATTGGTTATGCAAATATAAAACTCTACCCAGTGTATTAATATAATTTGAACGAAAAACCCAAAAAAAAAATCGACGTTTTCTGTTTTAACACTTTTTAAAAACAGTTTTTCCTCTTATGTTTTGTTACCGCCAAACGGTTGAATCGTATTATTATTTTTTAATTTGTTAATTATGCCACACGAAAACATAACATCAGCAGAACAGTAAGCAGAACATTGAATGTAACTCCTGCATCTTTCTCTATCGTTTTTTCTCTTATGTTTTGTGACCAGAAAAAGGTCAATCGTATTACCTTTTAATTTGTTAATTATGTCACTTGAAAAATAGAACAGCAAGAGAAGATTGAATGTAACTCCAGCACCCCACTATTCACACTATACATATGTATGTTTAAAGCGATATTACCAATTAAAAATTAAACAAAACGAACTAAAAATACTTAAAGATAAAAGTTATCATTTGTTTTATTTTTAGTTTTATTGATTTTTGGTTTTTACATCGGATCAGAAACGATATATATAAATATATTTTTGTGGTAGGATGATACCAAAGCGACAACGACTCGAATTTATTGTATTGAGAAACCAATTTTGCCTGCTTTCGTCAAAGTAAAACCCAGATGGATAATTTTAAGTGATTAAGTTGCTAGATTTGAAAGTTTGCCTATATATAAATCAAATTTACATTAGATACACCCGACCGCGCAGAGGGTAACTATCGATCTTGTTGTCTAATTTAGAGAGTTAGTTGATTTGCTTTATGCTTTTGCCTAAAACCCGCCCAGTGCCCTTCACTTTCGTTTGCCTTATTATTAGTAGTTTGCTAACTAACTAAAGCGTAAGCTAATTATTATAATTACATTACATCTATTGAAAAGTTAAGTCGAAAGCAACATTGAGACATAGAGACTTAGACCGAGCCAGCAGGCAAAAGGCAACCCCCTGAAATGCAGCCCAGACTTAAGTAATGTAAAACCTTCACGGCCGCAATTAGTTTGGCTTGAATGGGCAAAATCCAACCCGACCCCCAACCATTATCTGGTCTAGTTCAGAGACAGACTGATCAAGTGATTCATAACCAATACTGCCGTATGGGGTTGTGGCTAATTCGGGGGACCGGGCCTACTCGTTCCGTTGCATTTAGACAAAGGAATATTTCTTTTTTATAAACATTTACAAATAAATGCATGGAAAAATCTTTATAAATTTAAACAACTACTGAAAACGAATAAATATGTATAATTTGCCAAATTACATACACAAAATATACAAAAGAAAACTAAATACATACATAAATCGATAAATTTATCTATAGCCAGATATCAGAAACAAAGAACATATTTGTGAGCGTGTAGTGAGAGGAAAAAATTAACAACAGAAAACCGAAATAGAAATTATCAGATATTACAACAAATTTATTACTAATAAATGTTAAATATACAAAAAAAACCTGCATTTTTTACAAAGTGCTTAACCTTTTATCAATCATTTAAGGGCGCCCCGAATTGAACTCATTATCGCCAGTGACCTAACCAAGGCCCTGCTGCAAGCCAACGCCTTTGCTCATTTGCATTACGACCAGGATGGCACGAACAAAGGCGCAGCTTGCGAGTGGAAAGGGAGGATTAAAAAACACAGGGGTACCGAGGAGGATGAGTTGCAATAGGAGCGCCTTGGTGGAAAAATAAAATGTTCGCGTGGGGAGTGCGACGTCGTCGATGACGCCTGCCTGCATGAATCACTCGACCGCCGACATCATGTGCACAATGTAATGAATCATTTGTCTCGAGGAAGAGCGGTTCGGGTTGGCAAGTACCCTCCTCAAACACAAGCCCAACACTTATAACCTCATTCACTTACAAGGTACGTGCTGGTAATTACCAATTTGTTCTCGACCCAAGTTTAACAATTTCCAATTTGTCCAAATAATTTTGCTTGTGCAAAAATATTTCTTTATTTTTGTAGAATTTTATTAGGATTTATTTAGCTTAATGTTCATTTTTTTTAGTTTCCTTACAAATCGATAATATATAAATTCATCTGAAAACTACAAGCTCGGCTTTTTTTCCATATAAAAACGAGGACTCGTTTTAAACATTCTACTTAAACCTTTTTTTATATATATGTCATAAACTGATAACTTAATTAATATTAATTAAATAATAATATTAAATGCGAATTTGGTTTAAATCCGTTTATAGGTTTTACATAAAAACTCGGATTTAAACCAAATTCGCAAAAAATATTTAGCTTCAACCAATCCAAGTTAAAGAAGAGAACATATTATTTTATTTTCGTTTTATTTTGTAGCATAGTTAAAAGTACGGCTAGTACGGGCCTCGTACTTATTGTGTGGGGAAACTCTTAGGGACTACATCCAATGCAATATACAGCGTTGGCTTCAAGGGATTGTGGCCGTATATATGGGACTGACTTAAGGCTAACAAATTTCAGGTTATCGGGTTTTTAGAAATTCTTGGCCTTCTTTATAAATTGATTTGCACCATTGTCCTGCGCCGGTCGCTTGTTGAATGGCTTATTGCCGAATTTGTTCTGACCGAACTTCTTAAATTTGGCAGGGCCGGCGGCACCACTTGAGAAGCGCTTAGTAAATGTCTTGCGCTTTAGCAGCGAGTTGGGCTCGAGAAAAACGGGCTGTTTTCCAATTATGGTCTCGTTGAGCAGGAAAGATTTGCAGAAGCCGTCGTCAGTTGTAAACTTAATAATAGCTTTGCCGTTTAACATCTGCACGCTCTCAATCTCACCGTTTGCGCTGAACACACTCCGCAACTCGCTCTCATTCACACCTATGTACAAATAAGGGCAAAGAATGTTTACTCAGTGAGAGTGAAATTGATTTTATGATTATAGACAAAACCTACCTTGTGCCAAGTTTGAAACTACGATTGAACGATACGAGGTGTTGCGTTCGAATCGGATAAGTTTCAACTCCAGGTTGTTTATGGTCTTGCCGTTCAGCTGGTTTAGGGCCTTTGTGGCATGCTCTGGTTCCTTGAAACTGATAAAGGCCAGGACAAACTTGCTGCAAACAATGTCGACGAAATTGAGTTCGCCGATCTTCTTGAATATTTTTTCAATGGCGTCCGAGCTGTAAGACTCGTGCTTGCCCACATTTTGAATAATAATGGTGTGTTCGGGTGTCTTTACTGCCTCATCCATGAACGACTGCAAACGCACGGTGATGAAGCGGGAGAACAGCTCGGTGCTGTGTAGCTTGAGGGCCTTGGACACGTCATCAGCGGATACGAAACGCACAAAGGCTCTGGGATGGCTGCGGTTGCCGGTAATGTTCACTGCCTCGACGGCACCGATCTTCTCAAAGTGCGCTTTAATATCCTCCTGGGTAACGTGGGGCCCAATTAGGCCGACCACCACAGTGCGATCGTTGTTACCGGCATTGTTCCGAACTAACGACACTCTAAGAACACTTCCATCCAGGGTCAGCGCCTTAGGCCTCGCCTCTAGAGCGGCGTCAGCACCAGCTGCAGTCTCAAAAGCAACGATGGCGTTGTTTGCCCCAAATTTGTTTGTGAGGCGATCCACTTTGGAAATCGGTCCGAATTTGGTGAACAAAGCAACCAAGTCCTTATGTTTATATTCTGAGGAGAAGAAAATATAGGATTACCTTTAAATGTTTTAATTCAAAGCGATTGAGAAGCGATTGTTTTCGAAATTCGAATGTGTTTTAATTTGGTCAACGGAGAAACATTGTTTTCGAATGTTACAATAGTTTAGTGGAATCGGACATAAAGTGAGTTTTATATTTACCAGTGGGCAAGTTGCTGACAAAAACAAGCTGATTTTTTGGCGTTTCTTTGGAAATCTTGCCGACAGCTATTTTCGGAATGCCACCCTTGGAAATCGGCGCCTCAGCAGGTGCCTCATCGTCATTATCTGAGTCGTCCTCCTCTGCCGCGTCATTGTTCTTGCCACCAATGGAAACCTGGCCGGGCTCGAGCTCGTCCTCCTCATTGTCATCATCCTCTTCATCGCTATCCTCCTCAGCCTCTTCATGAATCAACCCAGCTACTTCTTCAGCCTGAAATTTAGACAAAGAAGTTTTTGTGAAAAAATGGTAATGGGTGATTAAAGATACTTCGAGGGTTTTATGGAGCTATATATAATTCTTAATTTTCGTTGACACGACTATAATTATTTAAATAATATTAAATTCCAATTTTTTTTTTAATTTTTAGTTAAAAATATAAAAATTCAAATTAAAACGT
>JAJJHY010008598.1:42648-210980 GCA_021224005.1 Drosophila setifemur
ATAAGATTGTTTATACAGATGCACGTGTTTCTGAATTTGCAGGTTTTGTGTCCAAGATGTACAGTATTTAACAGGAGTACATTGCTGTAGAATGCCTCCCAAGGTGTACGCAATTTAGTAAAACTCACCTCGGAGTCGCTCTCCTCAGCTTGAAGCCCATTTTGGTCTTCATCGGATTCCTCCTCACTGGATGGCGGCACCTCCTTCACTGGCTGCTTCTTCGCCTTCTTGCCAAGCGACTGGATGGGGGCCACGGCCTCCTCCATCTTCTTGGCGGCGCGTGTGGCAACTATCTTCTCCACTCCGTTGGCGGCTTTGCCCTTGGTGGCTACTGTTTTCTTTTGGGCCATTTTGAAACTTAGTTTGTGGTTTTCGTGGGTAAAGCTGACAGCAGTCAAATGATTTCTGGCAAAATGGTCGCCGGAGTGAATAACGCGTTTTAACGTTGAATGGAAACGCACGTGGAAAGAGAATAGGGAACGAGTGTGACCAGACAGCTAGCTTAAAAAACTATTGGTGCAAAATGCCCCGGTGTGGCAATTCTGTCGACAGTAATGCCACTATTTCCAAAACATTTTATGAAATTAAATTTTATGATAACCATTTATTAGAATGCTTATATGAATTAAACAATTTAATGTTCAATATCCAATATTATAAATAATTTATTTATAATCACGACATTGTCAGCAATAGCCAAAAGATGGCGCTTCAAAGTCCGCGCACTCATCGATAGGCGTTCATTGTTGTATCAATTTGTGAATCTTTTACCGAGTTACATACTAAAGCAATTACTAACAATACTTAATTTACATAAAACACACTCACTGACAATAAAAAATAAAGACATTGTACTGAAGTACAATTTGGAGACGATTGCGACCTGTTACAGCTACACGTCTATCGGCCATCGCTACACGCTTATCGATAAGCGATAAAGTATACACATAAAAAATTTATATATTTATTAAACGTGTGCTAAAAAACAAAGAGCGGTGTGCGGGAGTAAACATTTCAGCAGGCGAATCAGCGAAGCAGCAACAACAGAAGAGGCAGCGAGGAAGGAACCGAAAAATATAATATAAAATAGAAAGCCTGGTCTGGAACCACTTACGCACTCACACACAACTAACTCGCAAATGAACGCCAGCACGAACGGCGGAGGGGGAGGAAGCGGGTCAGGAGCAGCAGCAGGATCAGGAGCTACTCCCGGGAGCACCCTCTCTGCCCCGGGCAACGGGGCCAGCACCACAAATTGCACGACCGCATCCGGCAACGGGGGTGGAGCTGCAAGCGACGATGCTGGCGGGGATGCCAGCTCGCGAAGACAGGCGACGCGTGTCTTTAAGAAAAGCTCATCCAACGGCAAGATCACCGTGTACCTTGGCAAACGGGACTTCGTAGACCATGTTACGCATGTGGATCCCATAGATGGAGTAGTCTTTATCGATCCCGAGTACGTGAAGGACCGCAAGGTGTTTGGCCAGGTTTTGGCCGCCTTTCGTTACGGTCGCGAGGACCTGGATGTCCTCGGACTGACATTCCGCAAGGACTTGTACTTGGCGCACGAGCAAATCTATCCGCCAATGCAGCTGGAACGCCCGATGACCCGGTTGCAGGAGCGGCTGATTAAAAAGCTGGGCCCCAATGCCCATCCCTTTTATTTCGAGGTGCCGCCTTATTGCCCCGCATCCGTGTCCCTGCAGCCGGCCCCTGGGGATGTGGGCAAGTCCTGCGGTGTGGATTACGAGTTGAAGGCGTATGTGGGTGAGTCCAAGTCCGGGTCCGGATCCCGGTTGTTGGTTGTATGCCGAGGGTGTGTCCATGTCCGGCGGTCAGAAAAAGTCAAAATCATTGTTGAGCGCACTAGCTGCAGCAGTACATACGTATTTATGCATATATTCTCTTGCACATATCATATTTAAGTACAGTTCAATCTCGCTAAGTGCAACATTTTCTCTAAAAAATGTAAAAAGGTCAGAAAAAGTGCTGATAGTTAATTAAATATGCGTGAAATAAATCCATAATAGCATTGTCTATGTATTCCCCACTGTTCTATGTGTAAGAAGTTGTGCATGTTAGATGTTGTTCTAGGGAAGTTTGAGCTATGAGATTTTGACTGAAACTTTCCATATGCGTGCATGTGTGTGTGCTTTTGTAATTTAGCGCATGTGTCACGCGGTCGGTAACGCAGGGGTTAATTAATCCAGCTACGTCGAGCTGTGCAAAAATGTCATTGGGCTTGGTGACGCAGCAACCCACCTAATTGGAAATCGACGCCTTTTAATTGGAATACGATTCGGCCGTTCTATCGTAGTTATTGTTGTTGCTGTTCGGTTTAATTAGTCGCCATAGTTGACTTTGCAGGAGTTTTTAATTTTGGCCAGTCTCGAAAGGCTGAAATTGAATCTTGAAACCTCTTGCCCGCGTTTTTTTTTTGCTTACAAAAGCTTGAAACGTCTCCCCTTTCGCTTTTGCAATTTGTGGCTTCTTTGCAATAATCATTGTAGAAAAAAATCAACAACAGACACTTCTGCTTGTTTAGCAAAAATATTGGCTACTTTTGTGGAAGTTACTCGCGCATACAATACGTATTTGCTATTCGCACGCGCATTTCCAATCGCTGCTATCCTCTCTAATATCCCCCGACCCCCAGTTGTCTGCCCTGTTAAGCAAACATCGCTATCTATTTGGTTTGCCTTGTTTTGGGCGTTCATTTTGGGGGCTTATTGCTTTTATTGTTGTTGGCATTCTGCTCTTATCAGGCGACCAATTTGCGTACGGCCATAAAGAGATTAATGAAAGAGCAGTAGCGAAGTCAATTGACGCCTGGGTGGGCCTTTATGTATCTAAGGGCTTTGGCTTCTGCTGCTTTTCTGTATAAGTGTATAGTGTATCAGTTAACACATTTAACATTTTGTACTTAATAACAATTTGAAGAGCTTTAACTGAATTCAGAGGTTACAAGGTCATTTCAATATGACTCCGAAACAGTCAATAATTTTTAGCCCGAGGTTGCGTATTCCATGTATATAACTATATACATAAGTCACCTCCTCTCAAACGTATACATTTGATTTCTAGGAAAACTTCGTTATGCATGCCTAAAAAGAATACCTTCTTCATCGAGAAGATGAAGAGAAATAATTTTATAACCGAAGCTCAATAACTCAAAACCCTGTATGTTTTTAGCGCGAAACCTAAAAAATGTAAGAGATTTCAAAATAATTTTGTAAAATTCTAATACTAGAAACTGTGTCATATTTACCAGTATCATTGTTTACTGAAATACATATCTGAAAAGCCACTTCAATACAATGTGGGATTTTCTATTCAGTAATTCGCAGAAACGATTTCTCACCGCTCACCTCTTCCTCCCCGGCCGCTTCGAGCAGACCTTTTATTTGCTTAGCGTCTGCTGACTTGTTTATTTAATGTGCCTCGCTTCCATGTTTTTGGCATAAACAATTAGCTTATGGGCCCCCTCTTGACGCAACAGGATTTATGATCTTCCGAATGAAAAGCATTTCGTTTAATTGGCAACAGCGAAATCGGTTGGCATTGAGCTGTCCATATTTGGCTGCCAAACAAAATATGGCGGCTCATCTCTGGAGCTGTGTTTAAGAATTCTACGAATTCGCAACGGTCTATGACTCAGTCTTTTGGTTAAACATAAATAACGCTGTCCTCACTAATCACCGGAAAAGACACACCCCCAATTAAAATATGCATACGTCACATGAAATTTGTATTTTAGCCGCATAGGCATGGGCCTTAACTAATCGTGTTTATCACTCTTGCTAGGTGAGCACGTGGAGGACAAGCCGCACAAACGGAACTCGGTGCGCCTGACCATACGAAAGGTCATGTACGCCCCATCCAAGGCCGGTGAGCAGCCGTCGATCGAGGTCAGTAAGGAGTTCATGATGAAGCCAAACAAGATCCACTTGGAGGCGAGCTTGGACAAAGAACTATATCATCATGGCGAGAAAATATCGGTCAATGTGCATGTGGCAAACAATTCAAATCGAACGGTGAAGAAGATCAAGGTGTGCGTGAGGCAGTTTGCCGACATTTGCTTGTTCTCGACGGCCCAGTACAAGTCAGTGGTGGCGGAGATCGAGTCGGAGGATGGGTGCCAAGTGGCGCCGGGATTCACCATGTCGAAGGTGTTTGAGCTGTGCCCGCTCCTCGCAAACAACAAGGATAAATGGGGCCTGGCATTGGACGGCCAGCTGAAGCATGAGGATACCAATCTGGCATCTAGCACGCTCATTACCAATCCCGCCCAGCGCGAGAGTCTAGGCATTATGGTGCACTACAAGGTGAAGGTGAAGCTGTTGATTAGTTCGCCTTTATTGAATGGCGATCTGGTGGCCGAGTTGCCCTTTACGTTGATGCACCCGAAGCCCGAGGAGGATGATCATCCGTTGCTAGGTGAACGTTCGCCACGTGCAAGTCTGGCCGGAGGTGGACAGCCGCTGTTAAGTCTTGGCGATGAAGGCGAGGGCGGAGCAGCAGCTGGCGGCCTGGGACAGGCACAGGATGTACCCACTACCACCAATCTCATTCAGCTGGACGACGACGAGGCGCAGGACGATGACATTATCTTCGAGGATTTCGCCCGCCTGCGTCTGAAGGGCGCCGAAACAGAGGCCTAAAAATAAAAAAACCTAGTTTTTCGGATTCCAACTTTGATTGCCCAGCTGTATAATATATTCAAGTCATTTTCGGCATTTGTATCATACGGAAAGATAAAAGTTCGCGCAGCCGCTAAATGTAAAGTTTTATAACAGCCAATATCCACGGGAAATAGTTTGATGTAAGCTATTTGATATGTGTAGGCCATACGTTTTAGTATCTATAGGGTTTAAGCTGAAAGTGTACGAATTTTAAAATGTGAAATTGTTTAACAAATACACAAATCTACAAACACACACACACAAGCAAACTAGACACACAATGTAATGCGCATACGCCTGCAACAGTTGAAACAATGCACAAACATTAAATTTATTTAAAGCCGAAATGTCAATTTTTTATTTCCGATATTTTTACCAATTCAAAGACTCGATTTGTTAATACAAAACACGCAATCGCCATTTCTTCTGACACAAAGTATGAACTTTGACTACAATTTTGTTGTCGTTATTGTGGCACATCAGTTATCCGTTAATACATAAAAGCTTTAAATGCAATTTGTTTTGGTGTTATTATTGCCTTTAAACAAATCTTTGCAATGGGAGAACACGGAAAAGGAAAAGTCTTTAATATAATCGCCTAAATGTATTGAGAATAACTTAAACAAATATAATTATGATTTTAGAACGGTTTGATTGAAATGTCACAGAAATATCATACAGATTAATAACTTGATCTGTTGATTCAGTCCACATACATTTCCACGAAAACAAAATAATAACCTTGCGTTAAAAAATTATTGACAAAATAAAGAGCACTGTAAGCTTAAGCTAAATAATGTTCTGAATGCATGAGAAAATTGTTTTTAAATAGTCTTTAGTAATTAATCCCTGAAAACACTGTGACCCTTGGAAAATTCCAAAATTTCTATCAAATTTCTGTTAGAAAAAGATTTGTTACGACAAAGTTCCGATCATTAATCTTACTATAATTGGCATTGTCAAAATCGAAATTCCTCAACGAAAACAAACTCGAGATGCACGAGAATGTAAAATTACTTTAGGGTCACAAATTTGGAAATCAAATTGGTAGCTTGTCCATAGAAAGTGAATCACAGAGCAAAAGATGCAAAATTTGGTTTCTTTATTTTTCTGGCGTCTGTTAACGGAAAAAAATAAGAATTCTCGATTAGGAGAAATTTATGGATTAAATGCTTTACTCTAAGGATTTTAAATGCGAACTTTAGCTCGAATTTGTTTTAGTGCCCCGACTCGCCCCAAGCAACAGAAACATAAGTAAGAGAACACAGAAAATACTGAAACATAAAAAAGAAATTAACATATTTTAAAATGCATTTTTATAGCGCGTATTTGTACGTTGACACCGATTGCATAGGTTTGTTAGAATGTTTTTATAAAGTGGGAGATGCCAGAACATGAAGGAAGAAGGAAGTTTATTTACATAGGCGTGCATTACAAATTGGTTAAATGGATACAATATGCTAACAAATATATTAGAGCAATTTAATTAATATATATATGTAAATGTGAATTTAACCGGAAAATTGCATTATTTATATCAAATTATGCAAATATGGAAAATATACAAGTCAATTTACACTCCAGGCGAGTGTAAAGCATTTAAGCCGACAAAAATCAGCTTATAAACAATATTCAGTGAAAATACTAAGCGAAATTTCAACATCATTTTTATAATACCTTTTATATATTGAAATACATACTTATATAATTATATAGCAAGTGAAATGGAGAACAACCCTTTTGTAGCCTGCACAAGAATGATGGAGAGGAACTATTTTATTTTTTTAAATACGTTTTTTGTCTAGTACCAAAATGCATTCAATTTGATAAATGTTTAATGTATGATAATATACAACTAGGCGATAGAGATATAGATTTTTACATCCGTGCGCATATGCATATGCGTACACTCGGGAAGAAGTCCACGATAGTTGAAATGCTAATGTACGTACGAGTATTACATGTACCTACCAAAATTGTAACGTCATATAGCATAATCCATAGCATATATGTATGTATGAGAATCGAGGAACAAAGATGGATAATCTAGCCACCCTAGCCCACACGCCAAGCGAGCGATCCGAAAGAAATACGGAATCTATAACTACCTACCTATGTCTAATCAAACTGAAAAGCGATATGCGAATTATTTAATGTTGTTGTTTAATGTTAAAAGAGACACCGATAATGGCGATCATAATTAATGTGAACAATAAAATAAAATGTTGGTCGGCACGTTGGAGTTGCATGTGTGAGCGACAATGTCCGAAAAGCTTTAATCTAATCCGTGTATTTAATGAGAGGGAATCCATAGCTGACAGGGTAGAGAGCCGCATTACAACAAGATTTATTTGAGTTTGTTGTATTGATGCCGAAGTCCATGCCACGATATGCCCTGCTTTGGCTCCACCGTGCCCATCAAATAATTTATAATATATATACGCGCATTATGCAAACGCAACCAGAATACAGCAAAACGATAAAAAACTAAATTATTTGAATAATGAACTCGCAATGCAAATGCAACAATGTTTAGAAATACCAATACATTTATTTTTTATTTTATTATTAATATTGTTGCACAATTTAGAAAATAATGATTTAATGAATAATTAAATATTTTTGATGTCCAGTACCTATGTATGGGAAATCTGTGCAACAATGTTGGGGGAAAATGCGATATAACAACGCTCGCTTTGCATGAACAAATTCAAATTTAAACTACTAGAAATTAAATACAATTATAAATAATCAGAGTAAGAGATTTCAGATTCTGGTGCGGAGAGAAGTAACTTGAATAAACACATGAAAATTGTTTCATATAGATACTTTTAAATGATTCTTTATTTTTCTGGGTTTCCTTTATTGGAGTATTTGCATCGATTACATGCGATTACAGTTACGGTGATTCTGTTTATAGTCCAATGCTCCGGAAAGCTATCTGAATTTAGCCTACGGAACACATCTGACCCAAAACCAATCGCAGTCTAAGGGTTTGGACCTGGTTGGGGATCAAAATTTATGCATTTCGCGTAACCGGAATAATTAATTAATGTACAATGGACTTTGGTGCACCGCTGCGGTTAGATGGCTGTAGCAGAAGCCGGGAAAGAGGGACATTATAATGAGTGGAGCGGTCAACGGATAACCGCAATGTGGAAAAGCTGTTCGGTGTTCCCATCCCCAATTCCCATTTTATTGTACATTGCCGGCTCGAAGTTCCCAAAAAGGATTGCTATCATAAGCACTTAAAATGGGCTAAAGCTGGTACAGTTTTTGATGGGGCTTGCTGTGGCCGTGTCTTGGGTATGTGGCAGTCATTCAGTCAACCTGTGTTCTTCATTTCCGGTGCAGCTTAAGAGCCGTGATTCCTTCCCGAGTCCTTTCTTTCCTATGTATGGATGTACAGTTAAAAAAAATATATGGTATACATACTAATTTATTTATAATTTTTATACCCTTGCAAAGGGTATTATAATTTTGACCAGAAGTTTGTAACGCAGTGAAGGAGACATTTCCGACCCTATAAAGTATATATATTCTTGCTCAGTATCACCAGCCGAGTCGATATAGCCATGTCCGTCTGTCTGTCTGTCTGTCTGTTGCTATGTAAACTAGTCTCTCAGTTTTAAAGATATCCGTCTGAAAATTTGCACCAACCCTTCAATCTGTTGCAGGTAGTATGTAAGTCGGAACGGCCGAATTCGGAACACTACATCACATAGTTGCCATAGGAACGATTGGGAAAAAGTGCCATAAATTCGCTATTTTTCAAAATTATTTATTTATTTTTTAGGAAACTCTTTGCTCCGTTTGTGCGCAGTGGAAAAGGCGAGCAGCAGCAATGGCATTGGCAGCGGAAGTTGCTCGCCTTACCCAGCCCAACCCAAACGAAACGAAACCAAACCAACTCGACTCGGTCCATCTCCGTTCCGGAGTCGCCTTCTGTTTTCAGTCTTTTGCGGCGGACCTACCTTTCTCCAACTCATGCTTTGTATGCTGTATGGTTTTCATTTCCGGTTTCCGTTGCTGTTGAGTTACTTAAGCGGATTACAATAGCGCCAGCAACAGCAGCTCCAAAACCAAAGCGTCGGAGGACTCCCAA
Source organism: Drosophila setifemur (assembly GCA_021224005.1). Taxonomy (NCBI): domain Eukaryota; kingdom Metazoa; phylum Arthropoda; class Insecta; order Diptera; family Drosophilidae; genus Drosophila; species Drosophila setifemur. The sequence goes on from JAJJHY010008598.1 coordinate 51,436, forward strand.
GGAGAGGAGTGACAGCCCATGAAGTCGTCGATCTCAAGCACTGTCCCGGTTTGTATATTTACACAATGCGCTTAGTTTTAATTGAGATTTATTGGTGCTATGCAGGCGTGTTATTATAACCTTGCAGAGGATATTATAATTTTGACCAGAAGCTTGTAAAGCATTGAAGGAGACATCTCCGACCATTTAAGTATATATATTTGCTATTAAATAACTATTTTCAGCTAAAGTTCAGATTTTCCGAGCTAGAACTATGGGAGAAAATGGGTCATTGGGCATTACTCTGTTGGTTTCGAAGACAATGAATTCATTCTTGGAAAATATATTTTTATAGACATTAAAGCCGTTTAATACGTACATCGAAATGTAAAGATAAGCTCTGTTACTTTCCCGTGATCTTGAGAGAGCTTACACTTGCGAAACCTCTCTTTTCTTTTATAAATTATGCAGCGCCAGGTTTGACAGAGTAATGAGGGAAGCTCTTACGATAAGGTTAGGTTTTAAGCACGTCTTTGGCTTTGCTCTCCTATATTATATTAGCGAATTGAAAGTCACGTTTTTTTCGAAAATGAAAAGCTATTGAAAATGTTGACAAGTTACATAAATGTGTGAATTTGTGAACCGCAAAATAAATAGCATTTAAAAAATAATTTCGTATATAAACTCACGAGGTAAATAATATATTTGCAAAATTTAAACAAAATATTTATTTTTTGGAATATTCAATGAAAATCCAACTCAATTCATTATCAAAGTGTGAAAAAATAATCTAAAGGGTTGTAGAGCAAACCCTAGCTCGTCCAGCTCATCATGAAAATCTCGCATAGAAATTGAAATAAAGTTGAAGAGAAGAGAGTTGGTGCTAATCAAGAATTCAGGAAGAAGAATTATATTTGTTTTGTAAGGCGACTGTTTCTTTTTACATATACACATAAAAATACAATATGATTGACCAATTTTTAATTTCGATTTTTTCAATTCAAATTTTTTTTGTAAAATATGAAATTAACATTTTAGAGTGGAATATTTAAAACAAAATCGGAAATCTATAGCTGCCATACAAAACGATCAAATGGTTTGACGGCAACTGGTCTGCAAGTGTATTCGAAGCTTCGGACCCGGAAGCTAGCCTTCCTTTCTTCTTAGTAATGAACTTCTCGTTTAACCAGCTGGGTACGAGCAATGCATCCATTAATATTGGGTCGGTAGGACCACTCCCCAATGCTGATGGTTTTGGGGACAGCCCACCTGTCGGTTTTGTAATGAATACCCGTTTAATTTTAAAAGACTTGATTTGCTTTCGACTCGTATTTATATATTTTTAAATTACTGTATAAAACAGTTAAAGGCATTTAAGCCTGACAATTGGCATTTTCCCATTTCTGAGCCATTGTCTGGTAGAAGTTCACCAACTCGGCCATGCTTACGTTAGCCAACAATTCGTTGATCTTCGGAACGAAGAAGTTCTGGTAGAGGAAGTCGGATACCTTGGGCTGGATCTCCTCGAGAGCGAGGGGGACCAGAGTCTTCATAATGCGGTTCCAGAAGTTGTTGGTGGAGATGTTCCACAGTGTGTTCCAGTTGTCCAGCTCCACACCAGCCAGATAGATTGATTGCTTGAAGTCCACCACGCGCAGACCAGACGAGTTGGTCAGGCTGTTGGCGAAGCTGTAGCTTCCGACGAAACGCAGGTCGTAAAAGGCTTCGTTGATCACATCGTTTTGTTGAATGGGCAGCTTAAAGCCTCCAATGTTGATGAATCCGTCTACCTCAGCAAAGCCCAGAACCTGGATCTTGGGAAAGATCAGGTCGAAGGAAGCCTCACCCGTCTTTCCGTAGTCGCTGGCACTCAGCACCTGAAAGCTGTCGAGTCCCTGGATTCGGATATTGGTGACATTGCCTACGACGGTATAATCATCAGTGATGTACTCATACTCGTAAAAAGGATTAACGATGGGGGCCAGAACGGGAATATTTCCATAGCCACAGGGCATGATGCTTTTGAAGGCCTTCAGGAAGCGGGTCATCGACGAGGTGAACTCCGCACTGCCTGCCTGTTGCACCACCGGGGTTGCACTGACTGCCGACAATGCCGCAAGGGCTACAAGGAAGATTTGAAAGGAGGGAACCATTTTAATTACTGTTCTGGTTGCAATGCTATTGTTGAATGGTCAACGAACTGGGACATGGGCTTTTATAGCCCCATTCTTATCTATTTGGGTAGTGCTCGATGGGTATTTGATCGATTGCGAATCGACGGAATCGCTTCTTGTTTGCTCATACCGGGACTGAGTCGTGTTTATCTTATGTCGATCATGACTGACTCACCCATAAGCGTGGCTCTCCAGGGGGTTTCTCCGTCAGGCAATCCATTGTTTACTTAATGGCTGATAAAAATGATAGTCCATTTGTTTGAATGAAAGTATACATTTCGAGGAAAAAAGTGCCTTATTGATGGGCTTTTAACCACTTAATGCAGTTAGCAAAGTGAAATTTCACCTGAATTTTGCAATTGACAATCACTTTTCGAATGTTATTAAGACGCTAGGCCAGGTGCTTTTTTCCTAACTAAAGTTTGACCAATTCCATTTACTTATCATTTAAGCTATTATTCGGAAACGTAATTTTTTTTAGTTTAATCTTATTTTTTAACAAAGTGGTGCTGATGATATACTATTCCATATTCGATCTGAAGATAACAGTCTATTGGCATGCCAAATTCAAATATTTATGGAGGTTAAGTATTTTGAGTAACAGATAAAATCTGGTTAACGCAATAACTCTTTTAGAAAAGGGGACTCGGTTGGCCTTGTTCAAAACAGTTTTCAACTTCTTCATTTGCTTTGTACGAGTATTTGGATGGTTGTGCTTCTTTTTCTCTTACAATTTTGTGTGTGTTTTATTTGGATGCCTTTGTTTCAACATTTTGATTTGCTTTGGTCTGCTCCAGCCGGGCGCTGCAGAAGAAAGAGGATGGGAGAGTGTGGAGATGGGATGATGTCAGCACCATTGAAGCTTTGTTCGGATGTTTCACTTGAAATGCAAAAGTTCAATTTACTGGAGGCGCCAGGTTCTTTGCTTTCTTTACTCGTGTTGCGTGCCCCGGCAGACCGGAAAACAGCTGCACTGGCACCACCCCCATCCGCTCCATCCTTCCCTGGCTGCCGATTCCATTCCCACTACCACGCAGGCACCAAACATGTGTACTCGACATGAAACAAAGCAAATGTGAACCGAGCAGCTTCTGCACTGGACAGTTGTTACCGCTGGGCAAAGACGTCCAGTTTCAGGTCCAGGACCAGGTCCTGCGACTGGTTTAGATTCTGTTTCTGTTTCTGGCTATGGTATCCAACTCGCTCTGACTCTCCCCCAATCCTCGCAAGTGCATGTGATTGAATGGACGTGGAGTCCACTGATAAAAAAATTAAAAACATGCATTCAACCAAAATAAATAAAAAATAGTCTAAAAATAAAAAAATTACTTATCGTGATTCCTTCTAAATATTGTGAAATAAGGTAAAAATTATGATTTATTTCATTTATATACATATGTTTTGATATATATTATATATTTCATGAAGCCAACTCTAATAGATATTTTTGTATTTAATTGGTGTTTGAATAATTCTTTGCAATTTGAATGACGTATTTGGCGCAGTGTTTATGTGATTGAATGGACTTTGAGTGTAGTACAACACTACGAGATGACGATGTCGATGGCCAGCGTACCATTGCCGTTTTACCATGCAAATGCCGGGAAAAACATTTTTCGAACACAGCTCCAGAGGCATGGGTGGGAGTTCTGGGGTTCTGGGCTCTGGAACAGCTGCCGTCTGCCATCCGCCGGTTTGGCCTGCGGCCTTCAATGATGAGCGCAATGTTCATAACCTCACCCCATGCCAGCCACCCCCCGCTCTCGATGGGTTTGAGGAGGGTGTGGGTCAGGGTGTGTGTTCATTGGCGGGTGGTTGGGCTTTGCATGCTAATTCCCTGCAGGTGAACATGGGCTAGCGAACGAAGAGACCGTGTGCCGTGTGCCCAGCGGCTTAACAAGATCCGTATTTCGAATCTTGTATATATACATACACTGAATTAAGAAAAAAATGTAGCCCAGCGACTCGTCCTAGAATATAGATGCATTGTTGATTTTTGTTCCCGGTTTGTGCTATAAAGTGAAATCGACTTATAAGTGTTTCTAAATAAATGTTCCATATTTCTATCAAAATATAATATTAATTAAGGAGGAGACTTAATAATTTAAAATTCACTCATGTTTTCTAGTGTAGTTTACCTGCCAGTTGGGCACATAATCTTTTCCTGTTCTGGACAGATCAAAGTGAAAACTGACCGCATTACTTGCTACATACATATATGTATGCAGAACTGTAGCAACCACTGATTATGGGCTCCACTTCATTTGTGCCACAACAAAGCAGGCACACAGCCAATTTGGTTGGACATACGGCTAATTGGCCCAAAGTGCGTATGCTTCGTTGAGTGGTCGTACCCGGAGGAGGGTGCTGGATGAAGGAAGCGAGGTGACAGGAAGCGAGGCTTCTTGATTATACTTCCGCTCGCCTAATAGAAACTGCGCCACAAAAACCACATTATGCCGGCGCCTTGTCGCCCTCAAGACGAGAATGAACATCCTCTATCCTGAATATATACCTGAAGTGGGCCACCATTCCCACTTCCCATCTCTTCATCCGTCCCTCTGTTGGCCTCTTTTGGATTTGGTTTCGGTGCTGTGCAACCACAAAACTTTTACCGTTGTTTTGGTTTTGCCCGTCGCTCCCTCGCCCACATGTATTGGCCAAATTAATATTCTCAATTGGAAACTTTCCAACAATAGTTGTTGGCAGAAAAGTTTTTCAAAGCTATTACACTGCGAGAAGCGGAAATTTGAACTCTTTCCCTCTAGCTTAAATTAAAATATAAATGATAAGTAATACTTGGTATTAATTTGTATTGTCCAACTAATGAAGGTGAAGATTTATTGACAAAATTTTAGTATTATTATTGATTTGCAAATCCACTCCGTGGCTTTAAAGTTTATGATCGCAAGGAAGATTTTTTTGAGCAGTGGATTGTAGCGGAGGCTACACGAAACTTTTGTATGTGGCTTTTGTGTGTTGTTGGGTTCTAATAAGTCGCCAGCTATCTAACAACTCAAATCTTAGAAAATTTCAAAATTCAATTTTCATTCGGCGGAGAGGGGACAACAAATGCTCACCTCATCTTCATTTGTGTCCCTTGTGGCCCACCAATCACAAATCCAAACCCACTCCCACAACCATCTCTCAACCACAGAAGCTGCACGGCCAAGAAATACCATACCCAGGCACTCAGGGTGGCAGGCAAGCGAACAAACATTTTTGAAACTTGCTTGAATAGATTATTAGGAATTATCAAAACTTAATTTAGCTTAAGAGTGCTCAACACAAAAGGGGGCAAGCGGGCAGATGCGGGTGGCTAATGAATCACCGGTGGGTTAGAGGCAGGTGACAAACAGCCAGTGGCTGCACCACTTGAAAGGCGGCTTTTGAAGTGGTTGTCGTCGCAAAACTTTTGACTTGGAAAGCGACCTGTCAAGCCCATTGATCTTGCAGAGGCTTTGTTGTGGACTCTGATAAATCCGGGACTAATCGGCTTAGGAGTAGCTCGTGGCACTTAAAAGTTTAGCACATGCGATTCAAGCTCGCACAAAAAATACAACAGCGCTGGAGCTTAGACACTGCACTCAGACAGCTAATTGGAAGGTGAAATCAGAAATTAAATTGCTGATAACCCATCAATAATTTTAGGGATTATTTAATATTTCATTTTACAAAATAAATAATGCAAATAAAAAAACAAAAGCTAACACAAAAGTTGCATCAACACTTTGTTAGCTAATTTGCAAGGAAAATTTATTTCCTTAAATTGAAGCTGAATTCTCGAAATTGTTTTTTCTTAATTTTTATGATAGGTTTAAATACGGGTTAAAAAACTTTTGTTAATAGAGTCAAGATCGTAAAGCCCATTCACATTAAAAAGCCTCACAGTTTAAGAACAAATAAAACTAAAATTGTTTCTCTAAGAACATTTTTCCCAGATGCTTTATTTACCTAGGGTAGCAATGGATGTGGACCAAACAGAGGCCAGGACATGGATCGATCTAATGAGGCTACGGAGCGGGCGTTCCGGTGTGGACTGCCTGCCATCTCCAGCTGCGTAATCGGCTTCAATTAAATCAAGCCAAACGACACCGGCAATTGGAGCGTTCTTTTGTGCTTCCACGGACGCAGAGATGTCGGAGCTGGCAGCTAAATAGACCGACGCTTCGAAAGCCGGCAACTGGCATCCTTGGTGACCTCTCAGACCGCCCAGCCCGCCCAGCCCGCTTAGCCCGATCCATGGACCCGTCCTTTCACTCCATCTAGCGTTAATAACGAGGCGCAAAATTTACAACGAAGCAGCAGCAGAAAAAAGCAACATCGGGAAGGAATACTTGAGTTACCTTTACCTTGCCCTTGTCCTCGTCCAAAGTCGATAATCGCCAGGGCCAACGGATGTCCAATTAGTTGTGTGCCAGCTTCCGGCTCTGGCTCTCTTCCGGAACCGAACCGAACCACCTCACTCCTCCCCACATTACTCACCACCCGCTGGCTATCTTTCTCGCCAGGTTTGGTTCCTGTCAATTGCAGTAGCTTCGATTGCCACTGCGATTGCCAGTTGGAGGTTCTGTTGAGGGGCCGCTGCTCATTGTTGTCCGTGGAGCGCCGATGGCATAATTTTGGGATTTGCTTGCCAGTCAATTGCCAGCAATATGCATAGACTGATGATGGGCATATACGAGTATGGATGTTGGCATGGGGCTCATGCTGATTATGGGACGTACGGCTGCCTTATCCGGCCGCCTAATCAATACCGATTTATGCCCTGAAATCCCATTTCGGATTTTGAAGCGGAGACGCGCTTACGCGATAAAAATTGAATAATGGATTTAGCGGCATAAATTGAGGTTGAACTTGAGCCATGTCAAATGTTTCATGTATGTGTTTCAGTAATTCATTGTATGTGTGTGCCTGCGATGTGTATGCACTGAGAAAAAACATAAAACGATAGTAATGAACGAAATAGACTATTATCAGTGTTAACTTCATATCACTAAACAGTATTTTGCGTGAAATTTGCTGGAACTCGTCTCGTTATTATTATCCCGCCAAAGGACTTTTTTTTCGGAGTGTGCCAGATTCCTTCCTCCGTGCATGTGTGTCTGTGACAGGAAGCCAAACAAAAGCAACATGTGTAACTTGTACGGCCTGCCTTTTGACGGTTGAAAAGGCGAGAGGCTGGAAAAATCTATTAGAACGTGTTTCGCCTGCCAACCCGCTACTTGTCCCCCATCTCTTAACTCGTTGTACCCTTCCCATTTTCCCTGCTCGATCTTCTGCTTATATTTCACCCGTGGGCATAATAAGCTTCGCTTTCGCTCTCCTTCAGTGAATACGAGTATATATACTTTTTTTACTTATTTATTTTCACGTGCGTGTGTGTGTGAGTCAGATATTTACTTATGATTGAGTTGCGTGGCAGTGGAAAAAAGGCAATGGCAACCCTCGAAACAATTTGGAAAGAGATTGCGGTTGCTTTACTGATTTTCCCACCCATTTTGTGTGCGTTTCTCGCCTCTTTTCTACCGCTTTCCCTCGCTCACAGCGCCGTGTGTGCGAGATGAAAATTTAAATTGATTTTGCATTGTTTGACTGTCATTGTTGTTGCCTTCAGCACAGGGATGTTGTTTTTTGTAGCCCTCGATAAACACTGAGCTTAAATTATTAGAGATTTCAATTTGTGACTCGCAAGCAAACCACACAACGAGACTGAATGGAGCCACAGAAAGTAAAAAATGGAAAACTATAATATACTAGTGCTTTGCGAGAAAATAGATCAAAAAAAGTAAACGAGCATTAAATATGATCTCATTTGTTACGTGGTTTTCAGACCAATATATTTTTATCCCGAATTTTGATGCACCCATCTTCGACATCACCCACAGCACATCTCCACTTCTGATGGCCTTTGTTTATATTTTGCCCAGGAATTATTTGTTTATATATGAAATTGTTTAACGCTATTGTTCGTTCGTTTTTCCTTCGCTGTTACTGCTCATTCAAATGTTTATCGGCTTGTGCGTTGATTTTCCGCTTGCTTTGGTTTTACAGCTCCGCTTGAATCCCACCTCCAACCTCTGCTGACAACCTTTTCCTTCTTCGAAGATTTTTCCCATATCCATGTCAAAAGACGGATCCACAGCACGTGCATGGTAGGGTTAAGCATAACTACCATGTGTGGGGGAGGTTGCAGAGGGTTAAGGGTTAACGGGGCAGCGGTTACTTTGGGCCCATGGATTGGTAATTGAATTTATTGTTTGACATTCAAAGTACCTTCGAGTCAATTACGCTGGAAAATTGGTATCAAAATATTTACGAGCTGTTTATTGCATTACGCAAACTTGATGCTTCCGGCAAACCAATTCAAAGCAAACGACACAGAAAAAAAAGGTCTGGGTAAGGTAATGCAATTTACATGCGGTTGCCGTGGACCCGATAAAATATCAGGGTAGCTGGCCGTGAATAAACATTGGTGAGAAAAAATTTCAGGCCAGGTTGGGTTGCCGAAGTGTAAATTGCTGCGTCAATTATATCCCGGAAGTGCTTTATTCCTTAAGAGATAAAAAAAAACAAATGTGGAGAAAGTCAATTCAATTGATACGTAAAATAAATTTGTAAGGGAAAGAAATACATCGAAATGCGTTTTGATAATACAAAATTTGCGTTCGACATCAATAAATAATTTAACAATTTGAGTTCCTAAGCTTTGTTATCTGGTTTTGCATAAGCTTCGGAAACTAATGATATTGGCCAGAAATTGGAAACCATATAATTTACAAGCCAAATTTGTTTGTATGATTTAATTAATGTAAACGAGAAAATTAAAAACTAATATTCTATTTCATTTTATTAATTTACTTTATAATTTATTATGTTGCAACTATCGGCAAACCTTTGCAGAGGGTATTATACATTTTTCCGAAAGTTAGTAACGCAGGAAATTATCCTTTCTTTTTGCTTAGATTTAAATGATTAGTGGGGAATAAACAAAAAATATAGTAGATATGAGTGTAAGTCGGCGCCGACAAGCCAATCTGCATATAATGTCACACATTTGTCATCTCTGAAATGAAGACACCATCATCGCGTCGCCATCAACAGAGCCATTTCTTAGACCGTATTTCACTTGGCCATCAGATAAACGAGCTGATGAGTTACAGTTAATTAGGGCGAATGCATCAAACTGCCAAGGAGGTACTCCTCAGTACCTCACACTTCTACCACCCACTCCCGCCCGCATGAATTATTCATAACAATGGGCAAGGACAACGCGAGCTAAGCTAAGCCATGCAATTAAATGCAAACAATTTGCCATAATTTATGTGCGGCATCGACGTCACCACAAGTCGATTCATGGAGCGGCTAATGCGGAACGGATGCGGAAATCTGTTTCGGCCTCTTGCATGTGTGTGTTAAAATATGTGGGAAGTGCCTATGTGTTAAACTATTAGAAGAACATTTTGCTGACCTCTCATTGCCGCTAAATTTGCCTTGCTAATTTTGTCAGCTAAAATCAAATAAAAAATCAGAACACATGAGAAGCCAAACCAATATTATAAAACAGCTATGAACAGGGACACTTAAACAAAGTCAGCTGCGGTGATTCCCAAATTTTATTTGCATATGCCAGCACAATGTATATTAATGAAATTAAATGATGCATTACGAATGCACAAACCAACAAATGCGAAAACGGAATTTTTTCCTTATCTATTGCTGACCAATTCACTCTGCGTAATATCTTTCTGTTTGGGCCCGAAAAGTATTAACTCCATTTTCTGGCTAATTAGGCGGTCCAGTCGCAGTCCGGATTTCCGGTTTCAATGCCCTTATTTAAAGTTTCACAACGCATCGGAAAATTGCAATTTTCACGCTCCACGACGCAAATGGCCGAACTTCGATGCCGAAATAGTACTTGATTTGGGATCGAAGTTAGTAATACCCATTAATTAGATTTTTGCTAATTAAATTGAACCTCATCACTGTCAGCTCTGCAACACTCTCTCGTCTATAAAATATAAAATTTATTGACCAGCTTACATTTTTATAAATAGTAAATAGCGTTCCAGTAAGGGGAACATAATTTGTAGGAACCAAATACACCTCAATCAAGGCTAATTTGATGTGTCCCCAGGTAAAAACTGGACACCCACAAGGCTATTAGCTGCAGTTCACTCAAACCAAAAACGAAAATTGCATTTCAATGCAACGCACCACAGCACCGCCACATCCGAGGCATTACTGTCCCTGGGCCTGGAATTTTGTCTAATTTAAATTAATATTATGCCAGGCTGCAGCAGTGGCTGCCGGAGGCAATTCGGCTTTGTCGTCTGGTCCTTTTCGGCCCAGACCAGACAGATAGTCCAGCTGGCCATTGTTCGCCGGCCACGGCAAATTGAAATTGAAACTGCAACCGGATGTAATTGGGCTTGCATATGTACGTTCTGCTCGGTCCGCTTAGGCCAGCCGCACTGTCCGCTCTGTCTGCTCTGTCCATCTGCCCGTCTGTCCGCTCTGTCCTGTTGATAATATCATTGATAGCTTTTGCCACAATTTGTAACCACAATAAGTTGTTGCTGGTCACAGTTGGAGCGGCGAAAAAGGGCTCGATGCGAGCATGAGTGTGTCTCTGTGTGAGGCGAATGGCAACTGGAAATTGGAAATTTTAAGCTGGCTTTATCTGTTGAACGGCTTGTTGATTATTACCGAGCTGCCAAATGGATTTGCAGTTGCTTCATCTGTGGAAATTAATGAACCAATGCACCTGGCTTGCATTATCTCTTCAAAAGTGTATGCAACACGATTTGCAATTGGGCGTCGGCAAATTTGTGCTGACATTTCACCAAATTTTGAAACATTGCATTTAACAAATAGCCAATAGATTGTCTCAAAATATAAAAATTAAGCAGCAATAAGATATAGAGATAACATTTGATTCAATCCAAACTAGATAAATTTTCAATTTTAAATACGTTCTACAAATGGGCTAATAAATAAATCACATCGTCCAACCACATTGCTGCAAAAAAGCTTTTTTGATTAACTTTATGATTACCTTTTCACAATTATAAACACAATACACACACAAAAACATTGTAAGCCAAAAGTGTCTTTATTTAAACCTGAAAAGGTATTACCTAGATCGACTTCGCCTTGCAAAAAGAAAAAAAACCAAAAAGCAACGGAGCTGAAAACAAAACCCTGGGGTGGCGAGTTGGAAAACTAAAAAGTGTCGCAATTGTTGGTACTTGTAACTGTTTACAATTGTTTAACTTTGGTCAATAATATCACCTGTGCCTGCTAGCTCAGAACTACACAAAACTGTATTTAGCCGGACAAAAATAAAAATAAAACAAAAGGCAAGGATCCAGAAGGAGTCGAGCCAAGTGGCAAGTGGCACGGTAATGCAACAAGTACAATACAGCACGTATTTACCATTTACTAAGTATTTTCTATGACTTTGTGCTATCGTTGGTTTAAGGTTTTTTATTCCTTTAGAGTTTTACTCGAGCATTAAATAAGTCAAAACGAAGGGGGAAGGGGGGGGGAAGGGGGTGGTAATGGGGAAACTGGCTAAGCATGCCCAGCTGCCTGGGAACCATTGTCAACAGTGCGCATTGTTTTGTTTACAACGTGAAACTTTTGTGCTTAACTTTGGCTTTGCCAAGGAGCATTAAAAATAATTTTCCCACCCAGCTGAGCAATGAGAATGGAGGCTACTTTCGTAAGAAACATTGTACATTTTACATTACCGCTACAATTCAGTTTAGTGGAGCTGAGACGCGCTGTGATTTTTTTTCTAATTGATAAAGATAAAGATCAAAACATAAAGCCTTGAAAATATTAAAAAACATATTTTAATTAAGGTTAGGATGGACCAACCTTTCGATTTGTACGTACATTTCTAAGGAACTTCGAACATTTCCTTCTGTTTTTATACAAAGAATTCATAGTTTTCCACTATCACATATCGCAGCTTGCTTTATTTTGCAGCAATGCTTATAAGTGCTTTGCAAATTTATTTTTTCAACATGTTACGCTTCAAAAACTTTAAAAAGTTTGTCATCAACATAACTTTGCCATGTGCAGCAATCAAAATTAATGTAAACGCACATTGCCAAACTTTAATTAAGTCAAACGCGGTAACAATGTCTGTTAAACCTTGCGTAGCCCCACCGAAAAAGTTGCTTCCCTTTCCAAACCACGAATGACAGTATTTTGAAAACGATAACTGACAGTTGAGGTTTCGGAAAGGGTACTGCGAGGGAAGAACTGGCACGGTTTGTCATTAAAATGTTTCCGCTGGCGCGTAATAACACCAAAAACAGCCATTGTCAGTCGCCGCTGCTAATCAGCGATGATGCCAAAAGGTATTCATATGCAAAACAGAAAGACGCGCCGCTCACATTATTCATGGCAAATGGCAAACGGAAAGGATGCCGATGCATGTGTGGGTGTGCAAATATAAGGGAGCAAAAGGGGAGAGAAGGGTGGGGGAGAAGCCCAAACTTTAGCAGCGCTTAAGGTAAAATATAATCAAAAGCCGTGAAAACATTTTTACACGTCATTAAACTCAAATTCAACAAACCATGGCAGCGTATGTTACAGCATCCCACGGATCGCGCGCACACATACAAGCACACTTAAATCCAAATACCTGGCGGCAATCCCACACAGATACACAACCTCCCCTCCCTATTGCTCACAAGTCGACGTCTTACAGGCTTGCAGAAGATTGATGTGCCTCGGTTGCATAAATAAATTAAAGCTTCAACCGAAATGAGAGGGGTAATTTTACAGGACCGAGTTGAATAGAATATTCGGATGCGACCTTGGTCCTGCAGATAGTTTGTGTCTTGAAAACTTCCAATTACCGTGTAATTATTACAGTTAACATAATTGTACCACCAACCCACCCACCACTTCGCCGACACTTATGAATAATGGGTTTTGCGTCGAAGGCTTGCAAACTGCTTGGGCGCATGTGTGTATCCGGCTGAATAAATTGAATTTAATATAATGCAACAAACTAATTAAATTCGCAACGAAGTATTCCAGGAAATCAATGAAATTTGATTTGCAGTTTAAAGGGCAATCCCCCAAGGGCTCGAGTGTCCAGTCGGACGGCCCATGAACCATAAACCTTTGAATTATTAATTTTTAAGCTTTTACCCGGCACAAAAAGAGTGACCCAAGGGCCATTGATTTGGCCTGTGGGTCAGTGAAGCGCAAGTAATAGGGTGGCGAAGGGTGGTGCCAGAGTCCTCTACTCATATGTGGCTCCACGCTTGAGCGCACACTTTCGATCCCCAAGTATTATGCTGAAGTGGAAGCATTATTAAAAAAAATCCGGCATAAAAACCTCAGCAAAAAGATAACAGCCTATTGATTGAAAATCACATGCATTATGCATTTATTTTCAGAACCGGTTTGTTGCTGCTTGTCATCTCAGCGGGCTCAGCTTTAATCGATTTTGAAAATATCAAAAATAACACAAAGCTGATTATTTCTGCCACACAGACAGGCCATTTGTCCAATTGCCAAGAGCAGTGTAAAAAAAAAAACAAAAAAACAAAATACGTGTATAAAGAATATACAACAATGAAAATAAAACAAAAATTCAAAACCAGACCAAAATTTCTGCCTCAGGCCTGCTGACAAATGGAATAAAGAGGAAGATTGCTAACTGACAGTTTCCCCTCCTGGTTGCATTGTTTCCCTTACCAATTTTTGCTCGCTGTCAAATGGATCGATGCGAGGTGCTCTTACCAAAAGGTATTGTGATATTTGTATTGTAGTAGTTTTTAAATACTTTTCGTTTTGCTATAAAGTTTTCCTTTGTCGGTGTGAACCTCTAACTTTAAATTAGCTTTTTTCATGATGAGATTGATGAAAATATGAGGGTATCTACGCACCTCTTTGGACACATTTTTATACCCTTGCAGAGGGTATTATAATTTTGACCAGAAGTTTGCAACGCAGTGAAGGAGACATTTCCGACCCTATAAAGTATATATATTCTTGATCAGCACCACCAGCCGAGTCGATCTAGCCATGTCCGTCTGTCCGTCTGTCCGTCTGTCCGTCTGTCCGTCTGTCTGTCCGTCTGTCTGTCCGTCTGTCGGTTGCTATGTAAACTAGTCCCTCAGTTTTAAAGCTATCGGGCTGAAACTTTGCACCAACCCTTCAATCTGTTGCAGTTACTATATAAGTCGGAACGGCCGGAATCGGAACACTACATCACATAGCTGCCATAGGAACGATTGGGAAAAAATGCCAAAATTTCGCCATTTTTAAAGATATTTTATTTATTTCTTGGTAAACTCTATTTAATAGCAATTTTAACATATCCTGAAAGTTTTATTAAAATCGGACCACTATATCCTATAGCTGCCATAGGAACGATAGGAGAAAATGGGTCATTGAGCATAACTCTTGTGTTTTTCAATACAATTAATTCATTCTTGAGAAATGCAGTTTTCATAGACATTAATGCCGTTTTAGAAAATTAAAAAGCAAAGATCGGATCACTATATCCTATAGCTGCCATACAATCGATCGAACAGTTTAAAGGCAACTGGTCTGCAAGGGTATTCTAAGCTTCGGGTACCGAAGCTAGCCTTCCTTTCTTGTTTTCTTTTAATTTTTGCCCTGGAGCGGGGACACGACGTTAAATTACATTACCAGTCAAATTGAGCTTGGAACGAATCGGCTCAGTCCATCTGCGGCTGTAAACTGAGTAAAATGTTTTCACAAATTAATTATAGGCAGCCAAATTAATTTACATGCCAAAAATGTTTGATACAGCGTAGTTCCATACATTAGCTAATTGCAAATTGACTTTATCAGTTTGGTTGCCTGTTGAATTGTTTGTTGTGGTGTTTCCCCTGCGGCGATGTGTTTTTCCCCATTGTCCGCAGCAAACAGGCAACATTGTTTACACAGAACAAAGCGAAATCGAATGAATTAAGTGCGTGTAGCTTTTAGTGAGTGAAATTACCAATGGTAATTCTTTGCAAAGGCGAATTCATTGAGAATAAAACATGGTAGGATATGAAAAACACTTGCACCACCCAATAAATTTTTAAGCAAATAACAAGTACAGTTCAAATAAGTATATTAAAGGCACATTTACTCTTCAATTTTTTCACATTCCCAGAATCTCGATACCTCAATATTCAATTTACGTAACTTGTTCAAATAGGGACACATAAATGTTAATGCTTCGCAGAAACAAATTCCAATTGCTATCACTATATTCCTGTTGTTCTTCAGTGAATTCGGCCCCAAGTCGATTTTATTCAGACTAGCCACATGGCTGACCACAAAACGTTTTCAACGGCAATGAAATTGCCGGGAGAGAACTCCTGTGCGCCGGAGACCACAGCCACAGAAATTGTCTATGAAATTAATCACTTGACAAAGTTGTGCAATTTGCGTAGCCAAAAATTAACTTAAATGTTCGTTTTTTGCATGCACAATTGAGCACACTAGCACCACCCGTAGAACCATATACCCGTACTCCCGTCATCAGTACACCCGTAGACCCGTTCACCCGGGAACAATGCCGGGAAGTGGGCATTGAGAATGTCGTTGCCGTTCCTGTGCGCCTCTGCTCCTCTGCTTCTCTAATTCTCCTGACCAGTGGCCACAAACAAGGCAGGATACGAACGGGACATGGACGGGGGCTGCGCTACGGTTTTGGCCCTGGCCTAAACCATTGAAAAACCGAAAATGTATGGCAATTAGAGTAGCCATTGTGAGTGTATCGGAATGGTGCACTGACAGAATGTTCCACCAAAATGGGTTTCAAGAAAAATGTTAATTTGCAGATCCAAACTTTAGGCGAACTTTTTAATTTCCTATGCTGCACTTTTATAGGCAACAATGATCAAAAACAAAAAGAATTATGGATTTGTTTCGTTGGAGTCTTACAACCACCATCCCCATTGTATTTCTAGGCTTTCGAATCATTTTTTCTCGAGTGCATAGGAATATGAAGTTGGCAGTAAGGCATTTGGCTGGGCAAACTATTAGGGAGCAATCCCGTGACTATGCGTTGTTCATTTGGCCACATTTTGTGGCAGCCAGAGCAAATGGCTCTTTGCTGTTCTCACTGTGTGGAGTAATTTTTCAAAAAACGAATAGGGAAGGGTGGCAAAAAAAGGCTGCCTTCATTGTTATGCAGCCTTATTGTTATTGCATAAAAATTGCCACACACCCGTGCAACTGTTGCAACTGTAGTGCAATTAAGCGACGCAATTAACGTGGCGCAGTGTTTAACCTGTTACGCTGTGGCGACCAGTTGGCAGTGCTACGTGTGCTGACCATTTATATGAGGATGGGGAGGAGAACCAGCTGAGCGGGGGCCGCGTGGATTTCTAAATTTTAATGCCGGTCATTTGGCCAGGGTCCTGGCACATGTCCAAGTGCAATTGCCAGCCATTTGTGTGCCCGCAATTGTCGTCATTGCCGATGGGCAACGGCCAATGGCCAATGGGCAATGGCCATGGCCCGGCAATCCTGTTAGCATTTTAGCACCGCAATTTTTCACATTATTTTTTGAGCTACATTCTCTCGGATGCCACCTGTCGGATCGATGGCTCCGAGTTAAATGCTTTATTTTTAACACCAATTGTGAAAGTGGTCGAGGCCGATAAATTGCCAGCAAATGCGTGTGAGCCTTGATTGCCTCAATTATGTTAATTATCGTACGTGCGACGCATCGGCTGCAGCATAACCCTCGTACAATTTAATAATTTTCAGTCTTAATGCGACACAATAATGTCCAATCAAGTCTTGATTTGGTTTCCCACTGAGCCTACGAGGTAATCCATTAATGATTAGATACTGGGCAAGCACCTGAGCAGAAGATCTGAAAAGAAGCTACCATTGGGATAAAGAATGAGTTTATTTGCAAAATGGTTTTTGAAGGACTCAAAAGGACTATAAGGATTCTAGCATTTTATATTAAAATAACATAAACTCGAAACATTTGTATTTATTCTGTGGCAGACTTGAGGAAGTTCAACTGTATTTTACACAGCCCACAGCACAAACCGAGCTAATTCGTTCAGATGAGCGGTAGTGTGATATCGCATCGCCCGGAATGCATGTGCATAATTCTGTGCAGATATCGAGTTTGCAACCATTTTTTTGAGGTGCGTGGCGTATCCGTAATTATCCGGTTTTCTAGAACACGGAGCATGATTTAATTATAAGTTTGGCAGGCTCAATTAAATATGCGAATATTTTTTGGCTGTTGGTTTTGGTTGGCAGCGGGAACTTTTCGAAACTGATCCCCCAGTTTCGCCGCTGAAATGAAATATTTGGTGAGCTTAATTATGTGCAAATTACAAACAGAAGCATATTAAACATTAATCGCATCATTGCTTAGCGAGTGTGTGTACATTTCACTATTTAAATATTTGGATTCAGTTTCGGTGGAGAGTTCTAATTTGCCGTGCAATAAAATTTTCTCTTTTTCTGGCTCGTATCAAATATTCCATTATGGCATATTGTGTTGCTCCATCATAAAAATTCATAACCCACAAAAGATGCACGCTCGAGTGAAGCCCCCACTGAGATAGCAATCGAATATATCCATTTCAATTATCTGACACACAGGAAGACGGCAAAAAATGACCAAACCAATTTAATACCGATTGCAATGTGTGTATGCGGACATAACATATAAAAATCAAATCGAGCGAAATCGTGCGTAAGAATTAATAATTTCCGTTTTATGTTGTTTATGAAATTGGCTCGGGAGCAAAATAGCTTGGGCCATAAGTCCGTTTACCGGAAATGAAAAATATATACATATCTACGTATTCGAAGTCAATTGAAATAGTGGAATGGAATTTTAATAGCCCCACGCGAAATTACCCTACCGAGAGTCATAAGTTATTCATACGGAATTACAAAAGCTCCTAACTGAACTCATTACCCTTCCCACGGTTCAATTACTTACTTACTTACTTACTGGTAGAGCACTGCCCGCGGCACAATGGCCATTGGTTAACTGGTTCTTTTCCAACCATTTGCCATTTGCTCGTTACCATTTTGCATTTACCATTTACCATTTGCAATTCCACACACGAGTGACTTGGGCATGTGGCTGCGCCCTTTTGCTGCGGGTTACGTTGGTGAAAAAAAATCGGTGGCCATTGCCGGCAGCACTTATTACATTTGCACCCGGCAAGGTGTCCTTGTTCTTGCTTTCCGATGATGGACAGTGGAGTGGCCATAGGCCAAATGCGAACTCTGTACTGTGATGGGTTTATTTCGAAAGCTTTTCGGATGCTTCTCTTTGAGGACCCGTCCAAGGTTTTCTCTAGGTTTATAACTCATTAAACAATTCAAAGATAAATAATGAACACCATTAGGTGTGAATTCTTTTTGATTTTTACTATTGGCAAGGACAGATTTATCGCCATAAATGATTTTTCAGATTTTAGCGATTATTCATTTTTTTCTGCTGATAAAAAACTAAACAAATTGTATCCGTTTTATAGTAAATCATGTAATATACATTTGAATGATTTTATTAATGCTGACGTGCTTCTGTTAGATTAATAACAGACGGACTTTTTAATAGAGACGACGGAAGCATTTTTTTATTTTATGAATTTTATTTTATTTTAATACCTCGTATAATCCACATGAGTGGGTGCACGTTTTAAATCTTTGCCGCCAACTAAAACTTCTTTCCATGAGTTGAAAAATGGGCGGACCGCTCTTGATAGCTTTTGCCTGGCAATTTCGATTTTGATTTTAGAGCAGATAGCTCAGTGATTAGAAAATGGCGGCCACAGAGGAAACTTGAATATGCAGGACGCGTTACAATGGCGCTAAGTGGTTACCGATTGTTGTTGATATTGCTATCGTTGTTGTGCCGTCGCCTTACGTGCTATCGAAGGTGCATGAAATTGCACATCAAATTGAGTTATGACTCGCTTCTAATTTGACAGGCGCTGAGGCGAGCTGATTGCGTGTAAATAATGCTTCCTCAACCCGAAACCCCAGACCCCGATCCCGATGCCACCTTAAAAAACCGAAAACAACCCGGTTTCCCTGTTGGCTAAAGGTGCTTAATATACTTGTCTCCACCCGAATGAACAAATCTCAGCTGCAAACCGGCTTTGATTAACAACCTTAAAATTGAAAAAAGAAGCGGAAGAAAAAGTTTCATTCATTTAAGCATTTAATTAATGGCCACGATTTACTTTCTAATTGAGGATGAGGCAAAGGTTTCTCGGCGATATTTGTGATTGATATGCGAGGGCGGAGGAACGGCATTCGTAGTTCGTGTTAGGCCACACCGCAACTCTTTTGGCCGGAAAAATTAATTCCAGTGCGTAAATTACTTTGCAGCCACCTCAGCTGATAGCCACTGCTTCCTCGTCGATGTGTGTGTGTGTGCGACTTAATTGAAAGTTGACGGCAAGAGCTCGTTCCCGGCGGGGACGCCATCGCACATCCTCCACATCCATCCAAACGGCAACGGTCCGGTTTGCTTCGGTCCTGTCTGATAGCCCAAAGTGCTTGGCGGTTAATTTGCGGTGTTGGCGGTGGGGGTGCAAGAAATGTGAAAAGTGCCACCCGTAAAAGTGGCCGGCCTGAAACTGGAAATTTACCTCGTCGGGAGTTTGCCCCTATTTTGGAGGAGGCCTCAGCTGGTGCAGCTGTGTTTTTACAACCGAATTGCTGCCACCGAGCCGTGGGTGTTTTGCTTAGAAAACGGGAAACAGCAGCGGAAGCGGTAGATGGGCAGCAACGAGGTGAGAAAGGTGAATTCAAATGCCCAAAATTGAGGAAATTTGAACCCGCGCACAAACAACATCGAAATTTCTCTTGCCAGTGCATTCGTAGATCTAAGAGTTGGCAGCAAATGTGTTGATTTATTATGAAACTCAATAATTAATGGAAACAAATGATGCTGAGAAGTTTACATTTACATTTTACGCCAAGAGTGTGAGTACACTTTATTAAATGAATTTTTAAATCATTATGTTTAGGAAATGTAAAGAAATTTAATGAAATCAGAGTAGGTATAATCGACCAAATTAACCTGTTTTTATATTATTGCAGAAGGTATTATAATTTTGACCACAAATTTGTAACGCAGTGTAGGAGACATTTCCGACCCTATAAAGTATATATATTCTTGATCAGCGTCACCAGCCGAGTCGATATAGCCATGCCCGTCTCTGCGTCTGTTCGTCTGTCGAAACGGCCGGAATCGGAACTTTACAGAACATAGCCTCCATAGGAACGATTGAGAAAAAGTCCCATAAATTCGCAATTTTTTAAGATAACTAATTTATTTTTAAGAAACTCTATTTAATGACTATTTTAATATATCCTGCAAGTTTCATCAAAATCGGACCCGTATATCCAATAGCTGCCATAGGAACTATGGGAGAAAATGGGTCATTGAGCATAACTCTGGCGTTTTTCAAGACAATTGGGAGAAATGCAGTTTTCATAGACATTAAAGCCGTTTTAGAAAATTAAAAACCAAATATCGGATCACTAAATCCTATAGCTGCCATACGAACGATCAGACGGTTTGAAGGCAACTGGTCTGGAAGGGTATTCTTAGCCCCGAAGCTAGCCTTCCTTTCTTGTTTTCTAAGGTTTTTAGAAGAAGTATAATTTCAAAGTTTATTTTAAACCTTTTTGAAGATTTGAAATCAAATACCTTTTATCATCTTATAGCCCTGCTCCTGGCCTGGCACCTACTCCTTTAGTTTCTGAGTGCAGGTCCTGGCGCTGGATTAAGGAAAGGCTTACAAAAGCGAAGTCAGCCAACATGTGTTATACGCTGCTTTAGCTTTAAGGCAGAGCAAAAGGTTACTTTATTTATAGCATTAGGTGGCTGGGTGGTTTGAATAGAGAGAGCCATTGCACTTTGGCCCTTGATCATAATGGCGTTGACATTCTGTCTCTTTGTGACCCCTCACATGAATGTCCTTTTGGCCGGAGCGGGCTTTGAATTGACTGCGTTGTCCACTTGAATGAACCCACATGTTGCACACTGCGGCTCCTTTAAAAAAATGATTGTTGAATATAAAAGCTGGTCATGCACTGACAACATGGATGGAGTATTATGACAACAACTGAGCGCTTAACTGCCGTTGGGTAGCATTTTAATTAACAAAAATCCGCCCGCAAAAGTATGCAACAAATTAGTTTGCTTTAAGGGCTTTACACCACTGAATTATTAACGAATTCGAAATAATTGTAAATGGTTAGCAATAGATATTAAATAACTGCCCTTAGCCGTGAACGGTGCTTTACAAACTGTTAAGATTTTTGAACATAAACAAAATCATAAAATTCAAGCCTTACACCAGAAATATGTAACATACACGTAGTTTCACAATTTAATTGCTAGTGGTACAATCGTTTTATAAAATTCGGAGAATCGCTGAAAAGCAATCAATATTTAATCTATGAAACGCACTGTAGTATGCATGACACACACACTTACACAATTAGTATTGCATATGTTTGGCTGTTCGGTTATTATTTTCTATTGTTTGGCAATGTGTTTTTGCATATTTTAATATTCCGTTTGTGTGTTAAACGCAGCAATTAAAAATACAAGCATGAATTAAACCGGCTTACAAAAAAGCTTTCACCAGCAGCAGCAGGTCCCTGTTGTATATATGTTGTATATACAAATACAAAGCGTTAGGCAGGCAGACACCATCACCCAGTGGCACTCCCCCTTTTGGCTGCCACAGCCCGAAAAAGGACGAAGGGCGAAGGAAACGCAAATACAAACTGATTAAATATGCACTTTGCAGCTTGGGAAACGCGGAATAAATTAAAGTGTTAATTTAACATGACACATTAGTGCAGCCACACACCCGGTCACACTCCGACTTCGACTCCCACTTCCATTTTCGTCCACCCTGGCTCCCACTCCCGCTCCCACACTTAGAGATTTGGCTCCTGGTCTGACTTTGCTCTGCTGCCTGATTTTTGTGTGCGCGCGTTGGTTTTTGGCCAACTCGTCCTGCTAATGAGTTGGGGTCCTGCCAGAGCAACGGGGATTAGGCGGCGACCAACTCCCAGTTCTCAACTGCCAACTCCCGAAAACACCTGCCTGCGCACCTCTGGCAAGGTGTTTGAAGTAATTACGCTCGCGCTGATGTATTAGCATTTTAAAGCGTAATTATGAGGCCTGGTGGGCTGAGGGGCTGGGCAAAAAATCATCGGAAATGAACTTGGCTGCGCCGCTGCTTTTGCTGTTTACAACTTTGAAGTGGCTTTAATTCAATTAGCGGTTTGTCTAGCTTCCACTTGTGTCGCTCTCAGCGTGTGTGGGTGCGGGTCTGCAAGTGTACAAGTGTGTGTATGTGGCTGCTGATGGTATAATGCGTTTAGTTGAGTGCTGTGAAGTGTTATCGGGAATTGTGTGTTCTCTCTCAAAAAATTCCAGTTAATAAAGCAATAAATGGGAATATCAACACTAAAAAAAATCTAATTACAGCATGCGGATTGAATTCGATTGCAATATGGAACATGAAGTTATGGCTAAAGGTTTTCAGGAACCCTTTTCAAGTCTCTTTGGCATTTTGATCACGAAAATATTGTTTTTTTTTCGAATCAAATAGTAAAAAACGGCTTCACTTTTTAAGCTTCTGCTTGTGTATTGGTTTTGGCTCACTTCCATACGATCATTGAGCTAAAAGCTAGATTTAGCTAATTGCCAATTGATTTACGCTAGAAAAAGAAGTATTTGCCTGGTCATAAATCAGTGTGAAAGCCAGTAACTAGTGTGCCAGGAATCAATCTAGCGTAACTAACAGCTGCGATTAGGTTGCTCGTTGCTCCCCCCGGGAAAGGGATTTCCACACGGTGCTCTTTATTCCACATTCAGGAGCGAGTACACTATACTGTCGATGGCCTGCAATTTATGCAGCTGTCAGCATTCACAAACAAAAGCCAAGCGGGGACGACTTGAGGTCCTCCTTTTCCGTTGGCCTCTTACTTACTCTATATTTTTTGTTGCCCAACCCTTGGTCGTGATTAAATGTTGGCGCTTATTTTTTGCCGTAAGGTGTGCAATGCCATAAACATCGAGGGTAACTATGTAGCAGAGCCATTGGTCACGCTTTATCGCCTGCTGGATGGACAAATCCATGAACGAGACGAGAGGAGGAGGAGGTGGCATGAGCGAAATCAAGTATACGCACTGTGTACATAATTCCACGCTTTGGCGCTGGCACTGAAATTGCTGGACACCGGCAGCAGGACACAAACCGAAACCTCGGCGGGGACTCAAAGGCGTGAAGGTAACCGCACACACTCGCAACCCCCCGTACACCCACTCAATCCCCCACACCAATACACCCATGCAGAGTGACCGACGGTGAAATGAAAATAATGAAAAGCAAAAGCACCCTGGGAGTTTTATAACAATTGATCACCTGTTACGTTCATTGGTAATTGCACCCAGAGCCATACTAAATATACGGACTCGCACACAGGTAACGTTCATCCATGTATGTGTGTAGGGGTGTGCGATAGGTTCCCGAAGTAAGTGTGTGAGTCAGAAGCACTGCAACCAGCCGCCAGCACCCCATTACAATCTTCTTTTCCTCACTAGAAAAAAGTTTAGTTCCATGCAATAAAGAATACACCAAAATCTGGGATTTAAAATGTTTCAAAGAATAATAAGGTATTTATATATATGCATATTTTTTCAGATCAATCGATTTCCATGCAAGCCAGAAACATTGTTTTCATGTTAATGGTTTGGGTTTAGAAATGTGGCCAATTTGAAGAGGGCTTATACATATATAAAGGATTAAAATCTATTGACTGGTATTTGTAAAAACATTTAGTCTTAATAACAAGTGAACATAAGCTGTGTGGAATCGAATCATGAATATTCTATTTAGTTTTTCGCAGTGCAGTGTCAGCTGAAGTCCCCGCTGGACTGTCCGCCCCCGCCAATCCATTCCAGTCCCAGTCGTGGTCCTTGCCTTCGATTGTCGTTGGCTTTGGATTTTGTGCATGGGGTCAGCTTTTGTGTGTGCCATCCCCCATTGGTCCATTCCCCATACCCCATACCCCATCCCTGCATCCCGCTCCCCGTTTCCCGTCCCTCTGCCACACAGTGGCCAATGCATTTTCTCCCATTTTCCCTGCCCACAGTGCTTTTCCGTCGGTGGCCCTGGGACATTTGTTACAGTTGAAATGCGCTCGTAAAATGTTTTTTGAATCGCTCTGCAGTAGCTCCTCTGCTGTGGCACCACCTACTCTTCTCCTTTCGTTCTTTGACGGTACTGGATGTGCTTCAGTTCCGAGTCGATTCGAGTTGAGTTGGCCACTGCGAATGCCAACAAGTAAAACAAATTGTTGCATTTTAATGTGTTATTCCCGTTGAATATTCCGGCTGTGTATGTGTGGATGGGTGCAAGGCTAGGCGTGGGTTGTGTGTGAAGCTGGGGGATTTATTGAATTTTAAATTTTAATTTGCAATTTTTCAAAGGGCGAAAACGGAGTGGAGTGCAAAAAATGCACCTGGATGGACAGTTGATTGAAAACTGACCATTGCAGAAATTAGGTATCCTATGAACAAATTTTGTTAAAGAAGCTATCGCATAAAACACGCTTCGTGTCCCGCGAAATTTTTTTGGAAATTTTTTATTGTAGCCATGGCTAGCGATCAATTCCATTAGACTCCAAATATTTTAACAAAAACCCAGTTTAAGATTACGAAAAAAGAAAGTTCCCATCATGAGTAAAGGCTTTTCAACGCATTTGTTTTTCTTTATAGTTTGAACTGGGTGTACAGAGATATCGAAAACAGATACTCCAGATATCACGCCCATAGATGCCACGCCCTCTTTCCCGCCATGTTAGCCTCATACTGTGTTGCACGGCTGTCAGTTGTCAAACATGTTGCTCCGCTTTGTGGCCTTGCAAAAGCGTCAAAGGCTTTCACTGGAGCAACGGCAGCAGGTAAGGGGAGTGGAAAGGAGATAAGCTGGGAGTGTGGCAATTGGAGGCAGGGCAGGGGGAAGTGGACAACCAGATTAGCATTTAGTTTAGTTGGCTTTGTTAGCCGACGGTTGCCTTCTGACTTGGTTTAGTTTGGTTTGATTTGTTTTCGCCTCTGGCTCCATGCTACACCTGCGGCAAATGTCATTGCAACTAACCGGCTTACGGATGCCACCCTTAACCCCACCCCACTGCCTGGTCTCCATTGCTAATTTCAGTTGCTGTCGCCTGAAAGCATTCGACAGACGGTAGAAACTTTGATTGTGCGTGCAGCAGGGCAAACAATGCCAGGGCAAAACATAACTTTTAATGAAATTCAACGCATTTGCCTGTTAATAATAAAATGCGACGACAAAGGCAGGTAAATTATGTTTATTATTTTATGTTGTTGTGATTTTTTTTGTTTTTGGCGGGGGCTGGAATTTCTCTTATTACACCTTTTTGCCAGGATCTTGCCTGGGATGGATTCCTCCGGTTGGTTCGTTTGAATCAAGGCCTGCAGGGCATTCAAATGCCTCTTGTCAACATTTGCCTCCTTAGCTTATAACTGCACTGAAAAGAATAGGTTCATACAAAAATTAGAGTTAAATGATTTGTATTTCGTTAAATTAATTGTGCATCTTGTAACATCCGAAACGTTTTGAATTATAGGATCTCAGTTCACATTTTGTAATAAATAATCAATTTTAAAATTTACAGTCATTTCATATCAAATCCATTTATGTAAAATTATATAAATACAAATCAGTTTTATCCGCTTAATTAAAAGTTTATAAAGGATGCCTTATCCGAAAGCACATGAAAATATGCAGCTGAGGGAATCAGAAAATATGGTAATTTGTTTTGTACAGTGTCCCCCATAAGTTATATAACATGGTCCTGAGACCCACCCATTCCCCTTGGCAGCCTGTATTATTCTTTTATGCGTTTCTAATTTCATTTAGCGACATTCGACATTCAGTTCCACCACACTCCCACTTCTTCGTTGTATTGCTGGCCGCCCAGCATCTCTTTGAAAGTTTTCTGAACATTTTCCTGGTGCGTCTCTGCTGCATTGTTGTGTTTTCGTCATTCTTAGATTGTGTATCCACCTTTTTTCTTTTTCTTTTTATTTTATTTTTTTCCATTTGCATTTGCCAGCGCCGGTCTGTTTGTGAGTATTTTCTTTTAATTTTTCCCCCTCAACTTTGGTGAAATTAGATTATAAATATTGCTACCAGCATTCTGCTGGCTTTGCTTTGCTTTGCTTTGGTTTACTGTTCCCCCGACTCTCTATTCCAGTCCCCTTAGACGCCGCCTCTGCCTTCTGCCTTCTGCGGCCCCCTTCCTCACTGTTTAAACATTTTTGTTGCCTTATTAATACGCATGATGGGTGCGTGTGTTGGTCTGATTTGCATGGTACCAAACAAGAAGAAATGGTTTTAATGTTGGTTTAATATTTTTCAGATTTTTTTCGTTCTGGCACATTGGGGGTTGGCTTAGTGAAGTTTGAGAATTGGGAATTGGGAAGAAGAAGAATACGACTGTTTCAGTTTTGAAATTATGTTTTAATTTAGTTGGCGTCGTTAACTTTTTATATCGCTGCAGGCCAAGATTCTGGCTCACAGCTGGGAAAGAATTCCTCTTGTTCGGTTTCAGCTCCGAGGATGGCAATTTGCTTTGTATTTTTTTATTAAGTTTTCCCAATTAGAAGACTAACATGTCGCTAATTGGTATTTGAACTTTGAAAATGTTTACATTTTTATACCCTTGCAGAGGGTATTATAACGCTTGCAACGTGAGACCATTTAAGTATATATATTTACTATTTAATAACTGAATACTTGAATACTTACATCGAAATGTAAAGTTAAGCTCTGTTACTCTCCCGTGATCATGTGGTCATAAAGCCGCTAAAATAGGCTGGGCTTTTTATAAGTTCTTCGTTCTTTAACGCCGCAGCTCTGTTCCCCTCTCCCATCAATTCGGCAAGTCATCGATCACGCGATGTGTATTACGTGAAAAAAAGAGAGTGCGTAACTTTTTGAAGTACCACATTGAAAGTAGTTAAACAAAAAAATTTTGTTTACAGGAATATTTAAGGATAATCGTCGCTTATCAAGGCTTTGGAAAGAAAAACTTCTATTTATTTTGGAAACTTGGGGTAAGTCGTTTTTTTCTTTTTACATATACAGATATTGTTCAGACAATAATATTGACCACTTTTAAATTTTGATAAACCATCTATATTTTTTTTAATTTAGACATATATACACGAAACAAACACAAAATAATTAATTCATTCTTGGAAAATATATTATTACAGAAATTAAATCCGTTTAGAAAACTAAAATTAAAAAAAAATCGTTTTGGGAATGTTTTGTAGTTTTTATGGCATTTGAATGCAAGGTCAAACATTAATCAATCCTGTTTTTTTTATTTATTTCATTATCGAAACCCAATCAGAAATGATGTATTATACAGAATATATATTTTTAAATCTATTTACTACTTAAATTTTCTTCAGCTTAAGACTTAACGTCGGAAATTACTCAGAATATGAAATTTAATAATCTTATTATTTCTAGAAATGAAAGTAATTTCCATCCTAATTGTTCGCCAATGTTAGGTTACTTAGCATAAGCTCGAAATTGTAAGGCAAACAATAGGAAATATATTTAATGAATTTATTTACTAGTTAAATTTCTTTCAGCTTTATCCCTTATGTGATGGTTAATTCCGAAATTACCCAGAAAATCAAATTTAATAATCTCATAATTACTTGAAATGTGAGCAATTTCTGTCCTAATTGTTCTCCCATGTATGTAAGGTTGCTTAGCAAAAGCTGGCAGTTGTAAGGCAAATGGTCGTGTCTCACTATTTCCTATGCAAACAATAGGAACCACTGCATTCATCGGTTTAGTTTCCCAGATTTCCTGAGACTCCCAAACTGCATCGCAATAAGAGTATCTAACCCCCTGAATCCTGCGGAGTCGCCCCGGTATTGGCAGCTCTGTTGTTTGTTGTTGTGTGGCAGCGCTTGTGGCCAAGTAATGAATGCGCTTTGGTGGCCATGAGGAGTTGTCTTCAGTTCGCATTGATGTTATTATGTGTGCATTGTGGTGAATGCCCCCTACACCCTCCAAACTGACATCCCGGTTTGTTAAGCTCTAATTAATCCCCCAGCTTGTCGTGGTTGTGTTGGTTTTGATTACATCGGTGGGGATTGATGCGCTTCATTTTTCAGCTCACATAAATGTTTGCGTCGATTAAGGGGAGCGTGCTTAAATTAGTTATGGGTTCGTGGCAATGCTTTAATTTATCATGGATATAAATTAATTTGTGCTTTCCCAGAGCAATTTGAATTTGAATTACCTAAATAAATGGCCAAACTAAGAAAACATTTTGCAAAGATGATTACCCATTCTTGTACTTGAAAGAATTCTTTGTGTACATAATCATTTAGAGCCCCAAAAAATTGATATTAATTATAAAAGAATTCTTCATCAAATGTGAAAAATAAGTTTGGGCTTCAATTAATTTCAATAATAGAAATGAACATAATTAATTTGGTTTCGCCACCAGTTCAACCTTTTTCCCATATTTCCATCTCCTAACCAGTTTAGTTAACATGTGAAATTTTCAATTTCTAAAAGAAATCATTTCATGGAGCTATGGCGCATACGATAAAAAGGTACTCGGACCCAGTAACGACGTACAAAGAAGGCAAATTGAATTTTAGGTCCGAGCCAGGATGTTAACCCTTTTGGCTGTTTTTTATCTCAGGCGGGTTTTTTTTTTTGCTGCAAAAACGAGGAGAAAACATTTCTTGAAAAGCCAAAAAACCCGGCGAGATGGATGTGTGCGTGGGCATTAATTAAAAATAAAATTATATGTAGTAAGAGAGATCATAAATTAAAAACGAGAGATGCCGAGAAAGAAACCGGCATTCCAAACAATGTATCCGAATCATATGATGAGCAGCTTAAATTCCCCTTCGACCACCTCACTCTGGTGCTCGGTTCGTGGCTGCCATTTGGCAAATTGAACTCGTGTCCAAGTTTTAAGCAGATTACAGGCCATTAAGCATTTTTTCATACATACGAGAGCAGTGGTTGGGTGGCTTGGGATTCGGCTCAGAGTTGGGTGCTCTTTTCAAACAGTTTCTGCGTTTAGCATATGCGAAGTCATATAAATATTTTGATAAGGGTTTGTCGACCCAACCGACTGCGAACATATTTTGCCGGGGGGCTACCATGCATGGCAAGGGTTGGACGTTTAATACCCATCATGACTTTTAAGTTATCTCCCAGTCCCGCAGAACCCCGGCCACTCGGATAAAATTAAAAATGCTCCATATATTGTGTGTGCATATGTGCGTTGCGATTGGCCTAGTAACATCAGTTGCTGAACTTCAAAGTAAATAGGTAGTTCAGCTGACCTTTTCCGGTGGCTGAGGGCTGTTGCTTTTCTGTTGTGCAAATCCCAAAAGTGCCTGCTGAAACCTTGTCATTATTTTTGACAAATTAAATGGGCAACGGAACGGAAAGGTAAAGGTGATGGAAACTGGGAGAGTACCTGTCATTCGCATTTTATGCTAATTCAGTTCATTAAAATACACAAAAATGGGACATGCATTTGCGCTCAGTCTTTGAGTTCGCATTTCAGTGCTGACAGACATTTTATAAATTTTGGCATTTTAATTCATTTTAGTTTGTAAGCGAACGAAGGTTCTACGAATGCGTAAGCCAAGTTTTCGTCATGGGAATACATTGGACCAGGTTGAAGGATTTCGGATTCCGGAATATTAAAACCAAAAGTTTTTAATGCATGGTATGCCATTTTAATATTGATTTAAGAGCACTATATTAACGAGGACTTAAGTTGCTTTAAATAAGTTAAATATTTTTGTTTTCGACCAGCATACATCTACATAAATGCAAATTAAGATGCCTGCAAATAATGCTATAAAATGGGTTTCTCTTCAGGCCACCAGACTTACCCTTAGCCAACTGCCTAACAAATTGCATATGTCAATTACAAAACTGGCGGCCGCACAAACAAAGTTTTAAAACTTAATTTCTGTGTATGCCAGGCAAGAAAACCCATATGTATACTCGCAAAAATAAGCAGAGGATAAAGGACAAGTAGGGTGAAGGGGTTTTTTGACTTGCAAAGTACGTTAGATCTGTGCTGGCAAATCACTGTTGCAAAAACTGTTGAAAATTCCATTAAACTTCGCGCAAATAACCGAAGGCGTTCAATTCTAGTCGACGTCGTTTATATAATTTTGTTGTTTGCCAAAACGAGAGTGGCGGCGATAAAGAGGGGTCAGTTGAGTGTAGGATTGGGGGGGTGGGGGCCATGTAAAAAAAGTTTGCCCGAAAACTTAAAACAAGCTTGTGAAGGATAGAAGTTTTCCATTGCTGATGCAATGTCGCGATTCCCACTCGTTTCCATATATTTTTTGGTAAACATTTTTGTACTTAGTTGATATCCAGCAAAATTGACTGAAGCGTTCTTAATAATAATGCGGAGGACTTGCCTATTATCCTGCCAGGAGAACTCTCACATGGAGCTGGATTTTGTTTGTGTGTCTTGTCTACAGCTCTTGTGTAGCCGCTGGGCTTGATGTTGTTGTGGGTTGCATGCTACATGGTGCACAATGCAGTTTCAAACAGCCGAAGCGAAAACTTTACCCAGATAATTTTACAATCTCTTATATTTAAAGCAGTCAGGCAGCAAGGTACTTTGCAAGCTTGCCCACTTATTGAAAAATCTGATTTAATCACATATTCGTTAATAATAATCCTATTAAACTGCACTACGGAAAAGTTTTCTATGAATGTTATGGAAACATTAAAATCATTTGTCGCTCCATTATCAAAAAAAAAAAAATAATAAAATTTTTATGTACAACTTTCTGTTTTGTTATTGGCTTTGCCTAAATTATTGCAAATTTAAATGCATAGCGCCCAAGTACGAATCAGTTCTCTATCTTAGAGATATTCTGCGGGGATAACAAAACCCAAGTTTCAATTAATTAAGCATTCCATAATTTGACCTTAAGCAACTGTTTAAAATGACCATTGAGGCCACTCAGGCATCAAATTGATTTTGGTTCAGGGTGGAAAACAGCTTAGAGCCTTTTGCATATTCAAACTGCATATGCATAGATTAATTTTGTTTCGCTCGGGACCCATCCCAGTGAAAAATGAATTGTAAACCAATGAGTTTCGTATCTTCTCTGACATCCAATCGATTTGATTTTGTCTGCTAATTCAATTATAATTTATCCCGAGTTACGAGTTCCGTACAGCTGCTTAAACCACCAGACTTTCCGATTGGAATTTGTTTTCTTGATTATTGAGGCGGAGTCTACGGTTCGGTTGGGTGTAGGCTTCAATCGGATCGATGTTGTTGGGTACTCGTTGGCCGATTGCAGACTGTAATTTGCATTGAACATTAATTAATTGCATATTATCGACATGCATAAGCAACTAATACAGCAAAACCAATAATCAAGACAACAATGGAGCGACGTGCAAATACAAAGGCCTATCGGTCGAGTCCTGTTTGAAGGACAAGGCAGGGACTAGATGTGCTTCAAGGGGACTCGGGCAATTGTGATTCAGCTGTCTTCGGTGCATTTGCTTGTGTTTGCCAAACAGAACACTTTGAGAACCCAATCACAGTTCCACTTCAAAAACTAATGCAAATTAAGCTGCCAAAGCAGCAGCAGTAGCAGCAACAACATCAGCAACAGCTGCATCAGCAGTAGCAACTTTTTCAATTAACACAGACAATTATATTGGCATTGGAGTGTGCTCGAAACTTTTATCATGGCTCTAGATCCGTTCAGCTCCTTTTCAAATTGTGGTAAATGATTGAGGCAATTTACTTGGCCAAGTTTTTCCCACAACAACAGCAAAAGCAGAAGGTATACTTAATGAGTCTCTCATTTAATTCAGTTTTTACAGTCCGCACTAAATCGGGTATATTGTATTTGTTAAATGAAATAATATAATTTGATTCAGTGTTCCAAACATTTGTGGCTGTCAGTTTCTACTACACTATTGTCATTATTTACTTATCTTAATCATTCTGGAAATAATTAAATACAAATTACCCTCAGCAATGGCAGGTATTATACATAATACCAATGAGATTATTAAAATTGCTTACCAAACGAAAAACTTTTGATATTACTTTTGCATCAAAGTAGTATAATTTATTAACGTACTTTTAATTTGTGGTAAAACCGTTCAATAATACAAAAAAATAGATACAATTATTCTCCCCAATAAATAATGTCAGGAATTGTGTAATTGGGAAATTGAGATAAAAAATAATGTTATTTTTCTGAAGTAATTGCCATATTATTTCATAATTTCACGCTTCTCTGCATTTCATCAAATGCTTAACTTTATTCCTCTGCCCAGCTAATTGTCGTTTTTATCGCATTGTTATTTCATTCATTTTTTTCCCGGTTCTTAATTTTTGAACAGCTTCTGGGTAACAGTTGCACAGCTCTGTCTCCATCCCCATCTTAATTTCCTTGGGTTTAATCTTCAGCTCCAACGAACCAGAGCAGCTGCTCCAGGTTCCCGTCCTCGGTCTGCAGTTTCTGGCTCGGTTTCTGCTCCGGTTGGACAATGAGCCCACGGCAAGTGTACACTGCGTGTTTAGTTTGCCTCTGCTCTGCTTTGCTCTGCCTTTTGTGTAATTGAAATAAAATGTTTTTAATCAAATATTATTCTAATTATGCACAGAGAAAATAATGCCACGAAACTTTCGTTCGGTTCTGGTTCGCATGCCAAGCACATTGCTTACGAAAAGTAAGCACATCATTCGGAACGAAAAGAAGCAACACGAACAACCGGAAGACGAAGCGAAACTAAACATCTGTTCTTAGTTTTCTGACTGGCATACACGAGTACGTATGTTATGTACATATTCATATGTTTGTACATTTTTGATAGTTCGGAGTGCCAAAAATGGTATTGTGTTTTTATACAAACAGGAAGAGGTTTTGGGTTGAAATATTTAGAAGCAATTGGTATTTTTTGTTAAACAAAGAAATTCACAGAACGTTAATTATTGTGTAAAAACATATGCTTTATTTTGCAATCGGTTGAAATCATGGTTCATTTTGACATATTGGACACATCACTCGGCTTTTCTTTGGTGGGTGATCGTAGTGCCGACGATGTCATCGCACGGTTGATCTTTGTCGCCCCACCCCCAGACAGGATGGGATCCATCGCCCGTGCGCAGGACTCGCCGCTTGACCAAATCGGGCGACACACTCTTCAGGTCGTACGCCCATCCCAGCCATGCAAAGAAGTTGATGAAGAAGGTGGTTACATCCCGGGAATACGGTCCCAACTCGGCGCTCTTGTAGTCCCAGGGGAAGACGTGGTGGTAGTTGTGGTAGCCCTCTCCGAACCTCAGCCACACCAAGAATTTCTCGTCCGTGGGATTGATGCTCTTGTCGTAGGACCGCTTGCCGTACAGGTGGGCCCAGCTGTTCACCAGCCAAATTAAATTAAGGCTGAGGACCCAGCGGAACAGGGCCATTACGTGCCAGGCACAGTTAAGGGATTCGCCCCACAGATACATGGGCAGGACGGTGGGCAACACAAAACAGATAAGAGGCATCAGCACCAAGTAGTACTTCTTTTGGAACATGACCAACGGATCCCGCTCCAGGTCGGAGAGGTCGATCTCCTTGCCCTTGGTCACCACATCCGGATGTTTGCGGCAGCACAGCCAGCCGATGTGCGAGAAGAACCATCCGCGCTTCGAGTTGTAGGGATCTGCGTCCGTCTCTGTGTATTTGTGGTGGACGCGGTGATCCCGGGCCCAGATGTACACCGGATCTTGGAAGGCGAAGGTGTTTAGGAACAAGAGGATTAGTCGCAGCTGCAGATTGGCCTTGAAGGTTCGATGCGACCATAGGCGATGAGCTCCGCCGGAAATGCCCAGGGCCGTAAATGATAGAAACACGGGGAAAAATAGGACCGTCATCCACGTGGCCTTCGTAAATAGCAGCCACATGCCGTACAGCGAAGACACGTGCGCAAAGGTTAAGAGAATGACGTTGAGCCACACCACTTTTAGTTTGCGTCCATCGGTGGTTTTTAGGTGGCCCAGGTCCTTTGCCAAACCTCCATCCATGGTCTCCGCATCGGACTCATAAAGCACTCCAGTGGTATCGTTGCTGTTCGGTGGCATTGTTGATCACTTTTACTACTGGGACTGCCCCACGATTCTCTATTTACTTATATATCCCCTAGCCTAATTTTTAAAATCGATTTCCAAATACTAATAGGTCCCGACCCATGGGCCTTGAGCAAATAATGCATGCTAAGCAATGTGCATAATTACGAGCGAGCATTACGTATTTTTCTTTCTTTTTATTTCTTTTCATTTTCCACTACTGAATTAAATTTGTTCGCACTTTACGGCACTTTCGTCGACCTGCACGCTCTTCGAGCAAATTAACAGCAAACACAAAAGAAGCTTTGGAAAATGTTTCACACGTGCCGATGGCCATTAAATTTAATTCAATTACGAATTTCATACGCGAGTTGGGCCAAGGAATTAGACTGTGTGTGTGCAGCATCTTCAGAGCCCTTTTCAATCGCGTTTCAATTTGCCATTAACCCATTATGGTTGAGCGGGCAATAATAAGCGTGGGCTGTGGGTGTGGGAAGGGGGCGTGTCAGCGCCGGCAGTACCTGCATTATAACGCAGAAATATGCAATAACACATAAAAACGAACTCATCGGCACACCGAACTATTGAATTCGAGTCCTAATACACGCTTACACGACTCCGCACAAAGCGCTCCTTTGAGCGGCTCCAAGAGCGCGGCTGCTCGTCAGGATTCCGATTTCGCCACCGGGGAAATTGGCAGCGTGGAAGGACAACAACAGCGACAGCGTCAATAATGGCCCTGTAAGGTGTCCCGCTCTTCAAAAGCATAGAAGGAGAGTCTTTCTGACTGCGTGATGTTGAATGGAATACCCTAAAAAAATAATCAACGAAATGATTTTAAGGGTTTCCGGTTTTCCTAATACGATTGAGTTATAATAAAAGCGACTTATCTCAGTGTGTTAATGATAATGTATATGCCATCTTCAATACCAAGACTCTTTATACGTTATTTTTAAATATATTTTTCAACTTGCTTAAAATTATGAAAATAACGTAATTTATATATAAAGAATGGTTGAAAAACTTGAGTTAGTATTGCTTTTCTTTTTGTATTAACAATTTTGGCTCATAAAGGCTTCTGTGCGTTACAAACTCATGGTTTCAATTGATACACTCTTTGTTAGAGTAAAGAGTTTGTGCGGTTGCCGCCATCAAATGTAAGGGGGTTGCTGCAAGCTGAAAGAACTGCTACTGGCCGTAAACACGGGCATGTTCAAAATTGTTGGTGGTGCAGAAATTTTTCAATTTTCCAGCTTTTGTGTGTCAATAAACGTTCAATTCACGAGCATCCGCAAAGTGCCTACAACTGCCAATACACACAAAAACGAAAATGCGAAAATACGCACACACTATGCCCACGCAAGGGTGCATGCATAGATGATGTGTCTATTTTTTTTTCGGGCCACCGATGTTGCTTTATAATCATTGCACCCCACCTCTCAACTCATACTTCAAAACATTTCAGAACCGCCACGAACCGCCAACAATAGCAACAACAAGAGCAGCATCGTTAGTGGCTTTTCTACGGCACACCAGCTTCCCAATAACCCCCTATATTTTGTTTAGCCTTTCTTTTCAAAGCGAGGGTGTGAGTTTTTTTCATAATTCCTTTCTCCCGATGACAGCGTTGTCCTTCGTCCTCTGTGCTTGTAGGCGTTGCTGTTCGAGCCATTAAGCTGCTTTGAGCAGCTATTGGCTAAGAACGCAGCAGAATTATTTCACCATCTCCTCCTGCCACGCCAAACCCCAAACCCTTCTCCAATATCCTTGTCAGCGGCAGCATCAGTTTCAGTTGCTGGTTTTGTTTCAATTTCCTCGTCGCTTTGTCAAAGCCTTCAAAAGCGCTGGAAAAATTAATCAATTTCCACCTGGACCCGTCTTTGTTGCGTTGTTTCCCATGTGTCAACTCAACTGTCATGTGTGCGGTGCAGTGTGGTGTCTTTTTTTCCAAAGCAAACCTCTACGTGCCCACCTTTGGCAGGTTTTAGAGGCGAAATGTTGTGTTTTCTTCTTGGAAGTGTTCATACTTCCGATAGTGGGGATTTTGTTCTTTTAAATCGCGTTGAAGTATAAATAGTTACAAATATAAACAGCATATTTTGAATGTACATATATAATTTCGATCATTTTTTGTCGATTGCATTCAAACTTTATTCTAGTTTATGTATGTCCCTATTATGTTTTTTAATGTACTTCTTTTTTAAAGGTTCCTTACCTCATTTTAATTAATTTAAATATACCCAAAATAATAATATTACATATTTCAAATGCAATCAAATAGTTTTCCGATAGGCACTAGTTTTCAAACGAAACTTATTTAACATTATCGATACAATGAAAACATTTTAAAAGGCCCAAAGGGCAACAAGCTCCGTGCACTGCGGCACTCAACTTCCGCTTTGTAGAAAATATGATGGCAATATCTGGATATATTTTGTCGCCCCAGTGCAGGATTTTTTTTCCTCTCTATTTCAACCCACTGGGGCTGTTGAAAGGGTCCCTTTCCCCAGTCGGAAGAGGGGCGAGGACGACTATCCCAGGATGGCGTATCAATCAGGATTTAACAAGGAAATTTATGCACTTGAGTCTCGAGACACACACTCACATGCTCGGAGGCCCCTGGCCATGTTGGTACTCTTGTGCTCAGTGCTTGGTGCTTGGTGCTCGGTACTCGGCTCTTCATTTTGCATTGTGTTTTGCATATTTGAATAGTTTTTATTTACTTGAACTCACAATTGCACTTTTGCCATTACTTTGGCTATTATACTGACGCTTTTAACATGTAAGCCGTCAGCAGCAAACACTGCATCCGTATCCGCATCCTTGTGGGTGTTGGTGTGGGTGTAAGTGTGAGTATAGGTACAGTGGGTGGGCGAGGGGATCCCGAATACGTGTGTGTGTTTTCATTATTTATGCATAGGTGTTGGCTCTCAAGTCCCAATGTATATCAGCGGAACCCCAGTCTCTTATTCCGTTCTCTGTCTTATGCGTGCTTCTTTGCTTTGCATATTTAAAGGGACAATCCTGTTGCCAGAGTACGTGTGTTTGTGCTTTATCCTTGATGGCATTTATCCCTTTTTTACATACTAGAACAAAGAGTTAGGAGTCAACTTCTTCTTCTGAATGGTGCAATTTGAATATGCTTCTCCTTTGTAACATAAGTCTATCAGCTATTTAAACCAATAACAAGAAAGGAAGGCTAGCTTCGGTACCCGAAGCTTAGAATACCCTTGCAGACTAGTTGCTCTTAAACCGTTCAATCGTTTGTATGGCAGCTTTAGGATATAGTTATCCGATTTTTGGATTTTTAAATTTCTAAAAAGGCTTTACTGTCTATGAAAACTGTTTTTATCAAGAATGAATTAATTGTCTTGAAAAACACCAGAGTTATGCTCAATGACCCATTTTCACCCATCGTTCCTATGGCAGCTATAGGATATTGTGGTCCGATTTTGACAAAACTTTCACGATATGTTACAATTGCTATTAAAAAAAAATTTACCAAGAAATAAATAAAATATATTGAAGAAGGGCGAAGTTATGGCACTTTTTCCCAATCGTTCCTATGGCAGCTACGTGATCTAGTGTTCCGATTCCGGCCGTTCCGACTTATATACTAACTGCAACAGATTGAAGGGTCGGTGCAAAGTTTCAGCCTGATAGCTTTAAAACTGAGGGACTAGTTTACATAGCAACCGACAGACGGACAGACGGACAGACAGACGGACAGACGGACAGACAGACGGACAGACGGACAGACGGACATGGCTAGATCGACTCGGCTGGTGATGCTGATCAAGAATATATATACTTTATAGGGTCGGAAATGTCTCCTTCACTGCGTTACAAACTTCTGGTCAAAATTATAATACCCTCTGCAAGGGTATAATTAGTTATTCCTGCAGGTATAATATATATATATATATATATATATGTATATATAAATACATAAATACATATCTAGAATCGAAATCTTTGAAACATTAAAGTCCAATTCTTAATGGTGAATGAGTCCAAATTTAACAATTTTTTATTGCAAAACTTATACGGAATGGTATTTGCAAAGTGTATCATATTCTACATAACCCCTTTTTCAAACCTTTGATCCGAACATCTGCAATACTGTCAAAATGCGTTGAGCATAATAAATAATAATAGAAAGTATAAATAGTCTCTCATAAATGTGGAAATTTTCTATCAACATTTGTTTAAGCTGCACACAATCCTCATCTCAGAAAAAGGAGTCTGTGTCCTGCAGCTTCGCCGCTTTGCCCCTGCCCCGCTAATTGCATCCGACTCGAACTTTTTTAATTAAAAGAAGCAGCAAGAAGCCCTGACAAACGCCTCACCATAAGCGGCAACAAATCTTGGTTAATGTCGGCCATCTCTGGCCGTGACTCAAGCCGAGGATGCGATGCAGCAACCGCCATGACAAATACACCGACCATTCCGCTCGGCACTTTACATTTTCTAAGCAATTTATATATGAATGAAAGGGGGCACAGAGTGCTGGGCTGCTGCACTTGACTGTTATCTAGCGTAATTACGATTCCTGCCCTGGACCATTCCCAGGCCCAGGTCCAGGCCCAGAACCAAAAGGTGAAAAAATTGTTTATTGTTGCAGCGCAGCGGCAAAAAGTTAATTGAGTTTACCTTGGCTGGGGGTAAAAAGGTTGACAAAGTTGCAGAATTACGCCCGGCAACGGGGGGTTCATTTATGTGACAAGGCGAGCTGGGAAAAAATGAATCTACATCCATAGCCTTAAATTGGTTCCGACTGGCTTAATGATATTGGAAATTACATTTGCCATCGATTGTTCGATACGGGCTGCCAATTAATTCGATTGTTGCATTTGCATTCCTATTCCTAATTTCCTCTAACCCCTTTGCCCTCGCCAAACACTTCACGTCTCGTTTGAGCCGACAAATTGCTTTCGTCTCTCCTTTGCGACGGCCCTCTAATTGGCAATATTTTTGTGGATGTTTGGGTTGAGTTTTAGTTTAGTGGTAATTTTCGTTTGGCAAAAATTTGGATTTTCAACTAGATTGCATTTGTAGTTTCGACTCTTTGAGGATTTTTAAAGGCTGTATTCATACAAAGGTAGATGAAGGGTGAAAAGTTTCGAGTGATTTCCCTTTTTCAGTTATTTCAAATTTTAGATCTTCTATAGATATTAAAAGACTGTTTGAATTAAACATTAGTTAAACATAACCCGATTATATGAATCACTGGGAGTTTATTAAAACTTTGGCATGTTTCCTCGCCTCCAATATTCGTCGTGCTCATTTTGAGTTCCCTATGCAAGCAGAATAAAGCATTTAAATCCAGGTGAGCAAGCCACAACAAATCAAATATCAAATCATCAAATATCTTATTATCAAATATTTAGGTAGATAATAAGATATTTTTAATATTATATTTTTGGGCTTTAATTAAGTTAAAGAAAATTCAAATTTTTTCATTTTTATTGAATAGTTTATTTTGTACAAGTGCAGATTCAAATAGCATGGAAAAATACAGAAACCCCAATTGATTGATATTTCCACCCGGAATGCAGGTGGGAGCAGCATCATCGGCATCAACATCTACCTCGGCAAAAGTTATTTGCCCAGAAATATATGAAATATGCATCCTAATGAACCTTCAGCTCCAGTATGTGAATGGAGAGATGGGTGGGATATGGGCAAAAGAAAGCCACTTGGATGAAAGCCAGCCCTGAGGTTTCCAGCGGCGAATGCATGGGGATCGGCTTGATGACGATGATGAAGAAGCTGCTCTCACCAGGTTTGCCGGGGGAAGAGAGCGGATAGAAATTAGTGCATATGGCCAAATTGGTTTCGATTCAATCATTTTTTGTAATACAGCCAGTCAATGAAACAGCTTGAGAAATTCAATTAGGTGTGCGCATCAATGGTCATGGCCATCATCATGGCCCCTTTTCTCTGCGTGACTTCCCTCTCCCACCGGGTTTCTCTTTTAAGCTCCCGCTGTCATTTGAATATTCTCTGTGCGGCCGAGTTGGTAGCTCACAGAAACCGTAAAGCACACTTTGCTTGCATATATATTGGTTGCGAAAGTTCATCAAAAACATTGCTCTAATAATTATTCCAACAACGAATCCACTGATGGCTCGATACAGATGAGGTCATGAGACTGCATAGCATCTAGTACTAAGGTTATTTTCTAAAAATCGAAGCAGTTGCAATAATTTTAAATAGATCTAGGTTACCAAAGTATTTTGATTGATTTGTAATGCCTTTTAAATGTTTTATATTTACTTTCGATGTACAACTTAAAAAAATAAGGTCACAAGAGAAACATAATTTTTGTATATCCTTGCAGTGGTCGTAAACTCGACTTTTTTGATTCTTTATAAATCAGTTCTAAATAACTATGTTAGCCTATCCTGAAAATCTTATCGAAATCGAACCACAATATCCTATAGCTGCCATAGGAATGATGGCAGAAATGGGTCATTGACTATAACTCTGGTATTTATTAATATATTTGATTCATTCTTGGACAATATACTTCATATACATTAAAGCCAAAATAGAAAATTATAAACAAAATTTCTGACCACTATATCCTTACAACTGGTCTGCAAGGGAATTCTTAGCTTCGGAACCCGAAGATTGCCTTATTTCTTGTTTTTTTTTAGAGACAACTAAAAATATTGAAAAATACGATAATAGTTGAGCTTAGCTAGGCTCTATTCTTGCGAGGATACCCCTGAACAAATTTAGTTTAGGGTATGAAAGCAACAACTGCGATGGCTGAGCAACAGTCTTGTCACGTAAATCCACAAAAACCGCCAACTAGCCTTCCGGCCCTTCCTTATCCTCATATCCTGGATACCACATCCTTGTTCCACTGTCTTTAGCACAATGTGTTCTTGTTATTCCTGCTAGATTGTTATTGTTGTTGTTATGGGCCAGGCCTTGTGTTTGTTTGTGCTGTTGTTTTTGCCCTTGTACTTTTACTTTTGGGGATTTGGCCTTACGGCGTTTTATTGTTTTTATATGCTCAATTTTTGCGTTGTTGTTGGTATGATTGTTGCTTTTGTCTTGCTGTTGTTTTTGATGTTATGGTATTGCTCAAGAAGCCATGGAGTAATTTATGTAGCGAGAAGCACTACTGACACTTGGACGACACTCAGCTGAGATAAAGAGGATAACAAATTGCGCTCATGCAACAGATTTCCATGCGAAAGGCAACAGACAGTCCACACAGCTGAGCGATAAAGAGCGGAAGGTCCTGGAGAGAGCGAGAAGAGCGAGAGCTTGCGCGTGAAATTAACTTTAAAAAAATGGAAAACTATATATTCCTTAGAAAGGAATTTAATAATGATGAAAAAGAAAAATAAAAATAAATTTAATAATTTTAATAGTTATAATTTAATAATTCTGAGAAAGTAAATATGTTAATATTTAATATTTAATAATTAGTTTGATTCAAATTCATAGCGCCAAAAATTGTGCGCACGCTCTCCTACAAAACCAAACTCACCACACAGCTGAGAGCGGAAGCAGCGAGTGAAACTGCTTTCTCCCACTTTCTCTCACCCACCCACACACTCCTCTTCTCTCTTTCTCTCTCTCTCTGTGGGAATAACTCTCTCGCTACGTGTTCTCAGTGCCTCAGTAACGAATGGCCTAGGTGCGAACAAATCAACACGGTTTGCACACTGCACGCTGCGTGGCATCAAAATAAATCCAAAAAATTATTAAATCGCAGCCATAAACCGCGAATTTCGGCACATCGGCAGCCTAAAATCCCAAGCCAGTCGACCGCATCGGGAAAAGTTCGAAAATCGGTTCGAGAAGCGCGTGCTGGTGACTCGAAAATTACGGCATCAGGACATACGCCAAAATCGCGTCCTACGCCACGTTTTGCCTAGGTGTGCGTATTTGTGAGTCCCTGTGTGTGTGCGATTGTGTGGGATTTTGTGTCAGTGTGTATGTGTGTGTGAGAGAGCGCGTGGCGAGTTGTGAAGTTACGTTGGTGTTTGTGCTGCAACGTGCTACGAGCATTAATTATTTATGGCTTTATTGAAACCGAACTAAACACAAAACAAACAAAAAAGGAAGACAGGCATAAACATTAAATAAATAATTAAGCCGTCGAGCCAAAGGCTGCAATAAGGCAGTCACACTCGGACAAAATTCGGTTACCGCTGCGGCCGCGCAGCTGTCGGAAATGTTAACGCCGGCGCCAACGGTTTCGAACACATGTGCCAGGCATGCATAATTCAGGCGGCCCCGGAAAGCAGGCTACGTAAATATACCCGCCGCACTTAATTGCTTAACTCAATTTCATGCAAATGCGGCCAAAACGGAGAAAACACAAACAACTACAACAAAAATACCATCAGCTTGAAGAGCTTCCACAAAACATCCAACTGAGCCAACAAAAGTTTTGAGTGGCTCAATGGGACGACGTCTTCAGTGTTTCCATCTCCTCCTGCTGTTATATTTCCTCTAGCCATCGTTGTTTCAAGGCTATAACGCTTCGCGATACTTCAGCTATCTGCTGTCTCTTTCCACCTTCGCTCCTCTCTCCCTCTCTCTCTCTTCCGCGTTTAAGTGGCACTTGCAAACAGAGCGCACGTGCAACGCCACGGGGAAAGTAAAAAAACACTCGAAAGTGACTTTTTAGCACGCGTCATTCTGGCTGACTAGTCAAGCCCAAGACACTAACTACAACCGAACAACCAACCCACCCAGGACACCCTGAGCCATCATCTCGCCTGCAAAGCACCATAATCAACGCAAGCAGCCACCCAAGCGAAGAGAACCTAAATCCAGCCAAAGCGAGCGGAGCAGTCCACCCACAAGCCAGAACCCACCATCCACCGGCCACCGAACTACCTGCACCCTGCCATCCCACCGATTCACTCGTCCAACCGCTAACTGGCACCTGCTCACGTGCGGGCCTAGGACTACAATAGCACCACTACACCACCAGCGAAAACCACAGAGGCAGAGGAATGCGCACCTAGCGAGTCAAACAAAGAGGTGAGTGAGAGGTGGCAGTCAGTACATAGCACATGGCATTATAGCTCTGGCATATTGATATGACGGCGTCATAGACACAGTGGGTGGAAAAGTATGCAGATGCAACTGATAGACGCCGGTGAAGTCAGGGC
Organism: Drosophila setifemur; assembly: GCA_021224005.1. Lineage (NCBI taxonomy): Eukaryota > Metazoa > Arthropoda > Insecta > Diptera > Drosophilidae > Drosophila > Drosophila setifemur. The sequence continues at coordinate 94,967 of JAJJHY010008598.1, forward strand.
TAAGTTATTGATGCACCATTATGCGATTTTTCCGTATTCGTATTTTTTTTTGTGTTTTCCGCAAGAAAGCATTTCTTCAACCCCACCAGCACAATTTTGAGTACTCAAAATAAATTAAAATAAAAAAAAATAAAATCGTTGGGTATACAAGGTCCTTGTCTAGTTAGAAAGTAAGTTCTTTCAAAAAATTAAGTAATATCAACACTAATTATGATTTAATTAAAACTTAAAATGTAATCAGATTTCATTCATTGTCACGCTGACCAGAAACCATGTCGTCCCCTCAGATTCTTTTGTGTTAGCCTACAGGAGGAGCCCAGGACTAAATGCAAGGGCACGCTTTCAAAATACCAAATACTTGACGGCGTCATATGTGCGCCGGCATCTGGCATATTTTATGGCCAAGAGGCAATGAAACTGTAACTGGGGAATAGGATTACTCCCCAGCTGCTCTGGGTGAAACGGTCCGTGTGGGATGCTTGCGGCTTTTGGCTGTGGGTGTCCTGCTATTCATTTCCGTTTCCGAGTGCTGCGTCCGCTTCCCATTGTTGTGATAGTCTCGGTTGTCCCAGCTCGAATCCATCTTCATTATATGAGTGCCGGGACACAGATAGAAAATACAAAATCCTACTTTTCAAAATTATTACTATGCTTTGTTGGGAATATGTACACACCTTTTTAATTTTTTTGTGTTTTCATATTTAAAAATTGTTGGTGAATTTGTGAAGAATTCGAGGGCGTTGAGTTTTTTTTATTAGTTATGAAACAATAATGCCTTTTTAATTTAACTCTGAGAGAAGACAAAATAAGGGAATTTATAGATATTATGAATTATAAGAACCACTTTTAGTCGTCGTATTTTCGTTATCTGTAATTTCGGTGTAATGCGGTGCCTGCACTTGCCAGCTGCAGAAGTAGACTCTGTGCCATCAGCATCCACATCAGCATCATCGGGTGCTGCATGGCGGGATGCCTGGATGGCCGGGTGGATCCGAGGATCCCGCCACTCGCGGCATTTCTTCAGCTCCAGCTCACTCGAGTTGCGTCTTCGCTGGGCCTTCTGTGTGTGCCCTTCGCAACCCTAGAAGATGTCATGTCTTGCTGTCAAATCAAATCAACTGTCGGGGCTCTGGGGCTGTCTGCCTGGCTGGTTTGCCATTCAACGACCACTTGTTAGTCTGTAATTTTCGCCCATTCCCAAACACACGCACACACAGAACCTACAAACACAGCTCCAAACACACACGCATACAAGTGCACGTCAACCGCAGAGACACAAAACGCTTACGTTTCTTGCTCGCTTGCTTGACTTGCTCCACTTCCCTCCCCGCCTCCGACTCCGCCCACAACATTCAGCAGTTGATGTTGCCCACCCTGTCCCGCCCTCTTTCCACCCACTCGCCTATTTTACCCCCCACAACCCACCATGCCTCTCTCCATTGTCCGCATTCTGTTGCTTTTCGTGGCTTTTGTCATTTGTTGAATCTTCGCGAACTTTGCCTTACTCATTCAGGGCATGCTTTTTTTTGCCACAGTCGAGCTTGGCTCAGGCGAACAGGAGATAATGTTTAATGGATAAATTCAGAAGAGGCAAGGCAAGATGTTAAAGGATCACATCAGTGAAGTTTCACTAATATTATAAAAAAAATTTGGTATTAAATTCTGACTAAAACAACACTAGATATCTATCATAATTTAAAGTTTCAAATTAGAAGCTTTACTGCAATTCTTGTTTATTTTTTTTTTTTGTTATTTATATTTTGAGTGGTCGGATTCGCTCTCTTTCGTTTATTTCTGCTCGCTTTTTTTAGACTCTTTCTTGTGCACGGATTCAACGAGTTTTTCCAGCTGGGGCGACTCTTCTCATGGCTTTCTTTGTTTTGATGGGGACTCGCTTTCGCATACTGGAGTGTATGGTGCGTGTGTATGACCTTTTGTGTGTGTGCGTGTCAGTGGGTGAAATTCACCACAGTTAACAGCTGAATCCTGGACCGAGCAATGCATGGGTAATTGAATTTTGATATCTTGTCCAAGCATTTTTGTCTGTGCCATTTGATAATAATGTAACATGCAGCTGCTGACCCGGCTAATGTCACCTATTCCCATCCTCTTTTTGTTCTTTTTGCACTTGAACAACGTGATTAGTGTGTCATTCGGAGCACGTGACTGGAATTCAATTTTGCTCTGCTCGTTGCAGTGGCCAAGTAATTTTTTCCTTTTCGTCTAGCAGCTCATTTGCAAACAATTCCAACGACAGTTTTATGCATAAATTTCTATGCCATCACCATCAGCGTCCCGTCCCTCCCCAGCGACTTAAATTTATGCCCTTCGGTTGTTCGGGTTCAACAATTGACATGACGACAGGCCATGAGGAACGTGAATAAGAGCTCAGCCGAATGCATTCGTGTCCGCAAAGATATGAACTGGTTTGCGCCTTTGATTGCACTTAAAAAGCTAACAACCCGAAATTAATAATTTTGAATATTCCAATTAAATTAAAAACAATTATCCATTGCAAGTACTTTTTTTAACTTGCCATCTGCTTTTTCGCTTCAAATAAAAAAAATTTAAATTCCATTGACGATTACTTTTTATAAAAAAATTTTTTTATATCGATGATTTTAACCTATCCTCGTTTTCAGTGCACGTTTCCCAACAGCGCCTACAAAAGGCTTACAAATATTGGCAGGCGCCTGTTAGCTGTATTGTCTCTGTCAGCCAGTTTGCGCGGGTGTGTGGATCGTCTCCTGTTGCTCGGATCCTGGGGGTTCCACTTTCCCTTATTCCGACATCGTTCCCCGCCCGGCCCTATCTGTTTTCTGTTTTCAGTGGCATGCATTGCATTGGCCACCCAAAATGGCGCGCAACAAGCGATGCATTGTTGTGGCCCGACAGTAGGAGCGATGCCTGCTGGCATCGGCCCTCCTACCAATTTCTCCACAATATCACCCCCTTTAACTGGGTTCAGTTCCATTAGAATCGGATTTTATGTGGGTCGCCTTCGAAAAACTTCTCGCAGAAGCTGAGGCGACATTTAAATTGCGGTTCCACCAGCTCAATTCGATTTCTGTTGACACAGACAGTCAAGACGCTGTCACCGCTGATAGTTCCTGCCATCAGCCACCAGCCAGCAACCGAGAAGCAACACCGACAAGCAGCAACCACCATGAGAAACAGCAACAACAACAAGTCAAGTAATATCCATACGCTGCTGTCGTTGGTAATATGCCAGCAATTTTCCCGGGCTGCACTTTGGTGGCAACTACAATTACAAATTGAGTTAAGTGCCAGCTCACATGCAATGCACAGAAAAAAATATTCACATTAAATAAGATGCAATGTTATGTTTTTTATTTCAACATGTTTCTTTAAATTTTTATAACGTTTTTGAAATGAAATTGGTATTTTATATTAATACTTATTTAAGTTGAGCCTTTTTTTTTGTGTGCCATTTGCCAAATGGCCCGGATCCCGACGTCGTACTTGTAAGTGGGTCATATTATTTTTTCATCTTTTTTTTTGGGGCCTGCGGCACTTGAGACGGCGCTAGACTGTCGCTCAAAAATCGCCTGACAGCTGGGGCAGCGTTATTCCCCCCACCCAGCCCCTGTCAATATCAATTGTATGCGAAGCGAGGGAGCTACTACTATGAGCTGACGTCATTGTAGCCTGCTAATTAACTAGCATTGATTGTGGACGAAAGTGTTGATAAATAGTACACCCACACACATGTGCATTTCACTTGCCAGTGGGGGGCCAATGGCCCAGGAGAGCCAGAAGAATGTGTCACAATGGGCCCAGTTAAATCCTTGATGGAAAAAACTTTTCGAGTGCTCATTGGGCCCAGAATGGCAGCGTATTTCATGCTGATCAATGATAGCATCGATTGTTGCAAATACTGTTAGTGCCACACAATCCATTATTTTTTTTTAATGCATGGTTAAAAGTAAGGCGGGAAACAATGGATGCCATTAATAAACTAATGGCAATGGTAAATGTTCGACACAAGAACACAAAACAACAATTGGAGGGAATTATTTAAACTCCCATTAGTATGAATTCGTATTACAGAAAATAACATGTGTATCATTATATTAGCGTGTTATAATAGTCTTGCGATTTATTTCTGTCAATTGCGTTTTTGCAAATATTATACAAATTATACTAGGGAAATATTTTGAATTTTTGGTTTTCACAAACTATTTTCTAGCTACTTATTTTAACAAAATTGTATTATTTTATCAGAAGAGTGACCATGTGCCATTTGGGCCTTCAAAACAATTTGTCTCTACTATGGATTATCGAATCCCAAAGAGAGAAATGCCTCATCGATTACCAAAGGCGGTATTCAACATACTTGCCAGTATTTTATGAACTGTATAAATAAACTGCTCCAAAATAAGCAGAATTTGCATTTTTATGCCGTTCCTTTTGTTGGGCATCCATTGTGCCACAGCGTCTTTGCCCCTTTTCCGCTGCTTTTGCTCCGTTCGATGGCGAGTCATAATGCGCTGCCACCCAGCTGGCAATGATGAGCGCCCGCTGCGTTTTACCATTTTGGTGTTGCTTTTTTTTTTGCTCAGCATCCATCCATCCAACCCAGCTCCATTCCATTCAGCCGCGTCCCAGTTCTGGGACTTCGTATCAGCCAACAGCAGCAGCAGGAGCAGTAGAGCAGCAGCTTTCGCAGCTCATTATATGGCGGCATGCTTGCAGCCTCACTTCTCATCGCGTTCCCAGTTGAAAACTGGAAGCAGAAAGCTGAAGGCACCTCCCAGGCTCCCTCGGCTCATGTCCCAGCTCAGTGTGTATTGTGAACCGTATCTGCAAAGTATGCTAAAAATTTGGTTAACTTTTTACTAGTGTTAACTTTTTAAACGCCTACGCTACTCCGCTCCACTCCACTTTACTCCTATCTTTTCGAAATGCCGCTACTGTCATCATTGTCGAAAGTTTAACTTTTGTTTTGCATAACAATCTATGCTTCAGGTAAGTTTGCGACAGCGGAAAGTAAACAGGTAAAACTAAATTGACAATATTGGCATGAGAGGATATTTTTAAGCGAATATTCTCAATTAAAAATTACAGTGCAGCTTCTATTAAATACATTTATTTAAAGAATGAAAGATTTTTGGGAAGGGTTTAAATTCTTTCTAAATTGCAATGTTTCTTGAAAGTAGAGGTTTGAGTTTTTTTGTGGATATTCCGATAATCAGTGGCTAGTAATAGTTTTCCTTTGAGTGTCTTATATCTTGCTTGTGACAGTTAAGCAACCGCCCTAGCTTCAATCAACTGAGTTTTCCATTTCCCAGTGCTGGTTATTCTGGCTGCGGTCAAAACATTGTCTCGATTGTTGTGGCCCTCCCCCCAGTTGTGTAATGAATTCATCAAGCCTCGAGGCGTTACAAGCAGACGAGCGGAGAAGTCGAGTAACGAGGAGAAGCCAAAGCCAAACTCAAAGCACGCAAACGCTTTTCAACGCTAATCAGTTGCAGTGCGTGAGGTGGTCAGGGGGCGGTGGGTGGAGGGCGTGTTGGCGAATAGAGGAAAAGACCGCCTTTTCTGACCTGAACGGAAAGCCTGTCAAAACAGTCTAACCGCCGGCTTGTCAATTTTGGTTTGAAGTTTTACTCGGCCCGGCGGTGGATTTAAAAGTTGTCATACCCAGTAATTCCCTTTAAGGAGCATTCTGAGCAGAGATATTTTAAAGTAGGATAAACTAAAATAGCTCAAGATTAGGTAAAAATTATGTTTCGACGTGACTGTAGTTCTCGCAATAGTTTAAAAACCATTCAGATGCCAATTATTCATTTTTTAATGCCCTTGGCATTGTATATTATAAAATAAAAGGAAATAAATAAATACATATTGTGATAGATGTTTTACCTTTACTCAGATACAAAACTTCCTCGATGCCAAGTAGTTTTAGGTCGACTCTAGTAATCCCAGCAAGTTAATTTGCTCGATTTGGTGTGGGATGGAGTTACCCCTACAAAACCCCTAAACTCTCTTCCTCGAAACTTGCTTGGCTGTCCGCTGGGGTCATTTCGCTTAACAATAGGATATTGCGAACAATTTCCGTTGCGCGGCCGGATGTAATGGTAATCAATTGATTGTTTTATTGTGAATTAATTGTGGGCATGCACATGAGCAGTGGAGTTGTTGCTATGGCTTCTGCCGTCTCTGGTGGCTCTCGTTGCTCCTGTTCATTGTTTATTGTTTTTACGCAATTGTTTGGCAGTTGGCCCGAGCGGTCTTTGCCCCACCATACCCCGACCAGCCCAATTCTGCTGTTGATTTAAAACAACCAAAATGCGAAATGAGTTTTGCGAACGGAAATTGTATTTTTGGTTAGCAGGCGGTGGCGATGCTTTTGTTATTTGGTCCGTTTTGCTTGATTCAAGTTTTGTTTAGAGAGTTAGCCCCCGGCCAGATTACTTTTTTGTGAGTTTATCGGCCAGAGAACTGATAGACCAGTTAAGAATTGCGCCGGGGTGGTCGAGGGGGATGTCATGAATGATTGAGGGAAAAGTGAGAGCGCGCAAAACTTGTGAAAACAATTGAAAGTTAGTCAAGGATGAGCCATAGATATGGAAAATTATTTTCATTTAAATGCAGGTGGGATTCGCATGGAATGAAGTTGTTAGTCTACACCTCCTGGCAGGGGGAAACAATTCGAAATGTAGTTAATTTACTGAACACAATTCGTAGACTGGAATTTGTAAACAGAAAACTACCAAACTTTTATTGATGAACGGCATGAAATTAGTTTATTGAAAAATATAATCTGAACTGATTTAATTATTTTGGCTTGGTTGTCCATCAACCAATAGATATTTGTATATTTGCAATGCATCAATGAGTATATTAAATAAACCCATCTAATTTGGTTTAATTGATTTCAGATTAGCAAAACCATTTTATTGTTTATCTTTTTTTCATTGACTATCCGTTTAAGTTCACTTATTTGTAGCTGCAATATTTATCATCATCAACCATCAACCAACTGATCCATCAAGTGCGCTGATTAAGCGCCGAGTCGCATCATAGTCAAGTTAATGAGAGCATGACTTAGTGGGCTCATCTCTCACTCTCTTAATAGGCCGAAAAAGAAAGTTATTGAAAAACTTTACTCTACTTGACTTAATTTTTGTCTACACGCAGGAGGTTGTGTGAGTGGGCCCATGACAAATGACAAAGTCATAGCCGAAAACTTTGATCGTAAAACAGACGTCCCGGCCTCTTTTGTAGCCCTGCCAAATCATCAATAATCTCATCACCCATTCCAGCCAGCTCACGTTCCTGGTGACAATCTGTTTGCATTTGCTCTTCTTGTTGTTGTTGCTGTTGGCATTGAGTGTGTATTTTTTTGTTTGCCCCACGCGACCGTCGGCGTCGCCTCATCATCATTAACTCATCAATGTCAAAGTTTATCAAAGCCGCCGTGGCTGCGGCTTACTGAGCTAAACCAGATTTAGCGTAAAATTAACACAATCTAATGTGCGGCGATGCTTCTGCTTGCTGGCTGCTTATTGGAAAATCAATTTTCTGCCTGCCTGTCAACCGAGCGACGATACCCAGATATCGAGATGTTGTAGCTCCTTTTCGCTGGGGATCTGCGACTGTAACTGTCTCATGGTTAAATCAATTATATGCTCGGTTACACTCTCGGCTACACTTAGAGCTTTTAATAAACATTAAAAGTCGAGCTTCTATGACCCAAATAAAGAATTGAAGTAACATTTTTCGTACATTACGAATAAACAAAAAGGATTCTTTTGAACCGTTAATATTTTTTGTATACTCATTTGAATGTTAGCGAAAAAAGAAATACTCTTCATAATTAATCGTTTTTCAATAAGTGTAAACTTATTTCGAAACTGTTCCCCAAACGCCCCTAATTTTGTTTGATTGTTAATTGAATGATGTGATTTGATGCCCAATCCCGGATAGTTGTCGTTTGATAATGCTGCGAATAGTTGGGACTCAGTGCCGATTGAAAAACTTTGCTTAAATAACATTTGTCGTTTATCGCTTAGCTATTTTGATGGCCATATTTGTTTTTTCGTTCAACGCTGTATTTTGACAGCTATATCACACACACACATACACACCCGCTGTTATAGCGCTAAACCGTCCGTTTAGATTCGCCGCGGTTGCTTTCGTCGCGTGCAGTTGTGTGCCCCGGTTTATGTGGGTGTGTGTGCGTGTGTTTGTGCAAGAAGCCCGCAAATGTATGCTATGGGTTTCGTTGTGCTTATTTTCAGCTGCATTCGTACGGTATACAGTGCGTTTCACTGCCATAAACAGGTGACATTAAATTTATAAAATCTTAAAAATGGAAATCTAATTATTAAACAACATATTTTACTTACGCCTAAGCCTTTAACATTTAATTAAACCCCATGTTATTTTATTCCCACAATATTACATCTGAGCCCATGCTTGCAGCTTGTCTGAGAAGGATTATTTCTTTAGTCAGTACCAATAACTTTTACCATTGCGACTCGCACTATACCCACATATATTTATTTTTTCCCACTCTTGCATTTCTTCGCCAATGCATAATATTTGCCATCGATTTTTTGGCTTTATTGTTTTACTTGTCAGGCGGCAGCAGGAATGGCAGGAAAAACAACAAAATCGACAACCACTAGAAAATGTTGCAACAACTTCACTTACTATGCAGGCAGCGTTTTGTGTTTGCATTTGTTTCGACATCGGCATCAGTATCAGAATCTGGATATTTTGTTTGGAGATACATGTAACTCGTGCGGATTTATTGCTCTATTGTTCATTCCGTTCCCTCGCCCTGGGTTAACGCTTTCGAATGTGTCAATATATTGGCATTGTATTTAATTGCCACTGAAATGGGAGTTTCCTCAGGGTTAATTCAATAAGCCATTTGCCCAAAAATGTCAGGGACAGTAAATGCGAAAAGAGTGTTTTTAGCACATTTATGTGTATGATAAAATAATTAACATGTCATTTCTTTCCGATGAGCAAATATTTCTTATGTCTTGCGGCAAAGCGAATGATTGGCGTTGGCCTGAAAATAAAATCACGCACTGAAATACCATATATTCAATAAACGTTTTTTTGACAGTTATGCACTCGGTAGGTACGACATTACTACAGCCAACAAAAGCCATGGGTTTTAAATTTAAAGCCTGGACTGCATAAATCCAATAAAGTTCAGTTAATTTTGGAATTTAAATAATCACTCAACAATACGGAATTTGCAAATCAAATTATGCTCAAATATATCCCTGGGCCATTTCAAAATTAAACTCTTCTTCTTGTGCTTAGCGTGCTTCTCTCCTTCACATTGCTTAATTAATCGTGAATAAGACATGCCAGGTTAAGCCGATCAACTCGAAATTGAATGGAATTTGTAATACAATGCAAATCAATTTTTAATTAAAAACTAAACAGCCATGAAATCTTCCTCTGCTAATTGCGACGTGTGTATATGTGTCGGTTTGTGTGGATTTGTAAGCGTATTAGTTAAGGCCCATATCCGCTTAGCAGCCTTAGAGGTGAACATCATAAGCAGCTGCCTCCCGCCAACCCAATCATCGTCCTCAATAATATTCATCATAATGAGTTCGAATATCGAGCTGTTTCTGCTTAAGCTGCGTCCCCGCAAATTGCCCGAGCACTCTGCTCCGCCAGCTGGCCATGTCCGCTTATTAGGGCCATGATGCCACTCAGTCATCAGCAATCAGCTGCCCTGGCAACAAAACACCAACAGCAACGTAACAGCAGGAGCAGGCTATGGCCGTCGCAGGGGGGGTGTTCTGGGGGACAGCTGCCCCTCGTTTTTGGCGCAATTGACGTCAGCTTTGTTTTAATGCTAATTAATTAAATTCATTCAAATTAACAAGGGACGGCGGCTAAAGGAATACCCTGCTGGCTGGCCAGCTGGCTGGTGGCGCTTTCTATCGTCCTTCGTCCCCTCTTTGCCAGAAAGTTCCATATTGCACAGCCAGAAATATGGGCCTTTAAATTATTAAATTTTAATTACAAATTGGAATGGATTTCGAATAATATTTACGAATTCTGAAGGTGAGCTTTGATACTAACCAAATGAACTAAATATATACATAAATGTAACTAATCTATACAGATGCAATTCTCGTGTCCAGTGTATCAAATCATTAATTACCAATTTTTGTGCTTTGTTGTGTTTTGTGATTTGCTCCCCCTTTGCCTCCATTCATCGGATTTTTTCTCAACTGCTCTGCGCTCAGTTGTAATTGAAATAGAAAAAAACCGATTAACATTTGGCGTTCAAGCGGCGACTGCTTAATGAGCGGCAACAGTCAAGATGAGTGGGTTGGTGGATGGGAGAGTGGAAACGCTCATATTTCTCTTGTAATTTGTTTAAACTAAATGCACTCAACCTGAAATGCAGAAGGTGGAGTTGGGTGGAGGGGTGAGGTGAGCCGATTAGCGGTCGGACTCAAAATGCGTTCGTAATTGGTCAGAAAGAGCCTGGCCAACTGGAATCGTTCAGGGGCTCTGATGGGATTTTGTGGTCATTAAACTTTAGTTTCGGTTTAGCACTTTAGAATGCCCCTGTAAGCAGTCCTTGGCGCTCAGACCGTTGAGTTCTTCCTTTAATGTGGCAAAATTAATGAGATTAGGATGAGCTTGGTCAGAGTCAAAGTTGGCATCGGTTTTGAGGTCGGTTTGGTATGTGTGTGACTAGAAGCCATCTCAAGGCAGTGGACGGGGAACTTCTTAATCATCGTCGGTGCATAAATCAATTGTATTAATAAATTAACAGACGAGCTGAACAGGAGTCCTGCCCTGCAGCATGTTCACTCCACTCCACTCCAGCCAGCTCCATCTTGCCGGGCTTGTAATATCTCAATTAATTATTTGTGTGCGGTCAATATATGTGTGCGTGTATTTGCAACAGCGGATGTGCTGCCATAATGTTGTCTGCCACGTTTTAATTACACATTAATGTGTGCACACCAAAACCCAAAAAGTTGTACGAACTAACATTTTGTTCTCTGTGGTTTTACAAATGTGATAACATCAACAGTAATGAACAAAAAATAAATACCGGAAACGAGAAGTGCTGCAAAATGGGGAAATGGGGATGCTCTTCCAAATGAAGCTTAAGTCTTTTTAATCATCTCTGTATAAAATTTAAGGAAAACAACATTTTAAAAAATGTATGTGGTTTTATTATTCTCATTTCTGAAGGAATTTATACATTTCTGACAAATGCTATTCTATGAAGCATTTATTGAGGTGGCAAAAGAAAAATTACAATTAACCCAAATCTAAATAGACCAGCAATTCGACTATGTCATACACAGTCCGCTTTTCCCAAGGGTATAATAATATTTAAATATGTTTTTAACTTTTACTGGCACTTTGGGGCTAACTACACCAAACTTTCTGTTTAACTGTAGTTAAGCAAATAAACAAAAATTACAATAAATTAAATAATTAATGTAACTCGCTGTTGAACCCAGGAAGGTGGTTCGAGCGGAACAGGGTCGGAAATGTGTGGGTAGTGTGTGAACTGCATGTTAATTAATACTGACTGGGCAACACGACATGTCGACCAATTAAAATTAATACACCAATAAAGCAATTTGATCAATAAAGACACCGCGGCAGCCGCATGCCCAACAATGAGCACATAGTTGTATCCTGCGGTTAGGAAACAGGCTCTGCCCTGGTTTTGTCATGGAATTCGGAATCAATATGCGTGGGCATAGAAGGCATTTCGACTATGCGGCTCACAAAATTATGCAACACAAACATTTTTCGACGGACGAACGCCTAGGGCCAGTTGCATGGAACGCAATGAGGTGCAACATGACGTATGCTTGATGTTCGGTTCACATGCCTGCATACGAATGCCAAGCACTTAATTATTTTTTAACACACTTTTTGACGATTTTTCTTGCGATTCGTTGGGTTTCGCAGCAAATAGTTTCGCTGGCAACTGGAAATTTACATATACATATATACATTTTTTACCCATATATAGTATGTGTTTATTTTTTGTTAAGTTTCGGGGCACCCGCCTCTGTTTGTTTGCATTGGTAATGAGTTTACTTTGGCTGTAAGTTGCGCAAACAGACCGCCGGCTCACCTCGGCCCGGCTTCGTGTGGTTCTCTCAGTGTAGCTCAGTGTGATGCAGTGAGGCGATCCACCCACCGAAATTACCGACATGCCGAAATGGTTGTGGGGCATGTGGTAAAGCAAGAACTTGTGCATTAAACTTTTGTTTTATTGTAAATTTCTGTCAACAAAAATCTTTGTGCCCCTGCAAATAAATAGTATGCGTGAGCGTTTGCGTTTGCATCTGCCGGCTTGCCGCATGTGTTTTTAGTTTGTCGGGTTGTTTCTGGGAAATTGCTTTGCGGTCTCGCTCCCTAACTTTGATAAAAATAAAAATTTTAATTAGTATTAAAAAACGAAAACGATGTGCAAATATGGTACCAGCACTACTACGACTGTCCGGCACTTGTAGCCTTTTTAATGCCACAAAGCTTTTACGGCCGACCATGAAAGTCAGCGATATTTTTTGGTGACTCGCAGCGTTTTAAAGTGCGCGTTAAAAAAATGGAGAAGAAATGTGAAATAAATCACCGCTGGCGGACTGAGGTTGTTTGGCTTATCGAAAAGGTTTCACTTTGCGTGCGGAGGTGGGGATGGGTACTCAGGGTGGAAGGGGAGCGTTAACAACACAGCTCGAACACGAACACAGCATCGTGATAAGCTTGGTCAGGTGCTGACCCGGCTTTATTCTGATATCGCGATAACCATCTGGCGCCGGCACATAAATTACATCACAAAGGAGCCACAGCAATCTGCATCTGTTTGAAGCTGGCCGGCCTTTATGCGGATATCAATTCATTAAATGATGCGCGGCGATTCAATGAAATTAGCGACCCACGACGGTGTTGACAAGCCATCGCTAAGTAGACAATTACAAGGACAAGCCATCTCAAAAAACTTCAAACAGCTAAAAAAAAATACAGAAAAAATAAAAATAAATAAAATAAAGAGGATGGAGGCACTATGAAAACAAAATCCGCCGCTAAGTAGCAGTACTTATGACATAATAGCTTTTTGCCAAACAGTGGTTCAAACGTCAAAGTTCCAAGAACAATGAACGGAAAGCCATTAATTGCCATGCTGCTGGTCTTTGTGTTGGGAGGAGAGAAAAAATGGTTGAGATTATTGCGCAAAAACAAACTTGTTTGTAATTATGGGAAAAAATTAATACGTGCATCAACATACAACATTGAAAAGTACGTTGTTGTATTGATTTCATTATTATGAACTTTTGATAATTGAAATTAAATATATCAATGATTAATTGCTTTCGGAGTAAGTAAACAATACTGTTTATTTTGCTGTTCTATACTACTCAAAGTTTGTTTAAGCTGCAAAGATGCAAAGCATTTTCGCGAAGAGTATTGTTTAACTGTTGGAAAATATTTAGTAATTCCATTAGATGCTAAGAAAGCTCTCAGAATTCTATGGTAATTTTCTATTTTATTATTTGTATTTTTTATATAATTATAAATATTTCTTGTTATACCGAACCACTGTTCATCAAGAGCTCGTTCGCGGCCCGTGCCCGGCCACAATTTATTTCACCTGTGCCAGCTCAGACTTAATTTCTTCGTCCTTCTCTGGGTGCTGCTTTTATGTTCCTTTTAGTCATATTAATATGCAGCCACTATGTGTTTGTGTATGGCTTCGCAGCATTTTAGGTAAATTAAAAAATAACATTATTATTATTTTGATAGCACACTTTTCGGGGGAGCCATTTGCTTGTTTGTTTATGTCAATCTCGCCAAAAACAGAGGGAAACCTATTAGCGATGTTTATGAATTAAAATCCATTTAGATGCGCGAATTTGCTTAACAGGAAGTACCACTTATAAGGGCTCAACGATGGACCTCCGGTCGAGTGTCAATAAGCCAAACACTTTGACTTGTGTGATCTGCATTAGCGCGTGTTTCTGCCTGTGCGTGTCCCCGTGTGCAAATGTTCCCAATCAAAGTCCGGCCATATATCATCATCAATTGTAGTTGGGTCAGAGGCCGTGGCCATTGGCTTTGGGTCACCCCCAATCCCTGGAATGTGCCCTTCACCCGGCGTCTGTAAATCCGGGCGTTGAGCTGACAGTGACAAAGCAAATGTCAAATTAATTTGATGCCTACCCTTTCCCCATCTTGGGAGAATATAGACAAGTACGACCGGAGTTGCCAAGGTGCACGCAGAGAAAAGTTTATAAAGTTAGAACTAAATTCTTTAACTTTAAGCCACTTTATTGGCACGAGTTTTGGCATACTTAGGCCTACCAAGAGTCTTTTAAATTCCAAATTTTTTCTCCATGCCTCGAAATTGCTTAGATAGGCGTATGTTTGAATTATGAAGCTCAACTAATTGTAAATCGAATGTTTTTTCGCTGTGTTAAAACTTCAAACGGCGGCGAGTGTCAAGCTATTTAACACGGAGTTTCGAGACGGATACGTGGCGGGCATTCGCACACCTGGAATGCCAACTGTCAATTTCATTTACGTTTTCAATCGATTTATTGTGTGCCCGACCGCAGGCCACGCCCACACGCCCTCGCCGTTGTCCACACACACACAGAGACGGGGGTCACGGACACTCAAAGGCAATATTGGTCAGATTTTTGACAGCTCAAATTGAATTTGCCTTTTGCTGCTGCCTTTTTGGCTGCTCCACAAAAAGTGAAATGTTGTTTGCTTGACCGCCTCGAAAGCTGTGGGAATATGGGGAATATATATGTCGGGGTGCTGGTGAGAGGGGATGCAAGGTGCCGGTGTGTCGGTGCGTTGGTGTGTGTAGATGAGGGTGTGTCAGGCTGTCAAGGTGTGAACACATTTGGCTTTGTTTGCTGCCACCCAAAAAGACACGACGATTTGTCCCATTCTTTTGATCGATTGTTTAGCTCACCCCTGACAGGTCCCAACCCCTCACCCTTGCCCCGAACCGTCTTGACCGCACACATATTTGTCATACTTTTATTGTGGCGATTCGCTTTTTGTCTTTTTGATACGCTTACTAGGGCTTCAAGAATATTTTATACAGAAGATAATCGTGTATGTTATTTATTTTAATTTCTTTCAGGATTGTGTTTCAATTGATGCCTATTGAAAAACAAAGATTTTCTTTAACCCGCATCGATCTCTTAGTTACTCGGTAAGGGTTGTAAACTTATCGCTTCCGAAACCTAAGAAAATACCCGACACGTTTGAATGATTTCTTTGTTTATTTGGTTTGGGCTTTGTTAATATTTTGATTTGCGATGGCGATATTAATGGGTCTTAATGTCCACGGTGTAGCGTCGGTAGATGCCGGAGAGCAAACAGAACTCGGACCAGAAACCGGAGGTGGTGTATGGGAGCATGAAATGCGAGGCGAAGCGCGTCAGCAGTATGTTGGCGAGGGCTCGCACTCGTTTCGCCTCCTTGGCTTTTTGGGGATCCTCCGAGGTGAAGCGGCACAGCTGAAGGATCGCATCCACGGCTTCAAAGTTCCGCACCAACAAGAGTTGGCTGAGCGGCAGAGCCTGCAACTGGTTGAAGGCTAACTGGGCGGATGGGTAATCCTGTTTATTGCGGGTCAAGCTGCTGCGCAAGGCGTTGATCTCCCGGATGAATTCCCCCTCCACGTGCAGAGTATCCCGCTGCTTTCGCACCTGTTGCACATAGATCACTTCGCGTATCCCCTGAGGCAAGGCCAAGTCCTTGGAAATTCTCGGTTCCTCATGCGCTTTTATTAGCCGCCAGTCTGTGCCATCTGACAGCCCGCAGCCATACAAAATGCTTTCGGAGATGGACATCGCCTCCCGAAATTCCTCGTACTCGAGACCCTGGCTCGTGACAAACTGCTTCTTGCTGCGATCGTCATAGGGCCAGATTTTTCCATACGGAATGTGGTGTCTGTCGTTTGTGGACATAAACTGCACCAATCCGGCACGACTGTGCTTGGCGAGAAGCATTCCCGGCCAGACCATGTAGCCGCGCTTCTGGGCGAACACAATGTCGCCCTCGCTGAAGGAGTCTGCAAAGAGGGGAAGAGAGAACTTCAATGGAAATTTTTGCCCAACTTAAATACTTTATTAAATTGCGGCATCCCTAGAATGTGCGCAGATGGGTTGTGCAACACAGAAATGTTGATAATGGGGACGGAAGGTGTTTCGTATTCAGCTTATGTTCGCGGAATTTCTTAGTACATTCTAATAGAATAAAAAAGTGGGGGCAGTGGAACCCCTAGTTGCATTTAAAGCTCTCGGAAAATTGATTTTTCCAACACTTACTTTTAAATATAATTAAGTTAAATAATATTTACCAATTTAATCGTTAAACTTAATTTATTGACCAACTGCTCTTTGTTTTCTTCCAGCTTGAAGACATCTTTCTGGATTGCTTATTTGGTGAGTTGCCCTCTGCTCGGTTCATTTAAATACAATTTATGGTTTTATAGCTCTAAGTACACGCTGTTTAAGATGCACTTAAACCATCCGAGGCTCGCATAAATCTGCCCCGGATGTAACGTTTTAAATGTCCTTTACCGGGGTAAATGTCTTTTAGTGGACTCTTTTGTTTAGCTATAAATGGTGGCAATTTAATGTTGTGGTGCTGTCCTAGCTTTTGCCACACATTGGACAAATGGCCAAGCAACATGTGGTGGCGGCCAAAAAGTGCCGCTTCTTCTAATTTGATTTATATTTATAAAGTCGCAATCATTTGCTTTCGATTGCCGTGGTAATAATAAAGCGTCGTTACATTTAAATAATGACCAAGTCGGCGTCGGTTAATGGTTATGAAAATTCAATTATAACCCAGCCGCACGATGATGGTCCACTTCAGACCTCCTCCGAAATACGCTCCACCACTCGGCACTCAAGGCGGCTGTGGTGGTAGCAAATAAAACACGTGGCAAGATTAATTGTGCCGGGCTGTCGTACATTACAATGCGTATACGCCGTGTTGTACATGTGTAAATAAGCACAATGCTGCTGCCGACCGCCGACTCCCGACTGCTGGGTGTCCTTGCTTCCTTGTGCGACTGCTTTTTTGGTCATCATATTTAATTCAAGCATAAATTTTTGCACGCATATAAAAAAGGACGCGGTCCGGAAGGAAGTAAAAAAGAATTAATACGTTTCGGTTAATTTATGTGGCGGTGGTGGTGGGGCAGGCATGAAAAATAACCCAAGCTGGACGGACGCAAACCAATGAGCCACAAACGACCGTGACTGCCTCTGTTCCTGCTGATGATGATGATGATGGTAGCGGTGCTGAGAACGAGGATGAGGATGAGGATGATGGCAACGCCTTTTGTCTCGTCACCCTTTTGGCATGGTCGTGGGTCCAGCCGTTTGCCTACCCCGGCGCCATTTGGCAGTCCTTTATTATTGCAGTGTTCGGGGTGATTACGAAGTGTTTTGGTAGAGAGGGAACCGAGGAATACAAAGGCCTCCACCTGCCCGGCTTTGTTATGCATCCATAACCGCGCGGCCCTTTTTAATTTGTCATAATTTTGCCATAGACCAGCCGCGGTCGTGGCTAATTAGGTAGGGCAGAACCAGGAAAATCTCATAATTAACTAGCTAGACTATTTAATATCCTTAAATATATGTGATCATTTTTTGTATTTCTTATTGATGATAAATTATTATGATTATTATTAAAGTAAAATTATATCATATTGTTAAAAAAAAGTCTCAATTAAAATTTACTAACTCACCGGCTGGAACGCTTGCCATTCGATCAACACTTGATCGAATCACCCAAGAAACTGAGCTTGCAGCTTGCAGCCAAGACTGGCCTGAGCAAAACAAAAGCTTATAACAAAACAAATTCTACGATTCGCGTATTAATACCGATCTGTTTACCCATATATTTGTTTATTTTGACCGGCAATCGAAACCAAACGATAAATAAACTGCTGAAACCCTTGGTGTCAGCACTTGATCACCAGATTAAAGTTTGTTTGTGATTATGTTGTCACAGGTTTTCATTGAATAATTAGTTTGATAATTAATTATTATGTTTTTACCCTGGCGATAGGGATCGACGCTTGACTTGAGATCGGATGACCTTGACATTTCAAATTTATGGATAGGTAAACAGTGCTAAAAGTGTTGTGTAGAAATTGAAGCTAAATCTAAATATATTCGGTTTTTAACGCAACAGACCATAAACCATAATTCTCCTTAAACTCATCATGGACCGCTCAGCACATGCCACTATTAACTTAATTTTTTAGCCAATAAACCAAACCACCAACTACAACACCAAACAGACTCAACTCAGAGAGCTGGGCGAACTGAACTTCCACATTCACATCATCAACAGCAGCAACCGAAAAACGAAACCACATAAATCAATGTCTGAAGGAAGGCCCGAACACAGTCCCACTCCCAGAACGCACCACAACAGTTTGGCCAGAATGTCTGCCACACACTGATGGAAAAATCACACTTCAAAAATCAAACTTTTCAGTTTTAAAGTCGGATCAATCAGTATCGAAAGGATTTTTTTTCTGATATCCGATTGAATATACTTTATAAAAATTCTTAAATTGAAGCCTACATTGGAAAAAAAAATTAGTTGATGAAGAACACACAGGTTATTCTTAATACTCTTCGCACAGTGTGAGCAGCGATACTCAGACTCGACTCTGGTGCAGTGACAGAGATTGTAAAATATTTGATTTGTGCTTATTTAATTTGTGGAAATATTCGGGCTCGACGCATTTGCCAAAGACAGCTCCAGGACGAAACCACACACAGACACTCTGATACTGCTCTCATCCTGATTGGAATAAGATGGCCTGGCCAAAGGCAAAGCTCTCCTGCATTTAACCCACCCAAACTAACCACCTGGATGCGTTGTGCAGATTTCGAGTACTGTCAGCCTACACTTAGACGTCATCATTGACAACTGACGACTGAAGCCAGCGGGTGGTGCAATTGGGTGGGTTGAGGCAAGGGAGAGGGGGTTGGTGGTTGCACCGCAAGTGGCACGGCAGCTTCATGGAGCTGGTCATGTTCATGTTCAATTAGTGAAACGGCATTGCACTTTGTTCATATAAAATGCCTGCGAGTCTAATTAATTACTACACGACGCCACTGTCAGATGAGATGCATTTGAGCCGAACCCGATTGGGTCAGAGGTGAATCCGTGGGCTGTCAGCTTGCCTAACCTTCGGTATAAATGGCTGTTTTTAGTACGGCAACATCATTAGGCATGTCCGATGATGTTTTGACATGCACAGAAAACAAAATGTAATGGCATATTTGTAGAATTTATTAATAACTTTACGGAAGTAATCAAGCTAAGAGAGTAAATAATAATTGCTTTTAATACTTGTCCAATATAGATACATCTTAAGTTGAGTATCTGATTTTAGGCATTTTAAATTGTTCCAATTAAACTTACGAAACACAAAAATTTAAGTTCGATTTTTCTAAAGCAGCAGATGCACAGACATTAACCTTGAGAAGTTGCTGCATGCTCGTGTATGTTGAATGGTGTAAAAGGAGATGGGCATGTATTTTGGTTAGGGGCTAAATATTTGCGATTGCATTTCAGGGAACGGATGCCACACATAGATGAATAGATGTATCATAATCAGGGGGCTGATTGGGCAACGGGATGTGGCACCCAGAGCCTTCGCTAAATGCGAGCGAATAACAGTTGAAAAAGTAGAAAATTGTTACAGCCCATTTGCATATTGAATTACATTCATTGTTGAATGTTGGCGTGCGTTAAATCCATGTAGCAACCCCTTGGCATCCCCTCAACCCTTGCAGCGTCCAACATTGACAACCCCCATTCCGGGCATCCTGTCATGTGTCGTGTGTTGCTGAATTTCAGGCAGGCAGGCACGCAGGCAGGAAGCTGGCAGGATAGCAAAGGGTTGTCATTGTCCTACTAGCAAGTCCCTTACTTATTTATTTTAAACAATATTTTCTTCAACATTTTTCGCGTATTTTTTGTGCTTTTGAGTGACGCTGACAATGCTGGCAATTGGCAACCGCGACATGCCAGGGAAAATGATATAAAATATTCAGTTATGCCAACAAAGGAAACCAAATAAGCTGTGCGTTCTAGAATATACTTTTTTTCTTGCCTTTATGATGTAGGGATCATTTTCCTTGGATGCTTCACTTGCGAAACTTCCTTGCTCAATTTGGAATGCAAATAAATTGGGTAGAAATGCACTATTGTTGGACTAAGTGGTTCTCTCCACGGGGACGCGGCAATGTTTACTTTGCAGTGGGGAATTCAATGAAAATTCAAACAGAATGCACAATTAGGAATACATTTTCCAATATATTAAACATTTGGCCAGAATTGCAGGGGTATTTGCAAAAGCTTATTTTTGTGAACGATCTACAAAATTATGGAAATTTGCCTTGAAAATCTGATTTTAAAAATGAAAGTAACCACATATTTATTTAAATAAAATTAGATTAGCTACTATCATTCATTTTCATCTGAAAACTTTTGTGTTATCCAAAATCCTCGCAAAGTATTTATCTCCTCAGCCAAGTATTTTCACACTCCAATTAAAATTTGAACTTCCCGACGAACGGAATCTGTAAACTCAAATAAATTACGTCAAGTCCTAGACCAACTTGCCTCGTGTGCTAATCAAGGCAATTTTCCAATAACGAAAATTTTAAAACAATTAAGATTCAATTTGCAAGTTCTTCGAGCTGCACATTTCCGTTCGAGTCTTCACCCAATGACAACTTCAGCTGGAAGGCCAAGAAACCAAGAAGCTACCTCCCAGTACTGGATCAGCCTGTGTCCATGTCCATGTCCATGGCAGGGCTAAAACCATTTGTCCAAAAAGCATTACAAGGATTTAATTTAAAAGTTTGCAACACTTGGCTGGCAGAACCTGTTTCAGAGACTGGGGGAATGCCCGGGGAGATGGGCAATTAAAGCACATGCAGCAAATGAAATTTTTAACTTAATATAGAAAACGATTCGGTGAATGAGTTTCAGCTGAGTGAGTGAATTGCTTAGCACTCTTTTCCATACTCCGTAAAAGTACACAGAGAGCATATCGTATTTCTGTTGGACTCGACAATATTGGAGTTTTTGTTTACTAACTGGTCAACCCAAACAGATAAATGTTGTATATATAAAATATTTTAGGATCGTTACAAAAATCAGAGAATTAGATACTTTGCAAATAATAAGCAAAAAATTAAATACGTTTACTGCTCTAGGATTATTATATTTTTCATAACTTTTTTTGGAATTTAGATTGCAAAACCAACTGCTGCTGCCGTTAAAGTGTTGCTACTATGAAAAGTTCTGGGGATAGAGCACATTAATTAGAAGCTGCCACGGTCGGCAGACACGCGTCCAGGTGCCTAAAAAAGTTGCCAGCGTGCAGCTTGTGCGAGGTGAGGGAAGCTCGAAAAGTTTTTCGGTTTGTGTTGCGTTCAAGTTTGACTTGTACTTAAAGGTGATTTTTGTATGCAGCTTTGCACATACTTACACAGAAAAAAATGTTATCATTTCATTGAAATGAATGGAAAGAAAGAGGAAAAGCCATTTTTTGATTTCCATTTGATCATTTTTAGGGGTAAACAATTTGATAGGGTGATTATTAAAATGTAATTCGGAATAAATTGACATTTGTTTAATTTTTCCTCGTGCATCTTTCTCGTTGTTATCGTCGAACTGCTTCAGAGAGTTGCTTTTAATTAAGGCCATGCATCAGGCACTTAAGCAGAGGCCATGAGCGGAGGGGCAGAGGCACGAGGAGCAGAGGGCGTAACCAGGTAGAAGAGTGTTCCAGGTGGATCATCGGAAGCTGCATTTCGCCAACCAGCATCATTAGCCGTGTCTGGGTGCTAACTTTTAAACGTAACAGTTACTTCTCGTTGAAGGCAGGCGTTTAAAAATGAAAGGAAACATATGCAGAGGTGTCCGATGTGCGGGTGAGAGGGAGCAGAGAGTGGTTGGGGAGGGGAGGGGAGGGGAAGGGGAAGGGGAGATGGAGAGGGATCGGCGGGCAGGTGGCCAGTTATAAATATCGCAATCTTCACGCACGTAATTCAAATGTGGCGAATGGGCGTGTCTCGGTTGCGTCTCATTTAGCGCACGTAACCAAATAATGACCCAAAATGATGCTCCTCGCTGATGGCCAACGCGGCGTATACATAACGCGTCAAGGGTGTGGGGCTCTGGGGTAGTTAGAGATGAGGCGGATGAAATGAAAAAAAAAAAAAAACGTGAACAGCGTGCGTATTGTAAATAAAATAAAATGTAACGTAACGAAGCGAAATGTTTTATCAACGTGCCAGAGCGCACTAAACAGTTGCCACACTGAACAAAATGTGAGCACTTTAAAACAAACAATGCAGTTCCCAATCAAAATTGCTGTTATTATAAGCCAAAAGATAATTTCAACTTAAACAGAGAAACTAAATGAAATTATAACATATACTATGACATTTAGACGGCAAGGAATCCGAGCTTCCGGCCCGAACTTTCATGTTTCATATGTCAATTAATTAAAAATCAATAGTGCTCTTTTTTAGAATAAGCAAAACATGTTAATTCTCCTTGAATTTTTTTTTGATGATACATTTGTTTTTCCAGTGCAGTGTCTCCTGCTCTGCCGTTCTACGATTTCCACCACTGACAGATGGCCCGCTGACCAAAGTGGGGGCTGTGGTGGGCCTTAGCATCCAACCTCCCACCTCCCATCTTTAACCACCAACCCACTGGAATCGGGCTTTGTATCCCCTGCTGATTATCGCTTCTCGTTCATGTGATATTTGTTGGTGTAATTGTTTTGCTTTGTCGTAAATGGGCAAGCGAAACAGGAAGATAGATTGCAATTGCTACAGGCCATTACCAGGATGAAACGAGGGGGTGAATGGGAACGAGAGAAGTGGAGGGGGCGGCGCACAAATTTCTTGTCATTAAATTAAAAATAAACGACAATATTTTATGCGCCTATAAATATGCAGCAGCACAGAGCAGAGCGTTTGTCTCGCAAACGGAAAGTGAGCAGCTGTTGTTATTTATTTATGCGACTCCTTGATGTAGTTACACTTTTAATGTCTTCTTTATGCATAGTCTAGGTGAACAGGTGTACTGGTGAGGGTCCAGTGTGAGAGGTAGAAGTTGCTTAGGCTCGACCAATAAGAATTTACAGCAGCCGGATGCTGGAATAGCTGGCTAGGAGGCCGTAAATTACGATTAGCCATTGGCAGGAAATGCTTAAGAAGGTGACATTCTGCAATTGCATCAACCTGCTGCTTTTGTAGCTGATGATGCATCGATAATTCATCCCGTAAATTACCAATAAATTTTGCATCTCACAGTTGCAATTTTCATTCTGAAATCATGGCAAATTTGTATTTCCTACATTCTATATTCAGCTGAAACATATTTTTCTACCTTGTGGATTAATTGCTATTTTGCCAGATTGAAAACTCCTTTCGCAATATAGATACTAATGCCACTTTGAGATTAGTTCGAAATAGTTTTGTAGATACAAAATACGGTTGCATCACAAAAATAAATCATCAGAAGTATTTGCATTTGAGCATTGTGCACAAGTACTATCGATTTTCTCACAAATTGTATACTATACCAGCTATCCTATTTGAATTCCTGTCAAATTGCCAGTGCACAGACAAAAATGAAAATAAACCGTTGTTGTAAAATGAGTGCAAAACTCCAATTGATGATGAGGTTCAAAATATAATTACAAATGTATTCTCAAGGGTTCGTACAGTTCAATCTTAAGCCTATTCCGTTGCCATCGGAGTTCTCAGGTCCGGCTATCTCCAGTCTGGTGTGCTGGAAGGGCTTCTCCTCCGGCTCCAGCTCTCTCTCCGTTCTCTGAGACTCATTCCACGGCTGCGTCACGGCCGTGCCCCAGATCAAGAAGATCACATTTCCGGCAAAAAGCACCCCGGCTGCCATACTGAACACCAACTGCCACTGGCTCCGCTGGGTGGAATCCGTGACCAACATGCCCACCACCAGCGGCGTAATCAGGGCCACCAGATTGGTGAAGCTGGTAATGAGTCCCGCCAGAATGCCGGCGTGGTTCGGTGACAAATCAATCGTGTTCAGCTCGCTCCCAATGGTTGCCGCACTGCTCACACCCACACTGAGGGTGACCAAGAGAAGGGCCAGGGACTTTTGCCCCTCGCCCACAAACCCCAGTGCCAGCATTATCGAAGCCGGTGCCCACAGAGCTATGCTCGTGTAGGTCTTCCTCAGCGCCGTCAAGCCCATCCACTTCTTTTGGAGCAGTACATCGGCAATGATTAAGTAAACGTAGCACATGCCCCACATCAGCAGGAAGGGCAGGGCCGAGAAGACCGCGTTGCTGTTCATTTCCAGGCGCAGGACTCCACTCAAATAGGCTGGTAACTCCGACTGCATTGTAGCCAGGCCCCAGGTGTCGGCGCATCTTGCACAGAGAAGTGCGTACACCGGGACCGATGTGAAGATCCCTCGCCAGGGTATCTCCATACTCTTGGGCTTCACCTCCTTTCGCTCCGAGCGCTGCAGATCGCCTAAGATGTAGGCCTTCTCCTCCTCACCAATGAACCGCGCCTCACTGGCCCGATTGGCTCCCAGGAGCAGCCAGAGCAGACACCAGGCCAGACCCAATGCGGCTGCCGAGTAACTGATGCCCGGCCATCCCAGCGGGGAACTGGCTATCATGCCCGCCCCGTACATGGCGAGGACGTTGCCGCAATCGAAGCCTGTGTAGGCAAAGGCTCCCAGTCGCGTTCGCTCCGCCTCAGGACACCAGTTGGCTAGGTGTTGGTGGATGCAGGGCCAGGTCATCTGGCACAGGCCCTGCATCAGACGGATCGCACAAAAGGCCTTCCACCCAGCGGCATAGACCCCAGAGGGCGTCAGCGAACTCAGCAGGGAGGAGCCCAGGGTGCCCCAGAAGAGGACCGCCTTGGAACCGAAGCGCTTGCACAGATAGCCGGCGGGGAACTGGGCCAGAGCGGAGCCCCAGTAGTAGCTCGAGAGGATGTAGGACTTCTGCACCTCCGTCCAGTTGTAGCGCTAAAGAGTGGGTTTGAAAAGGGAGAGCAGGTGAGCCGGGGGCTGTGAGGCAAGGCTTCGCTTACCCACGGGCGTGTCGTCATCGCTCGATGTGGTGCCATTGGTCATGGCAACCACGGCCACGCTCACATTCAGCTGCAGGATCATGTTAGCCGCCAGTCCGATGAAGAGGAGTCCTGCCTGCAGATGGCGCAGCCCCAGGCGAGGCACTACAGCGGGGAAATAAGAAAAAAACGTGGAATTCGTGGGATAGATTTACGGCTTTTTTTTACGGCTCACCTTTCTCTGGAACTTCCTCCATATCAGCCATTGTCTAGATTTTAAATTTAGGTGGGTCCTCCCCTCATCGACAGCCTCAAACACAGCTGAAAGATTAATTGCATTTAATTTATAGCATTCTGTTTTTATTCCACCTTATATTGATTAAAACGCAAATTATCTAGTTGGAAAGTAAGTTTAGCCAATCGAGCCATACCGGTATATATGACGGAGCACCCTGTACTTTTAGAAGTTGTATAAGTTGTAATTTTTGCTGATCTAAATCAAAACTTGGCCATCTGCTGTAAGCTTCTAGAATAATTTCTCAATCTCTTATTTACATTATTTTAAGCTGATCTCAGTAAACATTTGTGCCGCCGAGTCTCATGCATTCATCTACAAATGTACATGAATATGCATTGTTATGATTGTTTTTGGATTTTAAGTTACCTTAAAGCCCATTTACCCAATTAAAGTTATGTGGAGTTCGGTTACTCATTAGTGTAAGCTGAATCATAAGATTACCACCTTAAACCTTTTTGTTTGTTTTTTAGTCACACTTTTTTTGGTGAGTGACTATTTAGAATCGTGGGTTTAAATGTATTTTGGATTCCCAATTCAAATACATATTCTCGTAATCAATCTAATGAGAAGCGTACCAACCGAGCTTGGGAGCTGTTCCCTATTCCCTGTTTGTTTTCGGAATCGGAATCCAACCAAATGCAATTGCAAAGGGGAAGCTGCCGATGTTGAAGCAGCACTCTGTCTGGGCAAATACACACACTCCTGACGACCGTCGCCCCTCAGTCGGATATTGGTGCCATGGAATTGTCTTGTTTGTTATTTTAGATATTTTCGGGTTTGTTATTTTTGCGATTTTTTGCTGTGAGCTTCCTCTTGTTTATGAAATCTGCGTGAGCTCGAGTCTCGCTCGCAGTTAGAGTGCAAATTTCATCGATAATACGACAGGAAAAAACAAAACACCCTACAAAAATCGAAAAAGGGTAAAAAAATAAAAGAGGAAAACTGAATTTAAATCTCAGCATTTACAATTGTATCAGTGCAGCTAACAAGATACTTTTCAGTGCCACCCAGATACACCCCCACACACTATTTCAATTGTTCTAATAGTTGGCAACGTGTGGACGACTGCCAATCGACGAATAGATGGGTGGTTGGTGTCCACATATAAAAACGTGGGCGCAAATAAAAGATTTCGATAAAATGTTTCGAACCTGAGATGCCCTCTTCTTATTTAGGTTAATTTTGGCTCGAATATTGTTCTTGAAATGAACATTCCTCAAATTATTTATATATTCGTTTAATATTTCTCATTTCCAGATCCCAAATTAATCGAGTAAAAAGAGTTAAGACTTTTAAATTTAACATTATGACAAAAGGTGTACCTACAAAATCCAAATGTTTATAGATGGAGCTCATATCTAAATATCTCAGTGAAAATAAATAAATTCTAAATATATATGGATGGATGGTGTTTCTATGTATTTAAGTTAGACGCCGCATGGCGAAAATTTGAAAATAATCTTGACCTGCTTACCACTTGTATGTCTGGCTAATGCACAGACACAGACACAGACACATGCAGACAACTTTATTATCAAAGCCACTGCGTGGTGATAAAAAGTTTGTAAAAATAATTTTGTTAATTTCGTCGAGGCCTGGCCACATAATTTTGTCTTTAGAATAATTTAGCTTTAACGGTTTCATTCAATTAGTATGAAACACATTCAACAAGTATACCAAATAGAGAACACAAATATTTACAAACACCCACGAAAGGTCAAAGTTCAGTGAACTGTGTATCCAATCAAGATCGCAATCTGTTTGTGTACCATATAAACAATAATTCGATATTCCCTCTGTTTCATTGAGTGCCGGGTACAAAAAATGCAAAAGGAATTACAATCAATTCAGTGCGTTTGGTGTCCTTGTGTGTGTATTTAGATTTGCTTTCGTATGAGTGCGTCTGTGTGTCATATTTTTTTTGGGCCCATTGTGCAAATATTTGCACGCTCAAATGTTTTGCTTGCATTTTAGTGCAAATATTGCAAATTACTTGCATCGGCCTTTCAACCATTTCACTACTCCCCCACCTCAGATCCTTTTGAGCCTTAACCCCCTTTGGGGCGGTCGGAATTTCCTTCGGATCGGAGAATTCACCGCCGCCTCGCGTTTCGTTTGAAGTTTATTAAAACAAATTGGCAGACACTCCACCCCGACGAATGCATTTCGCAGATACTTTCGTTGCGTTGCGTTCCCATTCAGATAATATTCCACTTTGCATTTGCGGGAATTACAGTGTAATGCCGACAACATTGTCACACTTTGGCCATAAATAAATAGTTTTCACTTGTTGACCGAACCTTTTATTCTCGATCTCTCGCGTACTTTGGCGCACTATTAATATCTGATTTTAATTTTGTTTTGTTTTGATTTGTTGTCCGACCCGTTTGTCGTTTGCCGCGTGCTTTTCGCGCTGTTTCGATCTCTGTCCTAGTCTAGTTCTGCGCGATCGTTCCGTTTTCGCTTGCTATATTCGCGCGAATGCGGTTCGTTTGTAATTGCTCGGGAATCGGAAATCCAAGTCGCGGCCAGTGCCGGCAGCGTGAGTAAACACACGCGTGAGTCGGCGCGTGATAAGCGCCATTCGGAAGAGTGACGTCATCGGGCACTTAACCATTCTTAATTTCCAGCACAATGATAGTACCAGTATCTCATTTTATACTTTTTTATCGTTCGATTTTCGCTCTTTTTCGCTTCATAAAGTTAGAATTAATAAATATATTATACAGGCAAACAGAAAGCCTGTCCAAATCTATATCACGTATTCACACACTTTACCGTGTCTTTTTTGTTAGCATTTTAAAATTGTATTTGCAAAAAGTAAAAATATCTGAAGTAATCGTAAAACTTTAAAACGGTTAAGCAAAGTTCTAATACCTTAACATAAGCAGTTTTTTCCTTATCTACACAAATGGGATATGTTTACATTTTTTTGGCTGGAATTCCGGTCGTCAAATTCGAGCGCTTTTATCAGCAAATTTTTGTGAAATGGGAATTAGTCGAATCGGAGTTTATCGAGAATTTTGTCACTTGACAAGGTTTAAGGTTTTATCATTTTTAAATTGAGTTGGTCAAAGGGTTAAATTTTTGTTTTATATTTCCGTATTTAATTGTTTAGGTTTTAACATTTTTAGAATTGATGTATCTGACAGATGCTTTTACTTTATTTATATGATGGGTTAATTAATTTCACAATTCCCGCAAGGTCACTGCTATGGAACTGCCAACCTCAAACATTTCGATCGAACAACCATTCAATTAGCTCACTGCACGATGGCTTTCAATTTTTAAGAGTTCGATCGAACCGCCCTTCAAGCACGTGAAGTCGTGGCATTCCCAAGTTGTATGCTATGAAACTAATCAGCTTTTCCAGCTCGCTCGAACTTTCTAACCGGTTCTGTTGTACTCTTCAACGGTCTGGCAGCACTGTTGCACTGCTTGGCTGTTAAGATCGCTCTGCTAACTATATGTAACATCGCATCTATGTAAACAGTAACAGTTTTCAATCGAGCTAACATTGCCAGTTACAAAAAACAGAAAGTGAGGTAAAAACCACGAAATAACAAACGGTAAACGGCCATACCTCCGCTCTTCTCTCTGGAACCGACTTCAAAACCTTTAACAGAGTTGATGACACGAATGCAAGCCGAATGCGATGCCAGGTGCAAGCCTTAACCCTTAGTTAGCCCCCAGCACCCAAATTGAATACGGTCACATCTTCGCAAACTGAAGATTAAAACATAAACAAAGGCTGGCCACACTCGAAAATTGACGATCGGCGGTTTTGGTTTTGGCTGACGAAAAATAAACCTCTTTGCGCTGTGTTCGGCGTTAAATTCTTTTTGCTCCTTCGGATGGCGATAATTGCTCGTCTAGTCGGTCAGTCGGTCAGAAAGTTTGCAGTTTAATAGTAGTTTTCAATTGTACGAGAGTCCGCAGAAGCTTCATCAGTTACAGATACTCGAGCCGACGCTGACGTCGCCGTCGCGCCGCTGTTCTCCTTCGTGTGAGTGAAATGAAAAGTGGTTTTTATTCGAATATCCAATTGTTTAAATTGGTTAGAGGAAACAAATTTCGGTAGCAAAGAAAACGGTTCTTATCCGCAGCCGTCAAAGGAAGCGTCACGAAGTGCGCGAGCAAAGAGGAAAAGGCAAGAGCTTTTGCCGCCAAATAAAATTCGTTGGATAGCAAAAACAACAACCGCGAAAGCAACAACAACAAACGCGTGATCGAATATTAGTTAAATTTGCTTTTGATGTCACTGGGGGAGGCTCTGCGAGTATCCCAGTTTCGTTCTGACATTTGGATATAATTTATTTTTGTGCTTCGTTTGGCTATCGTCCCGTTACTTTTTAGCTTTTTTTCGCGTCCTTCTTCGCACTTTTCGCACTCACGTTCCGCGCCCTTTGTGTCTATTATTTGTTCCTGTGCCACAGTGGTGGTGCGATCATCGGAACATAGAAGGAATCAAGAAAAAGAGAATCCTCCGGTGTGTTGCGTTAAAAACGCGTAAAACAAACTAGAACAAAACAAGATCATTCGCGTGTGTGCGGGAATTGGCTTGGCACTCCAATTGAACTGAAATACGCATTGGTTCCAACCCAACAGTGGTTGGAAACCGAAATTCCCAAAAGCAATTCTTTTAAAAAATTTAGAATAATTTAAAATGTGTGCCAACATATGATGAAACCAATTATCCAATCAAGTTGCAAAGTGCAGTATAAACAACAATGATTGCTTGAATAACAGATGTTCAGAATTACACAATTTGCTGCTATTTTTATAGCCCCTCAAGGAATTCAAAAAAATATGTTTCAAAAATAAATATTTTGATTAATTCAAGTTACCTTACGTTAAAAGTTAAGGAATACTGTGTATTAACCATACATTAACCATATATTTGCAATGAAAAAATATATAAATTTTTATTAAGCCATACTCAGTGTTTCTCCCAACATATATCTGCAAATGTAAAATTAAAAAAAAATCCACCGTTTGAAACAAAGGCCTGTGCGTGTGATTTTGTTTATCCTTCCGAGTGCGTGCTAATAAATTGTGTTATATTCCAAATTTCCTTACAGTGATCAAATTTTCCCTACCTTGCCGATCATCGTGTCCACCACTGCCTGACGTCTTTCTTTGAACGTGTCAAAATTGTAAATGTGATTGAAAAACCATCAAAACCTTGAATATTGAAGTTTTTAACCAAAGCACAAGTTTTAATTCGGTTTAAAGATTAAACGAGTGAAACGGATAAGAAACCACAACTCTATCCATCCTGCAAAATCAGGAGCGCAGTTTTGTAAGTTTGCATTCCTTCATCATCGCCTGCGTATCTTGTATTTATCTTTAATTTTAACCGTCTCTGTTTATTAATACGTTTTTATCATAATAACTGATTTACATTCGTACCCTTTACCTGCTGCCCCCGCACTCTAAATTATATTTTTTACCTCTGTCTGACCTATCTGCCCTCTTCCAGTCCGCACTCTCATGTCCGGGATTGCGCTTTGTTTTCTTACATTTTTTGGCTACCTCAGCTCTCAGCTACCCGTTTGTATATAATATTTATTTTTTGTGTACCCTGCAAATGGAGGGTATACTGATTATCTTTAGGTCAACAAAGTACTTCTTTTACTTGAACAATTACCCAAAAATTTAACTATTTCTGTACTGACTATCATAAAATTTTATTCATTACATTCGATTATGGTTATTCAATTTGCTTACAGAACGCATTGTAATTTAAATTTATATTCATAAAACAAAATTTAAAATCGTGAAAAGACCAGGAACGAAACATAAGCGTATATATAGTATATCTGGTAAATTTTAATAATTAAATTTTCCCTGTTTGGTAGTAACAAATTATAAACTCAGTTTTCCAATTGTACAATCTATTATCCAGCGCTATCCCCGTTAGATCAACTTAACGAGACTTGAGTATTCACCTCCCTCTCACAAACCGATCACTTCGTGCTCTAGCTCTATGTATGTATGTATGTATGTATCTGGGGCCCTTCGTTTTCAATCTATTTGTCCAACTCTGATTATCCATCGCTTGCTCTTTCGCATAATTTCGCTGACTCATTGGCATGCTCTATATGTAATTTTCATAATTTTCGGTTACTGTGGTTCTCCCTCTCTGCCCCCTCTCCTCCCCCTTCAATGTGGTGTGCTTTGCCTTGCTTAGCAGTGGTTTTGTGGTTTAGACAACACTCTTTCGTATTCGTGTTCGCACACCTGACTTTGACTGCCCGGCCCATAGAGGTTTTTCATTTTGTTGACATTTTTGAGCTGACATCTCGCCTGTGGCTTTGGCTTTGGCTTGGTTCTCATGGTAAACTAGGAATTTGGAAATGTTTGTTTATTTTGTTTAATTTCACTCGCGGATGGCAACAAATGCTCAGTCCAGAGATTCATGGGGAATAGTAAATGATCAATTAAGGAGGGATTTTTAATGTGGCGAATATGCACTGTACCCGCTGAAGTTATTTTAGAGCAATTGGTCTGCAAGGGTATCGTAATCTTCAGGAGTCGAGCTATAAACAAAATAAAATCTCATTTTCACAGCTTTCATTCTATGCCTCTTTTGCAGAACAGGCTGCACTAAACTTGCCCTGCTGGCGAGTCGCAATCATTTGAAAATAAAAGTTAATGCGAAATATACACATGAATCCAAGCCCCCGTATCCAGTGTCGTACAACTAGCGCCGTTATTTTAGACGCAAACGACTCATTTAAAGAGAGTCAGAGTCTGTCTGAGGGGGGAGGGGCAGGAGGCTAGGCGGGTCAGGGTGAGGGCGACACGACGTCGAGTCAAGCGTAATTTGCAAACAAAAAGCCATTAAAATATCAAATTAGCGTCTGGCTTCGTCTCTGAGTGCGGGATTTAGTGGAAGTCTCCAATTGTTGTCGACGCCAGTTGCCCTGCCACGCCTTCACATCCACCTCCGCCTCCGCCCACTTATCCCCTCACCGGCCTCTTTTGCATTTGTTTGTGTTCTCGCATCGCGTTGTGCAAAATCGAAAGTAAATGAAATGTGGCACCCGCATGTGCTGCATTCAGTCATCAATTTGTTGATTAACAGTTGTCAGTCCTGTCCACCCGTCCCCCTTTCATTCTACCCTCTTACATTATCCACACTTTGATAAAACTCGCGTGTACAGAACACAGAACAAAAAATGATGAGAAGTGGCTCGACTTCAAAACTTCTCTATCGATATGACTAACGGGTGTTCAATGGATTAATGTTATGGAAAATATTTTAGATAGTACTTTCAAATATATTGAATGGTTAATAATAAGTATTTAATATTAATATATGATAAGGAAAATATTTTAAAATACATTCAAATATTTTCACATCTTATTCCGCATACTAGTAATATCTGTGTATTTTTGATAGTTTTGCTTATCAGCCATTAGTAGAAATTGTTCTGCTCGTCGCTAGAGACTCATTTTCTGTTTTCTAGATAACCGAATTTACATGCCGCATTAAACTCCATTTGTTTCACTGTCAAGGCTGAATGTGTGTCGCGATAAAATGGAATTTTAAATTAAAATGCCGAACCAAACAAAAAGCTGAAACACGTTTTACCTATACTGCAATCCAAACTGAGTCACTGGGTTGAAAGAACTTCGCTGGGGATGAAGCGTTGAGTACAAGCGAGTGAAATGCTCATTCGACAAATACGCGTTCAAATAAAAAAAAACTAAACGGGCAGCAATCAAATCATTAAAAGCAGATTTATGACGGTCTCAAAATCCCTCTCCTCGCTTGCAAACTGCGCCGAATATAAAGTCCGACTGGGAGACATCTCGATCAATGGATCGTTCTGATATATAGACAGAGACAGAGACATCTCTCTCCCTGCTCCATATTTGGCTATGCTCGCCATCTCCCTTGCTTCCATTTGAAAACTTCTCTGGGCCACGCTTGCGCATTACTCTTTCGATTTTCAGTGCTCAGTTGTCGGTTTTTGGCCCCGACTTCGTTCATTTTCGGGTGTTTGGTTGTTGTACAACACATACGACGTACCCTTCCCTACTCGCAGTTGTACCCAAACGCGTTTCATAAATTATCAAGTTGAATGCCCAGTTTTGAAATTTCAACGGGCCTGAGGCCTGACCTTGAACACAAATTTTCGGAGCTTCGTGTGTTTTCAATGTGTGCGATTGTATTGCAAGCATATGGTTTTTGTACCCATTCGTGGTGGGTATGCTGGATCGAAGAAAGAGTTGCTTAACTTGTATACTCTGTGGCTGAATTTATAATCATGAAGCTTGTAAATCAATGAAATGCTTCGATTTCATTTAATTTTTTCAACAACTCAACAATTCCTATAAATAAGTTATATTTTGGTTCCGGAGCTACTAATTTTAAAAAGTTGTTCCAAAAAGGGTGTCAATAATTGTTATTTGCTAATAGTTTAAGGCATCTCATAAACAAATTTTCTGTATTTTAACGAATGAAAAACAATTTTAAAAGAAAATTAGTTTATTCATAATTTACGTGATGATGAGAATACCCGATTCGAAAGACTTTACCTTGATTTATAAATTTATGTATAATTTGTATTGTATCTGTCTGAAGTTTGATTGCGTTGAGCCAAGTTTGGTTATCCTATAGCTTTTCTTTCTGGGCCTTCAAGCGTGTTAAAGACGGTCGCCCCTTTGTTATTTTTCAACCCTCCTGTTACAGTCCGTTTCTCATGGCTAATGATCGGACAGAAGAACGAATCGAGAGGCCGAATATATTTTGGGACAAGTGCGCAACGCCTTTTCGCTTTGGTTAATTAACGCAGCCATACGAATTAAATAACGCACATGCGTAACTCAAACACACAATCCCACACAACTCTGGCAGACGAACAGACAGATGAGGCAAAGATTGTCCGCTTTGAAATGATAAATGGCGCTTTTTTTTCCAACTTTACTTTTGGAACTTGGCTCTCTGACAATGCGAGCAGAAAAGTGCGTATGGTTTGCCTGGTAACTGAAACCGGTTTGGAGCCTCGAATTTGCCAATTGAAACGAAAAGAAAAAGATTTAGTAGCTGGTGGGAAGGTCAAGTTGTTTAGGATTGATGGACCGGCTTTGAAGAATGGAAATCCGAAAAATATACATTCACACAAACACAAACGATTTAATTATGTATGGCGTGGAATTTTCATTGATTTTGCAGACGAGGCTCGTAAAACATGAAAGGCTAATAAAGGCGCACAAACAAAAATGGGATGAAACAGAAAATCTTTTCGGTAAATTACCCAGCGCCAGAAATATCATAGTCATTATCAAGTTATCTCCCCAAAAATATTTATTGATATTCGACATGATCGATCGGTCGGTTTTGTTTGGGAAGTTCTAGTTCTCCTGGGTGTAAAATGCGTCAATTTGTTAAGGTGTTGATGTGCATGCAAATGAACATGGCCCCGAGTTTGATGATGACGATGATGATGATTCCGCCTGTCATATTATGGGTTGAAGGCATGTGATGTGGGGCATACAGCATGGGAAGATTTGCCGCATAATAGACCGCTCAAATGGCCCACAAACTGACGGACACATCAATCGAGTGAGGTGGCGACGGCACGGTTGTCAATCTACTCACTCAATCGTTCATTGGGGGGGAACCCCTGCGATTTGTGCACTAAGAAAAAAATATGGAAAAGGGTTAAATGATACATGATACATTTTATGATCTACTTGGATAAATATAAATGTAATACAAAATTTATTGAAATTTGTATTTTTTAGGCGAGCCATTATCAATCTGTTATTAACTCCATGCCTTTTTCTGTGTAGCATTTTATTTTTTATCAGTCTGCACGTATATGTCAAACATAAGCCTGTCAACTTAAATACCACACACGATACCTATATATGGATGGGTGCCGTAAGAGTGTTTGTTGTTTGATTGATAAGAACGTTTTTTCAGCTTCTTTGGTTGCCGGGTTAAAGAAATATTAAGAATGGGTAAAGGGGATGATATTTTCTGTTACTTGTGCGTAATTAAGGGTGCGATTTGACGCAATGTCAAGGGTCTCTAATAAGAAGGTCAAGGGAGCGGGTAAGGTTGTCATGTGCACACTACTGAACTATATACATACAAGCTAAGATATCTCTAAGCATTATATCTTAACTAAATAATCAACATTTGTCTATATAACACATTATTAACACCCAAATAAAACTATTAAATAGACGCATCAAAAACAAATAATCATTCAGATAAATGAACACCAAAACACATCTCTTCTATACATGGATGTTCACATATATTCCCATTCTATATCCCTCCGTGCAAAGAAAACAAAAATAAAAATGATGGTATTTTATTGTGCTGTGAAAATTTGTGTTCCACCTTTATTTTTTTTTGTTTTGTTTATTATTTTATTTATTTATTGGCTCATCCCCCACTAGAAATATATTATTCTGTCTGTCCCTAAAAGCTGTTTTATTGCCCTCTCTATTTGATTCTATCTCTCTCTTTCACTATACTATATCTATCTCTATTTTTCTGCTGTTTTGGTAGTCTGTCTGCCCTGTCTTTTCATAGGTTCTCGCTATTTTGAAATGTTTTCTAAACATTTATATATTAATTCGAAATGCCGTTTTCTATAAATATATGCTCATGGAAAATTATACAGCCAGCTACAGTAATTTTAATTTTACGATTCTATCTTCTCCTTAAGTTGTGAAAACTGCATTCTCACATCATTTTCTTCAGCGACTTTGTCGCGTGCCCAAAGTTTTCATCAACTCATTTTCCTGAAAAGTTTTCCACCCATAAAAAAAACTAAAACTATTTAAAGCAAAATTTCTTACTTTTTACCTGGAACTCCCATCTATCCATGTGCTTTTCCTTCCTTCTATCTAACTCTCTGACCCACTTTCTTCTTGTTCTCTTGCAAGCCTAAGATCACGCCTGCCATATCATTATATATATGAATGAATATATGTGTATAAATACAACACAACCTCCAGACCAGAAACCCATCCGTTATATATATTGATATAAACAAAATCTCGTTGTCTCATATCGGAATTGTTTTGTTCTCTTTCGATTTTTACAGGCGCCCGTCCGCTACCCCTTCTACTAGTACAACTACTGCTACTAGCACCACCAAATACTACAAACAAATATCACCACCATCAGAACCAATAGCAGTGCAGTCTCTCGTTTTAGCCAACTCTTATACCCATATAGTATATATATTTGAATGAATTTAGAAAACACATGAGCGCCCTGCTGCATATATGTTTGAAAAATAATTAAAGAGATATAAAATCTTTTTGTTGACATCCGATGTGAGAAGTCTTAATCCCTGAGCCTTAGGTAAATGTCAAATGCAAATTTATTAGAGTGCTCTGACCAACGAAATTAATTTCTTTGAATATCCATTAAATGGCCAGCCAATTACTTGCCTGATTTCAAGTGAATTTGTGTTCCCATAAATTGTATCCAGAAGGGGGAAGAAATTCCGTCTATAAATAACCCATTTATCGGATATATCTATTCATAGTTTTATTAATATTTTGTGTTGTGTTTTGTGTGCGTTTTGATTGTCGGTTGCCCCCTGATAGATAGTCATCTGAAATAGTTTGCCACACTACCTAAAGCTGAAATCGATAACGAGCCGAAATCATTTACCAACTCAGAAGGCGCCAGCGCTGAAAGCTGATCCACATGAGTGGGTTCCTCTAAAGTGGGTGAGTAAATCTAAATCAGCTGCAAATCTTATCACATAAATCTATGCATATAGTATTTCTGATTTCCCTTTTATTTTAAGACGCACAGAACTATTCCAGAGGGGGGCTACTGTCACATAAATCCACTCATGCATTTTGACTTTGACAATGCAATGGCTCGTTGAGCTTTCTGCATTTCTGTGGCACTTATTAAAAATACTTCGTAAATTTACTGCTAGACAGTGTGTTTCGGTACTATATTCCACAAAATGTGTTATTTTTCTATTCAACAAATGTTTAAAAGTTCCCGTATTACATTTTTAAAAAATCTTAAATTAGAGCGGAAATGGATATGTATCCAATTAAAAAGTTTTGGCGTATTAATTTGTTAGCCTCCCAATTTTGTCCCGCTATGCACTTGTATCAAATGATAGCATTCCGTTCGTTGACATCAACTTGGCTTCTTCGACTCCAAGATTTTCGGTTTAGATTAATTTATTTGATTCCTCCCTTGGTGCATATAGTTTATACGCAGACATAGGGCAACCAGCTCCTTTGCATGCAAAGCAGAGTTCGCAGGCTTGGGTGGGTTCTTCTTGGTTGCCTCGTCGAGACTGCTCCACTGAATGCTAAGGAGGAGTAGTTAAACTAGCTAAGAGACACGCACATTGCCGGTGCCCTTCTCCTGTCCTCGCCTGGCTTTAGGTTGAGATTCAGCCGGACATGAAGTTTGTCTAACAATTGCAATTGCATTTTTGTGGTTGCGTGAGTTCCTTGCCAAAATGAGTTTGTAATTGACTTTGTTCGAGTAACCCAAAAACTCAATTTAATTATATATTATACAGCGGCTACTTTTATTGGGGTAGTGATGGTGCATTTCATCAAAGAATAGCATCGATGTATGGAACATCGTCAAGATTTCTAAGAAATAAATGCTTCTATTCGTTTCAATTTCAATTTGCCTGTAATAAAAAAGTTTTACAAAAATCGTGTTTATATGCCAATATTAAAACACATAGTACCATGTATCATGACTATCACATTCCGACAAACGTATCAAATGCACTTTAAAGCTAAATAAAAAATCAAAATTCAAAGAATTTGTTGCTCTGTCAACATGTATTTAATTTTTTGTTGTGGCTCTTTCCAGCTAAAAATGACGCCATGCATGTACATACATATTGTTTTCTAGGAGCACACCAGACTAGCAGAAATAAACAAAATAAAATTTGGTGAAAAGTAGCGGGCACCGCAAATAAATTTCGAGCTTGGATAAATAATTTTTGCAGCCAGCCACCGAATGACAGATCATCGGGCTTTAGCACCATTATGCATTTTTTGTGTGCTGCGGCTCCCACGCGTTTCCCATTTCGGTTGTTTAGTTTTCCAGCTGTTGGGATGGGAAACAAAACTACTTGAAACTCCCCGGGCTGGCCTCGAGTGCTGGAGCAAAACTATAAAATGCGACACCAATGTGGGGATAGGGGGCACTGCTGAAGTGGCTAAAGTCCCATTTACATGGTCTCAGCTGTTTTAAGTGCGTTTGGACATTAGCCGAGCAAGACGAAAATCTCAAAGATGCCCCGGGGCAGAGCGTTTGCTCCCTCTGTCTCTTCCACCCAGTCAGGCAATTTGCCTCAGAATTTATTTCAATTGCTCTTAAACGAAATAAACTGTTCCGATTGCGCTGTTCGCTGTGGGTGAGTGCGATGACGACGAGATCATCACCTAGAGCAAGTCATTAGAAAAGTTGCCCACGCATCGCAGCTCGAATGCAATGAGGCATTTTTCTATTGGTGAATGCTTCCTCATAAACATGAAGTATTAGCACATAGACCGGGAGAATCAATTAGCATAAAGTATTAAACATTTTTTTTTATTTCGGGGGAAACTGACAGTCTCAGATTTCCAAAACGGGAGTCCATGTTCCATTTTTTTTTCTGGTGAAAACAACTGCATTCCGTTTTAAAAAAATATATTCAATATTTGGTATTTTTTGTTTTGTATAAAAGTTAGTTATTTTATAAATTTGGCGTAACAACTTTTTGTATTCCTCAACTTATTACTTGGCTTAGGAAAAATAGTAGTAGTGGTGCTATTAACTTGGCCGTTGCTGCTTCGATTCCGAAATTACCCATCCAAATCTGTTTTATTCCATTTTCCCTTGGCCAACTATCAGCAATTAGATCAAAAATTTTAATTCAACAAATTAGCAGAACAGCAGGCGCCATGAACACAAACAACACCTGTTGCTGGCTGGCCTGGCGCAGCTTCCATCGTTGGCCTGTAAAGATATCATTAAATTTCACTTAAGCTCTTCAAGGAGCCCCAGACAACTCTAGACAACGAAAACGACAACGACAACGGCACTTCGTGTTTTTGGAGGGCAGGGCAAAGTTGTTGGCTGCTCCAGCCACTGCCAAAAAAGTGGTTTAGTTTTGGTTGGTGTTCTTTTTTTCCGTTGGCTTTGTTTTTTCCCGCAGTATTTTCCGGCGGAGGCGCGGGCGGCTTGCAATGGTTCGCGCTGCATTTCCCGGGATTTCCCCAACTCCTGCCCACTTTACCGCTCCTCCCACCAAGTCTGTCTGCGTGCGAGTTGTTGCACTATGCGCTTTCGACCAACATTTGTCTTTGCTCGGGATTTTCCTTTTCCCAGGACTGCCTCCGTCTGGTTTTCCTCGGTCTCTGCTTTTCCTTTTGCGATGTATATTTTTTGTTTTTTTTTTTTGGATGTCGAGCATTTCCTTGTACAATTTTTTGTTGTTGTTATTGTTTGGTGTGGTATTTGGGTCTTTTATGCATTGCATTCAATCTGGATGTTGTTGCAAGCTGTGCGGATGTCGTTGCTACTTGTGTTGCTCTTTCTGCTGCCTTATCTGCTGCCGTTGCTCCTTTTCCTGGTGATATAGAATCTTTGCCTTGTGGCCAAAGATTCCTTCTCCAAGGCTGCTTCCCAGTCAATAGCATTTTTTAAATTAAGTTTAAGCCCTGCTCCGTTTGCATAATGCACTGCGTTTTGGTCAAGGAGTGTGTGTGTTTTGTTGGAAAATTTGATAAATATTTGCTGTGCTGTGTGCATAGGCAAAGACTTTGGTCCACAAATCATGGCAAATATCTCTGCGTGTTTACTTGACTCACTTTACAATTGGGGTTTACTTACTCTTCATTTGTCCGAAATAGAAAGAACTAAGTTTTCTTAAATCAGGAATTTAGTCCGACAGAATTGGGGTAATTGATGAATATCGCACAGCCTTTGACTCAAGCATTTATTTTATTCGATTTTTTTTTTAATTTTCGCATTTCAATTTTTCAATTCTTGCTTGAACGACATTTGAGATTCTCGTTTTTTATTCCATTGCCACTATGGCAAATTGATTTCTGCCTTGCATTTGGCTGGCATATTTGATTTGTTTTCCGAGTTATGCTTGCCACTCTATTTATTTGTGTTTTCAATTAAATTTCTTCTGCAAATAAATAACATTTCTCGCTCGGCATTTTCTGGTTTGGTTTGAGTGTTCTTTAGTCTTTGGTCTGGCTAGATCATTTCTTGGTCTGCTGACAAGATTTAAATTTGACTTACGGCCGCCTGTCGCTTACACGATGGAAACCACTCGTCGCCGTCTTCGAAGATGTTGTATGTTGTATTTTATTTTGTTGAAGCACGCGTATCTGAGGGATTGCCGAGCATGCAGCAATGCTACAGCTAACACATGTTTGGCTAAATAATTGAGATTTCTGACATTGTGTGCGCCAAGTATTTGGCATTTTTCTCATCTCGATGTCATCCAAAAAATCGGGCATGCTGCCAGCCAGGGGCCAATTTCTCCTTTCATCTCTTCGGCCCTTAAGATGCTGCTATCGGCATTTGTCTGATTTTGGGGAAAACCATTTTGGAGGGTCCAAACTGTCCATTCTCCTCCTTACAATTTGTTGGGGAGATGTCAATGCCTTTGCCTTTAGTCATGGAAATCAAATATGCAAAACTTAAGCTAAATAGGCAACAAGATTCAGTCAAGCAGGGGCACTGAGAGATAAATATTTACATGGAACGTTGAAAGCAACTTGCCAGTTGTGGAAATAGTATTGGAAGTGAAGTGCTGCCCACCACTTGAGCAGACAATGACCTACAGTGAAAAATAATTTAAATATTTACAATTGGTTTTTTAAAAAAATTTTTTTTTATTACTACATTAAATAATCCAAAATTAGGTATTTCACATTTAGCTTATGAAACTGTAAACACTGATTAAACCAATACAAAAAAAAAAAAACTGTGCTTAACTTATGTGGTCAAAGCTATTCCGTTTATGTGGAATTAGTAAACAAATACTAAAAAATATATAATGGCGATGACAACATGATGACCGACAATGACCGACCGCGCTTACTCACGCAACCTCACGTTTCCTTCTGTTAATGCTTTTAATCAATTTAATAATTTATAGTTGTAATATAGAATGTTTTGCGGTGGCCACGGGTTTAAGTATGCTTTTCTCATTAGGCGGGGCTAAATGTTCGTAAAAATCAATAAAACTTCACACAGATTTTAACTATGCCATTAATTCGAAATCGGAATGGAAGATTAAGCATTTTAGATAAGGAGGCGGCTGTGGCTATATATTTATGACCGAGTGCTTGTGTGCGTGGTCTTTTTGATGAGTCGTGTTTGCTGTGGGCCAACAGCAAGCGAGGGAGGTAAATAACAACAAATTAGATAAGCGATTTATTAGCAGCCCAGATACGGAGCAACAATATACCGAGCACACGTGAACTGAACAATTACAGAACAGCAACAATGTGTCTGGTTGGTGTGTGAGTGTGTTTATGCAAATTACCTTTTCACACAGTATTAAAAGCGTGGAAAGATTTCCGTTTGCCGATTTCTAGTTGAGTAAAAGTTGTTAAGTCTTAAAGAAGTTTTCTAAAGTTGAATATTTTGAACTCTTTGAACAATAATAGGTTTATAACCATTTGCGTTTAGACTTGTTAGGCCCAACAGAAGTATAATTAATTCCAACATATACATATTTATTTTTGCGATAGTTTAATGATAAGGTGGCTGGTCCCAAAGATAACACCCTCACTAATTTCAGCAAACTAAAACAATGGCTTATTGTTTTTCCTCATTTGTAGTATTTAATCATCTATTTGATCACCAATGGCCCGCTTATTTACGCACTTATTCGCTTAATTTTCTCTCTGGTAATTTGTTTTCGATTGTCTATTTATCAAATTAATTTCTGTTTGTACTTGCCGAATTAAGAATCTGCAAGCACACGAGTAAATAAACA
Source organism: Drosophila setifemur (assembly GCA_021224005.1). Classification (NCBI taxonomy): domain Eukaryota; kingdom Metazoa; phylum Arthropoda; class Insecta; order Diptera; family Drosophilidae; genus Drosophila; species Drosophila setifemur. The sequence continues at coordinate 137,401 of JAJJHY010008598.1, forward strand.
CTTCTCATATAACACAAAGCGATTCGAATCGAGCACAGCTAAACTGAATGAAAACATCGTGAACATAAACAATAATATATAAATAGGGGCAGCGGTTTACAAAAACGATTGCCAATTGCTGCTGGCAACGGAAGTTTGCATGATCTCTTCTATTTCTGTTCGATCCCTCTGCCTGTGCGTTTCCCAACCCATAAAGTATTGCTAAATTAGGTTAAGGATATCCTTTATTTGCGACTCTGTTACTTTTTTCTTTCTCGTTTTAGGTAAGTTCATTGTTTGTGGTTGGTCTGGGTCGAATCACAGTTGTTAGCATGAGTCAAGCTGTAAGTGAACACCACCTGTCCTGTATTTTATTTCTAAAGCCTAAATTCTAGTAGATTTAAGAGCTATCCAGCTGTAAATGCAGTTTGAGTGTCAACAGTGGACAATCGCAAAAGAATTCAAAACATTTGTTGGGTTTTGAAAAAAGTACATATAAATGTTATTGGTCCGTCCGCCGTCTGTCTGGTTAGAAATGTTTCCTCGAATATTTCTGATGGCATGGGCAAAGCAAAAGCAGTCTCGCACAGCTATGTCAGATATTTTTAAATTTTACTTTATTTTATTTCGTTTTGATTTTTCTGTCGTCGCAGTATTGTACATTTTGTTGCCGGCTGCAATTGAATTGCAAATATTTGCTCTACAATTTCTCAGCGTGCCATAGATAAATAAATGAATTTTCGATTGTATTTTATTAACAGTAAATAAAGGTTCAATTTACAAATATTGCGTACACGCTCAGTGTGCTTTGGCAGTTCATTAGATGAAGTGCCTTCATGCTAAACGGCTTGAACAAGGTATTCCGTCCGTCTCTGAATTATATATCTCGCTATGTATTGGTGCATTCGCACAAAGAATCCATGTACTTCTTTTTGGGAGAGCTTCCATAGATCCATCCATCCCTCCATCATCCTGCCAGCTAAATATAATGTTTACGACTCTATTTTCAATTTGATGCCTTAGATGTTGCTTTTAGAACAACATTGCCATATGACTGCCTGTTTACAGTCTGCTGAGGGAAAGACTTTGTGGGGACTTCAAGGCGGCCATAAGTCAATAGTTGGAGACGTTTTAATGGCTCATTCGCCGTGTAAATCTTGGCGCTAATGAAAACTTATGAATTTTGCCGTCCGTCGCTGTTGTTGCTTTGCTTTGCTCGCCATTCAAATTAAAAGTATATATAATTCATCTTAGGTTAATGAGGTGCTCTGGCTGGGTCCGATGCTTGCCATATGCCTGCTGCCCGAGATTAGAATATTGTCCATCACATTTGTCCGCTGCATTTACACGTTATATAACTCTTGTGTCATTTTTGAATTTCCTTAATTTCCAAAATTTCCCATTTGATGTACGTATTTTATGGCTGCTTGTCAAGGGTGCCAGACTGTTTATGTTTTATAAATTGAATTGTAAGAACGCGGTGTGGCTTTCTGGATTTTGCATTGATTTAGCTAAATTAGAGAAAGAAAGTTGGAAATTGTGAATCATTTCCGACTGCAAACTGTACGAACTCCTCAGCACGATATCGTGACATCAATCTATGAGCACGCGTCTTAAACAGACCGCATCCTCTATGTATCCATGACTCTACTTACTTATGCACGCCATGTGTTTGCAATCAATGAGTAACGAAATAGAAGAGAATGCATTTGCATTGAAGAAATGGAATTAATCGAGAAGGAGATACAAAAATTTATTATAATGGATAACTGGTACTGTTTTCTGAAACTTTTTATATGAAATGTATTAAGATTGATTATCCTAAAAAGCTAGTCATTTTCCTGCAAGTCAAATTAATAATTTTTCTAAATTTTGAAAGATACGTCCAATTAAATTGACGTTTCTATAATTGATTATCACAATCTGAAAACGATTTTCGTGTTTTTTTCAAGTATCATGTTCATTTGAGGCATACAAATCTATAAAGATATAAAGATCTACTCGTATACCTCCATAATAAATGTCAACCATAAATTTGTGTGTTTAGTACGACGATCAAAGCTCTTGCCACCCACTCAAACTAACCTCAAGAACAAGATTGGGGGGCACATATGTTTCTAGATAAATTCGTTATATTTTCGCAAAATCTCCGGAAACAACGGAAAAATAGAATTTATGGATGTTGCCATAGTTGTTCGTTCGGTGTATAAACAATGCAACAACTTGTATAATTTTGGTGGCATAATTATGACACGGATTTATGGCACATTGAGATACTCACGAACACATATAAAAGACCATCATAATGTGGGTTAATCTGGCCGAAGATTAATGCGACCAACAGAGAGTGGTTAATGTATTTTTTTTAACTTTTACCAAAATGTTTAATTTAAAGAGGCGCCGAATCAGGTAAAGATTTATTATACACTTTAATGGAAGTTTATGTTTATAAGAATATAAATTGTAATTTGCTACATTAAAATTCAATCAACTGCAACCAAAAATAGATTGCAATAGCACTGACCACCCAATAAAATATAATATCTAATATTTAACCAGGCGCGTATTTGTCCACATGATCGCACACTTGTTGCTCGTAAAAAATGATTTTTTAAATACGCCTGGGAAATATATTCCGACCGAACGATTCGGGGTATTGTATTCGCTTCCCATTTGGCGTGGGCTGAGTTTGGTTCGCTTCGTTTGGGTTGGAGCGTGGCCAAGTTATGCACTTCTTGACGCCGAAATAAAAATAGATCGCGACGTGAAAATAAAAACTAAACACATTTGATATGTGCATATATAAGTGTGTGGATTGAGATATGCGGCATATATAGATGTCCGATAATCTTAGCGCCAACGTCCACCCAGCCAGACGATACGCTGATTTCCGATGATGTATTAAATGGTTTATAAAGTGTCCAATCCTCACCTGTGTGTTTTGTGTCTCTATTCATTCGGCTAAAAATCGGATTATTGAAAGCATAAAAAAACAGGACAAGTTATACCAGATACCATAGAATTATGATTCGTTTGGATTTTTAAGTCTTTATCAATTTGAAAAAGAAAGATATATAATCTAGTCTAGTTTTTGTAAGGAAAATCAATATGCCACTTTCACCGGACGTCAGACACGGCCACGACGCCATCGACTTAGTGCATTTCGGTTTGATGATGGGGTTTTGGCGGCCTTTTAGCTAATGAACTTTGGGAGCAGCGACAGCATAATGAGCTATTATGATGCCTGAGCTGCACATGGGAGCTCCTTGAGGCCATGGAATATGGAATTAAGCAATGTCCATTTAGCATTTGAAAGGCTCACGTTTGACCCACTCCCCACTGGTAGGTGGGTTGGTTGTATTTGTGTGTCTGTGCCGCGGCGTTTGTGTGCGTGCTTTCAACAATATTCTTCCACCTTGCCATTGCACACGTGCGCCAATTTGTATGCAAGCCTCGCTCATTCGGCTCCTCTGGCACCTTTGGATGCTTTGGGTCCTTCGGATGCTTTGGCTTGCAGCACGTCGCTAAACGATTGCTCTCGAGTGCAATGAGGTCGTAGCAGCTGCTAACCTGTTTAAAGAGCAGCTAAAGACCGGCACAGGAGATTAGGCGAGGTCCGTTCACCGCGTTGTTCTTTCCGTCCGCTAATTGCGTTTGCGCACTGCAATTAGCTTGCCAGTCAGTCTCGCTGGGATGTATGCTATGCACTCGGATTTGGCCAGATATTGCAGAAATAAAGCAAACTTAAAATGAAACAACAAATTGCTCGCAAATTTCGACATCAATGCATTTTTAATTAACTTGCCCCGTGTAACAACTCCCGGTCGAGGGTCAGGTCAGAAACTTTATATCGCGAGAATTAGCACTGAGAAAAAATATAAAATTTGTATAACCAATGTTACAGTTTGCAAAATGCTCAATACAATTTAAACCTAATAGGTAGAACGTGAAAATTCCTAAAAATAATAATTCTATTGGAAATAGTTGACAAGATTTTATAGTTTGCTCAACAGTTCAGTAAGTTGAGAAGTCAACCTTCTTATTTTAAATGAGATTCCATTTTGCCAGTGAACCCAATGGTGCTAATCAAACTTTAATGATCTGTTGCCCCAAGTTGGGGCAGCGTTAGCCGCGGCGAAAGAATAACCGAGAAGAGTAAGTTTTTTGTTGTTGAATTTCGGTAGGGGAAAGGCGATGGGGAATCACGTGTAAATATTTTCGCACAACTGCAGTCGAGCGTAATGTATTTAGCCGTACGTGCCGCCGCTGCCACAACTTCAGTTAGTTTTCCCGGCCAAAAGAAGGAGAGAGTGCCAGTGCCAGTGGCAGTGCCTGCTTGGCAATCGCAATTTGAAGTTATAATTTATTTAAGCATCCATTAAGGTGCACATATTGATGATCCCAGGATCCCTGCCGTGCCCGTTTTCTGCTGAGGTGAGAGCTGAGAGGTTAGAGCTGGAAGAACTGGGAGCCTTGAGTGCAATTGCTACCTCGACAACGCCCGGGCAATTACATTTGAGTTATTTGGCTTAATAGAAATTCAGCGAGCGTGCCGTGTTTGTCTTGTTCCAGCCATTACCCCCACCCCACTCCTACCCGCCCACTTTTATTCCCCACTTCCCATTTCCCGGCAATCCCTGGACTCACTTTGATTTTCATAAGTAAATGTTGGCCCTGCTTCGTCGTTTCGCCTAGCCAACCAAACGAACTTGTCCCCAGAGCAAACTCCAGAGGGGTCTCCCTTTTCCTAGTGAGCTGGGGAGACAGGGGGCGGCGTTGAGCGCTTTGAGAATCGATTATGAATTATTTGAGTCGGGCGAAATGACTTATGAGACACAAAAGAGACCAAAAGACGCACAATGGCCACCTCAAACATATAAACACTCGCACTGCTGGGCAAAACTTATCGTTGCTGCATGTGTGGGGGTGGGAAAACATAAAAAAATCTGGGAAAAATTACTTCGGACTGCGTGATAAATTCGCCGTATTTTCCTGTGGCCAGGCCAAAAGGATGGCTGCCTTTTGTTGGCCTTTTGACACTAATAAATTGAACAAAAAAAAAAGCAAAGCCACACACCCCAACAAAATTGATATTAATTTTCTTACATTCTTGCCCGTGATTTATGTGCCACATTTTTTGATGAATTTTCAATTTTAAACTATATCCATAAATGGCATAATTTATGCCCAAATAACATTTACTTGCAATAAGATTTAATTTTTTCTTCTTTTCTCCCTATCTTTTTTCTTTCAGGTAAGTTTGCACTACGACGAAAAAGAAAACGTAAGTTAAAATCATTTTTGGCCATTAATTTATTTATTAATTACCTGGAAAGGCCGGACAGCGAGATACTTCCTGCCCATTTCCGTGAAACCTTTTAAATAATTAATAATGCGCAACGTAATCGATTTTCATATAAATTGAGATTTATTTCGCCCGTCGACGAAAAACAGCAACAAGGCTAATTTATTTTTCCCAGTTGCGCATTTTGATAGTCCAATTATCACGACGCCCCCTTTTCGACCTGATCGTATTCAGGATTCGGGAATCCTATAAATTAGTAACAACAAGTCGGAAAATAGAGAGGGATGCCGAGCCCCAACTACTTCTATTCGGACAGTTGATTAATCGACGAACGCATTATGTTTTCCTAATGTCTTTTCCAAAACTCAAATGTGAGTTTTCATGGGTTCGAAGGGCGGCTTTTGTTTCTGTGGTTGCGGGCAACCGATGCCCAATTAAGTCTTAGCTCAAAGTGTCATCAATAGGACCCGCAATTGGAAATTAATTGCCATCAAATTTGCCCCAACTTGTCTAGGTATCATTTGCCACAAACGAGATAAACGGTATGAGGTTGAGAGTTTTTTGTTTCGGCTCTATTAGGTTTCACCTACTTCACTGGTCCTTAACTCAAATGCTTCATTTTAGGGCCTTTATAGTGTTTTCTTTGAGAATATAGCTTCTTAGTGGCATCTTGGTTTGCCAACTTCAAAGTACATTTTGTGCTGAATAAAGTGAAGTGTATGCATTGCTGCCCTCCTCCCAAATGCAGTTGTCATAAATCTTTTTGTAGTTTTTGTAGAAAAGGGAAACGTGGAAAGAGGACGCTGCACAACAAGCGTCATGGCGTGGAGACAATTATAGGAGGCTATACTGCGGTATATACTGAGTGTGTGCGCGATTGTTGATAATTTAAATGACATCTTCGAGGGTAGCTAATAGAATCGCTAACTTTTTCAAAGAATTCTCTTTTGTGTATTTTGAATATTAAAAATTTAAGAGATTTTAAATTAAAATTATCTACTGCTGAAAATTGAAAACTTGGATTTATTTAAACAAATAGTGCTTAATGTCCTTGTAATAACCACAGTAAAATTTAATTACATTTTTTTAACAAATCCAATTTTCCTTGTAAAATATTATAAACTTACCTTCTTTCTTTTTGTATTTAATATAGTTTTTTAGACCATGTACCCAAAGGGTATATTCAGCTTGTGCAAATGTATGTAACAGCCAGAAGGAGACGTGACAGACGCTACAAAGTATATATATTATTGATCATCATGATGAGCTGAGTCGATATAACCATGTCCTTCTTACCGTATATCCATCCGTCCGGATGAACGAACGGATCTCAGCAACTGTAAGAGCTAGAATAACCATATTACTAGTGTAGATTCCTAATACTGACGCAGCTGAACTTTTTTTTGCACATATACTCGTACATATGTATGAATGTGCGCCTCCAATATATTTATACTGTATTAGCTACTTGATTTGAAATGTATATGGTAGTGCAATGGTTTTGACGTCTGGTTCGTCTGGTCTCAGGTTTGAGCCCCAGACCAGACTTGGTAGTTAATTTTTTTATTTTTCGTTCTTGATTTATTAAGCTTATAACCAAATTGGCACAGGGTATTTAAGTCGGAAAACTCGACTGTAACGTTCTTACTTGGGGCGTTTTTATTTGGTCGTTTAAATGGCCTAGTAATAATCCATGCAATTATAATGCCAAAGAATAATATTCCGGCTTTCACTTTTTCGATTTTTTTAAGATTCGAAGAGATTGAATTCGAGATTACTCTTTGAGTAGCCCTCGGTAAAGCGAGATATTGCTACCTTTCCTCCTTTTTCTTTCAATTGCAATTGCCAAATGCCCCACTGTGTTCGTCGTTTTCCGTCACTTTTATTTCTCTCTCGCGCTTATTTTTCTCCGCCTTTTACTCAATTATGAAATGAAATTATTAAGTGCGAGCTGCGCTAAATTAGCGCGCAATTGAGTGTGGCCAGGGGGTGGTGTGCTAGTGGGGTGGGGAAAGGGTGGTGGGCGGGTGTGGTGATTCAAGTACTCGGAACAGAAGGCAGAAGGTGGATTTACCCGGCAGAAACGTGTGTGTATTGCCTTCGGCTTCTTGGGATAGACTTCCTGCCTGTGGCCTCTTGGCTGTTGCCTCATAATTTTTGCCACATTTCTAGCCAGACTGCCACACGTACATGGTGGTGTTTGGTGGGATGAAGAGAGTGGGGTTGAGGCAGAGGCATGTTATAAATGGCGCATATTTTGTGCATTTCATTTGCGTGATTTGCCATCCAAAATGTATCATTTTCCTTGTGTGCTTGCTTGTGACTCTTTCCATGCAAGAGAAATGTCTCTGTCCTGCATTGTTCCACAGAGAAGGGAAGAGATATATCTACCGTCTCGACTGACGGATGATGATGATAATTCCGGGTAGGAGTGAGGAGTCGAGAGTGGAACTGACAACCATCCCAGGCACTTTGCAGTCAACAGGTGTCCACATGGCCACAGCTACTTAGTAGGGAAATACTGGGCATGTTTGCCGGGGATTTGCATTCAGCATTTTGCTTGGACGTCTGCCAAAGTGACTCTGTCTGTTGCTGTGACTCTCTGTCTGGTTTGATGGCACAACGTCATCGTTGGGGTTATAAGAGCGAGCCAAGATGGATGTTTAATTGACCGCAAATAGAAACTATAAATTATGCCAACGAAAGATTCCACTCCCCCACTTTGCGTCGTTGCTAATAGGAAAATTATAGTAATGGGGCCCGAGATTCAAAGAGAAAAATCATGTGGTGTGATCGACGCGTTAGCGGTAATTCCTCCACACTGAACATAAATATTATTTTTCCTGTCTGCAATAGGATAGCTTTATAGTTTGGCAAAACATTTTTCGAATTTGTATTTAGATATCCCAGTTAAAGTTTTAAAGAAAATAAATAAATATTATAATGAGACAAGTAAATCACTGCTGTTTTTCCTCGTCCAAAAAGGTACAATTTCAGCCACCAATTTTTGCACAAATAAACGAATCCCATCAGCTCTCCGCACGAGTCAGTAAAAAGATCCAGCATTTGCAAGCTTAATATTTATGCATGCATGAGTATGGAAATAAAGTGAGCCAGAGATCAACATTTGATCATCCGGGATTCCATGGAAGTTGCACAACCCGCTAAAGCTGATCTGTGTGTATTTACGTTTGTTTTTTATTTCAAAAAAATTTACGAGATCTGGTCCATTCCTTTAAAATGGATGGGCTTTGAATTTTGCTCGAGATTGAAGTTTCTGTTCGGGTTTTCCCTTGCCTTCTCACTTCACTGGTCGTGTTTGTTAAGCGATTCAGTAGACCAAAACATTAGCAATCCAAAGTACAAAATACACATCGCACTGAATTAATAGACTTTATATTTGTGTGGGTAAGCAAATAGGAAGTCAGGCAATCAGAGGTATTAAAATCTGCGTTGTGTATCTTCACGGAATTGTTTCATCGGTTTTTGTAGATTTTTAATACAAATTTCGCTCTAATCGTTTAGAGTACTACGAACCATCAATGAGTTCTTTATCTTTTTCACCGAAACATCTTTTAAATTGGTTCAGTTTTGGGTTTAGTTCTGAAAAATTTATTAATTTAAATGAATTCGCGCCTAGAGACAATTAAAATGAAAACATTTGCTTGTTTAATCTGTAAACATTTATACAAAATAATTGCTTTTGATTTTGAACTTAATATTGACGCATGTACTGTATACTGTACTGTACAATATGATTTCCAAATTAGTGACAAATTCATTAGGTTTCTATGTCACAGCCAGCTGCGGCTGGCCGCACATTTGTGGCGTTGAAGTTGGATTTCACAGTTAGGTTTCCCTTGGCGTGTGGCAATTTCTCGTGGCCAACAACCCACAAAGGCAGTGACTCGGGTACTCCGAAATTCCACATTCAAGAATACACAGGGAATCAGGTAATCAAGCAAGTGACACAGATAGGAGCTAAGTGCCTTCAATTGCTACCGATCACTTGCTAGAGGATCTCGATCCGCAGAGGTTTTATTTCTCTGGCTTCAGTTATTCTGCCTTTTCGTTGATAACTATTTCCGCTGCAATTCAATTATGACAAATTTAGTTGGCAAGTGGGCGAGTGTATATGTTTTGTGTTAATTACGCAGCTTGTCACATGCAGGCGAGCATCCTGATGACAGGACAATTTTAAAGGCTTCATTCGGGGCACAACTTTCCCGTCTTTCCCTATCAAAATGCCAACTGAACTTTTCCGCGTAGCATACGCGCTTTTCCCGACGTGTGTGTGTGTGTATGAGTTTTTCACATTGTCTGGCATTTTATAAGCGTGAAATTAAATTAATTAAAACTACACGACGTCTCGTTGCTGTTGTTCACTTTTCTGAGGGGGGCGGAAAGCTGTCGGAGGCGTGTCAAACTTGGGCGTATAACCAATTTTGTGCAGCAGCAAGGTTGTCTGTGTTAGCCCCACTAGCTGTCCTGATTTTCCGCCCATTGTGTGTTTCTAGGGGAAGGTGGATGTGGATTCTAGGGTTAGGATGATAGCCAGTCGGATGGCGATGGCAGCTTTTCACGTCACACGGCTCCTAAATGTGTAAATTAAGGATCAGAAATAGTCATATCCCTTTACCTGGGCATTCGACTGGGAATAGCAGTTATTTTGCAGCTTTAATTCCCCTTAAATTGAAGAGATGGATGAAAAGAGATGGTGTTGCAGAAGTTATTGTAAATCAATATATATGATACAAATATATGATTATTTATTCAGGATTGTTCAATTTGCCGTTCAAAATAATATGTTTATATGCGTTTTCAAAAGCTACACATGTCTCTCACTATTTAAATTCCAATAGTTCAAATTTTTAAGTTAGGAATATTTTTGTGTCATAATCGCAACTCAATGTATAAAACCAAGAATTAATAATTTCTCAGTGGAGAAGTTATTCATGCACCCTTAAATTTGCCATTGAGTCGGACAAGCGAAAGCGCTTTGAGCTGCAAATGAACTGGATTAAATTTCAGCTCCGCAAAAAAAAGAAACAAAAAATTGAAGGAAGCAAAGCCAGCAAACTAATTGCTGCTATCCTGTGCGCCTGTGTATTTGCATGTGTGTGCGTGAAAGGACACTCGTATGCACGTTACATATATTCAGGAATGTCAAAGGTGCAACAACTAAAACGCTGACCATTCAACACGTCAACGGCGGCTTAACTTGTTGCACTGGAAACTGAAAGCTGGAAGCTTAGCTGTCTGTTGGTTACACCTGCAGTTGGCCATTTGACTTGTGGCTTATGCCCTCTGCGGGGATCACAAAAAGGTCCTGGGCCTGGACCCGAAAAGGACGACGGGTCATCAATTATGTAGAACGTGAAAATGCAGCACGTTAAACACGTTTTCTGTCAATTTAATTTGTAATTAGTCACGGCGCTCATTTAAAAGCACCTTCTCCAGGGAAACGATGGCCAGTTCTCGGGCTGCTCCTTGGCTTTAATTGAAATTGGCAGCTGCTAACCCGCAGCCCAAAAGCCAGCTACTTGCACGTGATTTCGTTGCTAATTATTGTGTGAGGCTCCGGGGAGCACGACCAAAGTGTCATCATCCATCTCTTGCTTCTGCCTCCACTTCGTTCTTGGACCTCCTCAGGTGCTGGCCATTTTACGTGCCACAAAATTCACTTAGAGCTGTCTGCCTGCATCGAGTGCCTTCTATTAATAGTCGCATGCTAATCAGACATTAAACATGATTCCGCCTTCGATTCAATTTTCATTCAACGGCCAGTCAAGAATCGTATTTGTAAAATGTTGAGCCCTTCCCAACAGATTCTCGATGAAATTATGAGCAGTCTCGATGACTCAACAGATTATTGGCCAACCCCTGAACAAATACACGCTGATTAATAATAGTTCATTAATTCCAGACCAGTTGTTGAAAGTGTTCAAAACGGTAGTCACAAATTTTTTTTAGTTTAGTTATTCATTATTTTTCTTAGTTTTGTATGACAAATCGTAAGGTAGTAAAATGTACAGTTTTAGTGTTCTTTGTGGATCAGCTTATATATATTATTATGGTAAATAATTAATGAAGGAGGCAAATCTTTGAAAACAAATTAAATTAGTATACTAGAAAAGTTTTGTTTATCTTGTTTTTATTATTCTTAAATTAGCTTTTTAATGCACTTTAAATCTACGTTTTCTTTCGAATTTTACATCCTACTTCTTTAAGTTATAGTAAGCGACTTTAAAGCAGATAAAGCTAAAAAAATTAAAAGTAGCCGCATAAAACCGAATAAAACCCATAAAAAGAACTCGACAAGTTTCGTTTCCTTCCCCCAGCCTTCCAAAAGTTTCACATGGTTTCACATTCACATTGTGGGGATAAGCCCAACCGAAATTCGCTTGAAAAAAGTAACGCACAAATTGCCCCAAACGACTACAACATCAAGTACATGGAACTATAATAGCTGCCGCCTTGTCCGGGCGGTTATATAATATCATTTAGTGTAAATTTAGTAGTCTGCAGCAAGTTAGTTGTAAGTGTGTTGTGGTTGTTTCTTTAGTTTGCCGGCCGGCAGCCGGTTAAGTTGCTCGACAAGTTATTCCACTTCCACCTGGTATGAGCTCATCACCTGTGTAAGCGCAGATCAGCTGTTCCATAATAGTAACTCAGTATGAGAAATCTCTACCTTCAACTTGACGGTCTCTCCGGTTTAGGGGCGGGGATGCAAGGGCGCAAGGGGGCCCATTTTCAAGCCATTAATTTGACGATGCTAAATGAGAATTTATGTGTCTACTGCAGCGAGGCAGGCCGCACAATTTCTCATGCACAAACATTTTTCAACGCTTGACAGAAAGACCGAAAAGAGTCAGTCGGAGACTGAAATTGAAACCGAAACTCGTTCTTGTTGTTCAGATGTCATTAACACTCGTTGCCCGCCATGACCAAAAAAACGCACCAAAATAAACCACAAACTCAGAAAAACACAAAACCCAAAAAATAATATTCAACAAGAGAACCAAAAACGGAGACAGCTAAAGTTTCTGAGGCCGAGACCCTCATTACGCCTCAGCTCAACTCAGCTAAATTATTAATAACCGGGTTTGTAGCTGCCTACGTAAAAGGACAGTGCGTCTCGGAGCTTTAATGGAGATTGTCGTACGGCTTTGAAATTTGCAGATATATCAAGATGTTTTCTGAAAGATTTGATGCTGCCTCAGTAACGAATTGAAAGGGAATAAATAGCAACTTTCTTTATTGGTTATTATAAAGTAAATATACGCAATAAAACAATTAACAAAAATTTTAAATTAATTCAAAATATTATGTTATGTTATGTAAGATACTTCTCCAACCAATATATTCGATGCCTCAAACAGATTTCGTTAATTCCTAGAACAATTCGCTGTTGGATGAATCCAGATTTGGCGCAGTTGAAGATCAAACTAACATTTGATCCCCCAGAAGCTATTTTAATTTTCAAAGTAGTTGGCTGTTGTTGGTTTGTTTCAGCTGTGCGCATTTAGTTTCACACCATAATGAAGCTCATTTAATGCCAGGCAAGCAAACGAAACGAAACGAAACGAGAGCCAACCCAAACAAAATCGACGACAAAAGCATTCTGTTCTGTTCAATTTCTGGACTTTTTGTTTGCGATTCATAAAGTTCTCCGAAGCCTTTGTTTTTGTTTGCGTCTTGGCTTGCGTGTTTTCCCTTTGTTGACAGCTCAATTGCTGATGCCTGTTGCGCAGTCGTAGTTCAAGGAGGTAATCGAGCCATTTAGTATGGATCAGGCGTCGTTTTGTGGAAGTTGTGGGCGAGCGAGCAAACTAATTTCGTTAAAATGGTTTGCTTCTTGTTTGCCACTAATTCTCTCACAGAAAAATTTTTTTTCTATGGGGAAAGAAGGTGGCGACCATTTGCTAGAGCTGCGTTCGCATTTTTGTTTTTTGAAGGTTCCCTGTTGGTTAGTTGTTGTTTTCGGGCTAATAAATTGCGGAAAAATAAATATGGAAAAATAAAGGGGGAAACGTTGTGTGTTGCTCGAAGTTTAACATTCCCTGCTTTTTAGACTTACAAGTTAATAGATATTGCTCGAATTTTTTAAGGTACGCAGATGTAGATATAGATATGAATTTTATGTTTTATAATTCATATGTACAAAATTGTTTTTTTTGTAAATGTATTTTTGGACTTAATATGATCTTTCCACACTTCTGCTAAATGGCTACTATTTTTTCCAGTACTTACCTTTCGAAAACTTCAATAAAAGGAACCAACAGCAGCGCGAACTTCCCGGTGAGAGAGTCGGAAGTTATGGCTCCGAATATCATCAGGTGTTTTCATTTAATTTGCGAAAAATGTTTGTCTGCAGTCGGCACTTGGCCAAGCACAGGGTGTGGGTTCTGGATTCTGTTTTCCTCTGTTTGAGTTGTGTGCAGATGGGTTTGAGAGTAGGAAAGATAAAAATGATTGAAGTGGCTGAAGGAGACAAAAAGCATACCATTTCTCCGTGTGTTGTTCTCTGCTCAGCTCAGGAGGAGATTTAATATCGGTTTATTGAAAAGGCGAGGTATTGTTGAAGACCAAATGAGAGACTTTCGTCTTGAAGGGAATTTAAAAACCTTATCGCTGCAAAATGCGATTGCAGTCTCCATTTCGACATTCATTGCGCCTCATTTGCTGGTATTGTGAGTTGGGTGTTGCATCAGGAATTGAGTTACCTCAGTTACCATCACCTGTGATTGCATGGCCAACATTAACACCGAGAAGCATTGTGCGTTGACATTTTTAATTACAAACACAGCGTAGCCAAACGAATGCTAAATGATGAATAATGCTGTCAGTCTACCCTGGGAGGACTCCTAAGCTGCCTCCGCTTGAATTTCAAGCTTGCAGCATATGGGGAATGCAATTGCACTGTGAGAAATGGGACAACTTAGAAATACCTTCCTTTCACCTTCTATCTCAAACAGGCTTTGATCTGATTATTTATAGCTCTTGAACAGACTATCAAACTATTCAAAACAAGTCAAAATTAGCCCATATAAAACCCTTTCCCTTGTACAATCAGAAGAAATCTGAGGTAATCCACTTCAGAAAATACTTATTAAGGCGCTCTATTAAAGGTGGTAAATAAATCTACTTTGGACTTGATCTAACTAGATTTCGTTGAGTGTGGTAACTTGCAACTTGCATCGCCAAATGCTCCAACTGAGCCGCCTAGCCAGCTGGAGGAGGCTTACCCAAAGCCAGGCAAAAGTAGCAGCATTACACCCGTTTCACACACTGTACCACTGAACTTCCCCCTTCTCTCCCTTCCTGCAACCCAAGCACGTGGTGGCACTTTTTTTTTGGGTGTGAGTGGTAGATCAGATCAAAATGCAAAAAGGCGAAATCCGTTGACGATGTCCTGAATGTAAAGCAAACAAAGGACGATGAGAAAAGAGCCGGAGGGGTGTTGAAAGAGTTGGGGAGGAGACACAACCGAGACGGAGATGGAGACCGAGACTGAGACTGGATTTCCTCCGCACACTCTGCTGCTCACTGCTGTCCTCAGCACTAATGCAATTTGATGCGGCGCAAAACCGCACACATGCACTCTGAGACAATCACGCACACACATGCACATACATATGAGTGGCAACAAAGCCGCTGCGGAGGCGTCAACACCATGCAACAGCAGCAACTGCAAGGACTGGGTAAATCCTCCACAGAAAAGGATTTTCAACACATTTGCTGCTTGTGCGTTGCATGGTTTTAGGCGCTTCACTAGTCCACTAATCCCCGAGAGCTCACAACCACTTGCCGCCGTCTCCGATTGCGATTCCCTCTCCGACGAAATCCAACAACAACATCAAGAATTCACGGCCACAAAAGCAAGCTAATTTTTTCGACCTGTCGTCAGTTCATGATTGCCGAACAAATTTTTAAATACAGTAAAGCTTTTATAAATTGAACCTCGAATGGTCCAACCAAATACCAGTTCATGTTAGAGATTTCTTCTTTTAACCCAAAATTTAAACATTTAAAAAAAATGTTTAAAATGCATTTTTAATGGGTGTTTTTGATATTTTACAAATGTTTTCTAAAACTGTAATAGTATTCGGAAAATTATGAGTGGATACCGCTATCCTAATTTGTATTTGGCTATTTTCAGGCCAATGCTATCAACTCTGTTGGTAAATACTTTGCTTGGAGCGCGGCGGTTTTATCATTATCGCGGTCGCTTCCTGTTCAATAGCCGCCTCCTTTGCTTTGCCTTTGCTCTGAATTTATGCAAATGCCCGCATTTCGCTTTTCAATTTCGCTCGTCTTACAATCCATTTTCCTGGCCCTGCTCCAGCTCCTAGTCCTGGTCCTGGTGCTGGTGCCCCAGTCCTTTTCCTGATCTGGTGTTGCAACAAGTTCGTTCCGTTGTGGGCTGCAACTTCTTGGCGTGTTTTCCTTGCGCATTAAGCCAACACCAGCGAGTTTTGTGAGTAAAATATGGGCGTTATTCTTAGCATAAAGTGCCAGCTCAATGCGATGAGAAATCCTTGGCCAAGGGCAGCCACGCCCCTTCCTCTTGCACCCTCCTTTCCTCTCCTCGCGGTCTCCGTCTTTATTTACTTTCACTTGTCATGCTAAATCTGCACAATTTCTTGGTTAGATTTCGTTATTGTTGCCAAGCATCCGCTGTGGTTGTCACTGCGGTTGTGATTGCTGCGGGGTGTGGGTGTGAAGCGGTGCATTGGGTGGTTCGAGTGGGTGGTCGGTGGTAGTGTGCTCAGTGTCACAAATCTAAACGATTTGAGCGTTTTAATGCGATTTGCCCGGCTCCTTGCTGGTTGATGCAGTGTCCTTGTCGTTGAGTGCATAGGAAGAGCCAGATATGAATGGCAAGGATTGAGGGAAATTTGTTTGGAAATATGATGATTGTGGGTAAACTGTGGAAATATGTGCTTAAAAATTAGGAATCGTTACCAAAATGAAAGTAAGTGGATGATTGCCCATAAATGTCAACTATATTTATTGAGCTGAAATATATATATATTTTTTTTGTTGCAAGCGATTAAGCAGAAAGCTTTTAGCTGTTTCACAGCCTCTTTCTGTTAATTAATCATCCTAAACAAAAGATCGATCGCTGATGTATTCAGTTTTGTTTTATCTCTTTAAGAGATTTCATTGATTATGCAAAATGATTGGAAGTAATTGTTCTCATGAACCGGTTCAATGCTCTGGGCCAAGAGGAGTTTACGAGTTGTGTTGTTGTGCTGAGTCGCTGAGTCAGAGCCAGAGGCTGAGCGGAGCCACCTGTTCATTACCCAGCCACCTTTGTGTTTGTGCAATGTGCGATATCAGTGCCAGGGGCGTGACGGTACCTCCCTCTCATCCAACCTCATTAATTTACTGCGTTCTTACACTTGAAACACAACCTTTTAACTTTTTTATCCTTAGTCAATAATCTCAATATTGATCTGCAAGGGGTTTCCAGGCTCGCCCACTCTTGTCATCTAGGTGACTTACTCTTAAATGTTGTCTTGGGCGCTGACAGCACGTTTTTCTCTCAGTGGATGGCCCGTGCAAAAATGTTCGCTTGATTTGCTGCACGATTGGCACAGCTGTTGCTGCGAATCGCTGGTGCAGCGCAGTTATTGGTTTGCCCCGCAGCTGCAAATGCGCTGCGCTTACCCAGTGAGGTGGAAAACGCGGCGAGCGACGAGGGCGACAAATGCCATGAACTTGTTGCAGGTTGCAATTGTGACAGGTTGCAAGTTGGTGCTGTTTCTGTTGCTGCCGATGCTCTTGCCGCTGTTTGGCCTTCAACTTCGCTCAACTGAGTCTAACTGAATGATGCATGATTGCCGTTGCTGCTACTGCTACTGAAAGTGCTCATTAATCATTGTTTTCGTGGGTGGGTGGATGGATGGATGGGTGCTCATCCGCAGCTTCTAAACTCCCACCCCTCAGTCCTAATTGTCCATGCGGCATCCGAAATCCGAATGCGGTAGCAGCACGAGAAGGGGCAGCAACCGTCCCGCTCTCATTGCCGCTGTATTACATTTATTATCCTGCTCGAATGCCATGGTTGTCCACCACAAAACTGGACAAATTAACGCGTGGGCAGCGGGGCAAAGTTATCGGATAAGGGGGCGTGGCAGGACGACTGGACCGAAACAGAACAGCCGGGTCATGCATCAATGTCGATAAAGCTGTAGGAGGACGGGGTTCGGGGGGAGAGTGAAACCGAGTGCACTGAGGAAAGGGAAAGTGTTTTAAAGTAGTTTGGGATTTGAGAGAAATTTAAACAAAATCCCAAGAAAAAAATTCACCAAAATAAAGTAAGTTAATATTTAAAAGTTATTTTCTGAATTAAATCAATTTTTAAATCCTGTGAATAACTGGAAAACATTTTGGTTTTCAGTGTGAGAAAGTTCGAGGTTTGGATATTTATTGCGAGAGCTCTTGCCACCAGTCCATATGGCTCCCACATGTGGCACGGGTGGATGGGCGATGTTGTGTCTCGCAGTGCCATTCTCAATTCTCGATTCTTCGCTCGCCATACTCCTCCCCCCTTCTCCAACTCTCTACGGATTCCCGTTGCCGAGTCGCGTGTCAGCATGAAAAGCCGGCAACAATGTTGGAAAGTCAGTCGGGCAACGTCAATTTCCGTTTGTTGTCGTCATTAAAATGCCAGCGAAGGCATGCTCCGCTGCACTTTGGCACTACTTCTGATAATGATGACGATTGCAACAAGAACAACTGCCACTGCAACAGCAGAAACACCTACAACGAGTCGTTGCAAAGCATTATGAAATAGACTTAGTGCTGAAATTCTATTAATTAGTTTGCCAAGCTGCCTATGTAAATGACACTTTTGTAGCACTTAAAGCAATTTGCTGGGAAATGCGTAAACAAACTGACAGCTGGCTGACAGCTAGAGAGGGAGAAAGAGGCATTTACGGAGCTGCAGGTGCGACAGAACCGATATGAGGCCCTCGGAGACACAAATAGTTTGTTATGATGCCTCCACAGAGTTGGTAATCGATGCCATTGACAACTCGTTGATTGTTGGCCAGCAAAGAAAACAAGCGACCTCCCAGGTTGTGAGAGGGAAAGAAAGGGTGATGTGTTGCGCGTGCTGTGTTTGCTGACAAGTGTAATGCGATAGGAAATTTGTTTGTCCGCCGAATGTTTTAACGAATTTTAGTGCTATGGAAGGCATTTGGTCTTAGTTTTCTAGTAAAGGAATGGGGAACGGGAACGGGAAAACCGAAACCAGAAGCTTAAAAAAAAACGAGGCCGGAAATTGAATGTGACATGCAACTATTTTTATGTCGTTCACTGTCCCGCCATCATCTTTTCCATGGCACATTGTCCGTTTTCTTGTCGGCTCCTGCTGCTTCTTCTTGCAACGCCTCAATGCGAAAGTTTTGACAACATTTGCCACTTTGTCATTCCATTTTAATTTGCAACGATTTCCTTTGCACTGAATAAAACAGGAGTGGGAACCATTTGGAATTCTCTTTATATTTATAAAATGGTCCTGATTTATTAACTATGTTATGGTTCATTCTTCATTAGTGTATTGGACTTCAAATTTCCATTTTCCTTACATTATTATCAATAGGTATATTTATTTATTAACGGATATGTATTTTGAATATTTTTTTATTTAAGTATTTTGGTTTAAGTGTATGCATGCCTCACTCTCCGTATTTGGTTTTGTGATTTTGCGTTGTATTCGTTGTTGCTGGGCGCGCTATTTGCTGCTCTTTATTCTCTCTCCCCGATTTTATTCTCCTCGCCTCTGCGCTCGTATTATGACAAAGTCGAAAAGTTTTTATTGGTTTGGCAAGGGGAAGGCGTGAAGCGTGCATCGAAGGGGGAATGGGAGGACGAGTAGGAGAAAAGGAAACTGGAAAAGAGGGAAGTGGAAAGTGGGAGAAGTGGGTGGGAGGCCAGGTTATGATTTATTTGGCGCCCGAAACGAAAACGAAATGCAGCACAACGAAATGAAGCCATCAAACCCGTTGACATCGTTACGCAAAAGCGGAAATGACAATGATGATGGGCGCCAAATGAAACGCTGGTCACGCCCCTCTCCGCCCCTCAGTCCGTCGTCCTTCGCTATTCGCTTTTCGCTTTTCGAATGAATTGCAATGTGGTCGAGATTTGTATGTGCAAGTGTGCTTGTTTGTATCTGTGTGGGGAAAGGATGCACATCCACATGCAAGCGATTCCTGTGTGCTGGCTGCCATTAAAACGCGTGAAATTGAAAAGGCGAAAAATTGCAATGCCAACGGTAAACTGGGAAGTGCCGGAAAATGGAAAATGCGAAAGGGAAAATCACAGCAGCTGTTACCGTTGCATTGATTTGGTTATCAACGAGCCCAATCTCATTGTTGGACCAGGGCTTGAGCTTTTCGCTTTTTATTGTGTTGTTTGAAGAGGAATAAGCGAAACAGGGATTTTAGCGTTTAAATAAACATAACTTTTTTATGACAACTACTCAAAATACGTTGATTGAAAGGGATTGAGAAGCTTTTGTGAATAGATTGTGTTCACAGTTTACTTGTTGCCTGTTATTTTTAGTTGTTCGTTTTTTACGTTGCAGAATTAAATTACTGCATTTTAAATCCCTCTACATTGTTTTATTGTTTGTTTGTAAAGCTATAGTAGAAATAATGAATAATTCAGAATTATCACCCAAGCTTACACACTCTCCCTATAATTGCCAATCCGAATCCGACTAACACCTGTCACTTTCTCTGTTTACTTCCGCAGGTAGCGACCATGATGTCCTGCCCCCTTCCCATGCAATTACCGATACCGATTCCTTCAATACACAAAACAGAATTCGCACCGGTTCACATTGGAGTCAAGGTAAGTAATCAGTCAGCAGAGCCTTTTCCTGCTTTTCCTTGCCTTTGCCCTTTTGTTGGCTATTTCCCACTCGCTCCATGTAGGATTAAACATTTGCTTGCTTGCTATTATTAAATAGTAAATTAAGCGTATAAATGCGAAAATCATGCAAATCACAGCCGATGGGTGAGAGTCAACAAGTGGGGCAAAATGCTAAATGTAAATGTTGCCAGCAAAACTGGAGCACGCATGTCAGAGCCCTCTGAGCTCTCGGTCTATTGTTGACATTATTGCAAAACATATACCACACACAAACCCGTACTCAGTAGACCCGAACACAGATATTTACGAGAAATAATGTGTGGCACTAAATCAAACCTTGGTTGCCCCAAGATGCTGCCTCCTCCCGCCCTCATTTGACTACGGCTTTAATACGATGTGATCACATTTTAATGATACTAAAATGCACTGCACATTGTTTGGCTGCCGTTGAAGAATAATGATGTCAAGCAGTTATCCGATGGGGAAAAAGGGCGAAAGGAAAAGGAATTTCCTCCGAAAACATTTCCACGGATTGCGTCACGTTTGATAAATGCTGCAACATATTTTTCTTGATTTTGTTTGTCAATCAGTTTTGAGTTATTTTCTTTTTTTGTTTGTTGTCTCGTTTAAATGCCACACATAAATCTATTTTTGAATGAAAGCCACTCGCAGGATGCGTGGCGTATGCGCAATATTTTTTAGTCTCCGTCGCCATGAGAGGGATATTTTTCGTTCGCTGGCTGTTTGTTATCTGGAAAGGAAACTGTGCTTATTGTTTGCATAATGGACGCTCGTTAGCGGGGGTGCAGTCCCTTTTCGAGGGTGCCAAAAGCGGTTTGCAATCGAGAGCAAAGGAACTCCGCCGAAAAACAAGAAAAACTCAAATAAGAGACCAAGGCTTAACCAATATAAATGCGCTTTTAATTTGTTCTCCCCTCGCTCCATTTGTCAGCTGCTGTTTAATAAATGATAGCCTGCAGAGGCAGTGTATCTGTCCTTATGGGGAATTTAATTTGTTTTGCCGCCCACAAAACCGAAAAACAAGCAAAGGCCTTGTCACTTCAAAGGATGAATTTACTTTATGCTGATTTCCTTTGTGCGGTTCCTCTCGGAATGCAGTTGGAAATTGTCCAAATTATTCGTACACAAGCAAAACGAACAAAAATTCGCAAATTATTGAGTCGAGTATGCGGGAAATGTGTAATACTAGATGAAAAGTGGCTACCGCCTCCCTGCCCTCTCATTATTTCCGAACACTGCACGGTAATTTAAAAACAATCAGAGTGTCCCTTTGCTTGCATTCCTTTTATTATCCACCAGCTCAAAGGTTAATGAGCAGCCAATAAATCGTGATTTATGAACACACACAAAAACAGTGGATGTCTGAAAAGAACGAGGAGAAAGGGAAAAGGAAAAGTGCCACTGCAGCTTAACCGCTGACAGGCTTTCCACAATTATGAGTTGCGAACCCAACCCAGCTCAGTTTGGTTAATATCCTGATCTGCCGACGCGACTAATTAAGGCAAATCGCAGCACGCAAAGTAGTCAGTCCACTGATAACCAGTTCATAAAAAAATGTAAGGAGAAAAGTATATTTAATAAAACGGAGGCAGGCGGCCTGAAAAAATCGCCTGAAATTAAACGAGCTGCCGCTGTTAAACCCAATTTCCTGCCCCGAGGTGCCAGCGTTGGAACTTACACTTGACCGAGCGGCATAAATCACAGGGGCGGGTGTTCAAGGGGGTTGATGTGGGGCAGTGAAACTGTTCGGGGCATCTTCGTAGGCCATAAAAAGGGCGTTTAAAAAATACCGTGTAAAGGTGGGTCCGGCAAAATAATATTTAATAACAATGAAATACAGGAGACAATGAAAAAATCTGGAAGCTGGAATCTGGTTTTTATGGGCGGAGCACATGGAAGGGGATTTTGCGTATGCAGCTGGTGATTTTAAGAATTTAATTTAGTACACATTTTAGCCTGCGTAAAAGTGAATATAAACATAAAAAAAAAACTATAAACTTTTTAGTTGTAATTTTTACAATTTGTATAAGTAAATATTAGAGATCCGAATCTACAAAATAAAACTGCATCCTTCATAAAAAATCAAACTACTTTCGCGCATTTGGAGAAAATTTGTCACTAATCTGTTTTGCACTAAAGATTTACACAAGCCAATCCGGGCTTACAATGTGACTTGGTTCAAAGGCCTTCGAGCACAACGTCCTCCGCCTTCCGCTTGTCATGCTCCACTCAGGTGTGCTCAGCAATTCCCTTTGGCATCTGGAAGGGCGATGATAAGACTACCACCCCTCCAATCTCCCACCCACCCACTGACCCCACTATTCCGTCCATTGCACCGCGAACTTTAAGGCCAAGACTGGACAGTAACCGGTGACCGTGCCAGGAAATGCTTCCGCTGTGGCTCTTGTTCTTGTTGTTATGTCCTTGCACTGAGGAAATTTTTTAATTAGGTATTCAGAATGAAATGACAATCAATGAAACACTAATAATAGTTGTAAATAAAATTGAACCTTTTGTAGTTTTATTGATTTGGTTAAATTGACCTAGATTTTAACTTTTTACATGTAAGATTTTATAATTTGTCCTCATTTTTCCGAGTGCAGTTACCGTTTCTTCTTCATCGAGCGCATTTATGTTGCCTGCTCCATCTTGCTGGGCTCTGGCATACACTCGCATTTGTTGGGGATATGCTGCGTTATTAATAATTTAAGTTGTGCTTTACTCCACGCCGAGGACAACGCATTGTTTGCCCAGTAATGTTTGTCTGTCTGTCTGAGGACCCTGCTGCTTTCTTACAAAGGATTGCGCCTCACTTACATTTTCGGGCGTTGTGTTAAGCGCCCATTTCCCAGTTCCCACCCCAGCCCGGCCCGGCCATCAGCTCAGGTTGTTTTATTTTTTATTTCCACTCAAATTGTTTTATTTGAGATGAAGAAGACCCCCAGACGCTTGGCTTTATTACGGTGATTTTTCTTGAACGCATTTCGCGAGCTGTCTCGTCTTCGTCCCCCTTTATTTTTTTGTTTTCCTGCGCATACCTTTTGTAATTTTTATGATTTTATTTGGCTGCTACTGCTGCTCCTGCTGCCTTGCCTCAACTTTTGATATGCGTTTCCCTCGCTTTTCCGTTTTCTTTATTATTGTAATTCATATAAAGCAGAAATGCGATGCGGAGGGGGTCCAAAAGCAGGCAGTAGTAGTTCTTCAGCGCGCTCATTCCACTCAATATTTGCCTTTGTGCGATGCGTAATAAGCAAGAACAACAAAGGGGAAGAAAACCTTTTCAAGAAATTAAAAGGAAGCTTGGGGGTAGAAGATGTAAGTTGAGGGGTTTTTGGGGAAAATCCGGAATCCACGACCAAATATCCGTACCACAATGCACATTAACCGGAGGATAAAAATATGAAAAGATCGAATCTAAAAATACCCTGTATAAAATGACTGCTTAGAATAAACTATAATAATAAGCCTTATTTTAACCATTTTTAGAAATATTCAAAATCCCAAAATCACCGACTAGTTTCTGTGTTCTAATAACCGTAATAATAATAAATTCAGTAAGTTCTAAAACTGAATATACCCCAATGATTAATAGATGTCTGCATAATCCACCAAGGACATCGTCTTTTGTCCTTCGCTGATGGTTTGATTCCTGGTTTTGCTGCTCGTTTCGTTTTTGGCTCCGCAAGCGTTAAGTATTATAGTTATTTAGTGGGATTGCTGCCAACACACGAGAATATTACACGGGGGATAATTTGCCGGATTCTTGAGGACCCTTCGCACATTAGGCATGCACGCATGGCCATCTTTTAAAATCAAAATTGCGTTGGCCCATTAGGCCTGCTGCTGCTAACACTACTCACACACTTTGCTAACAACAATGGCTAAGGGCAGGCTAATTATTCCCCCGTTTACGGCCGATGGCAGCACAAAACAACCGTTAAACGAAAAATATTATTTTGTGAAGCCGGCCTCGGGTTCTGTGCGTGTCCAAACTATCCGGGCACGCAACTCTCAAGAAATTGAAGGAAAAAATAATACCACTGGAAAGTAGAGGGAAGGGTGAGAGACAGTTAACAAGCTGCTTGTTGCTTGTGGCATAAGTCAATTTGGTTGTTGCAGGACAACAACACAGGCAGGACACAAAGTATTCGCTATTAGCAGTACAAGTAGAAAATAGATACAAATACACAGGAAAGCACTCGGAAAAATACATCTGCACAACTCACAAAAGTTTGGATCAAATACAACTATTACAACTCGTAAATGTAATTTGAAAGTATTACTGAACATACATTTAACTTTTGCAGACTAACAAAGGTTAAGTATGAAAGAAAAATTAATCATATTTTAAATAAACTAAATATTTACATATTTATTTGGTTTCAAATTTTTGTTGAAGTGCACACATATGGGATAAATCGAAAAGGGATACCCATTAATTTCAATTAAAGCACTGCGAAAAGCTCTGTTGGTTCTTTAAGGAGTCCTTGAGTGGCCTCTCCACTTGTCCTTTTATTCGTGTTGCTCTGCGGCATCTTGCAACAATGTTCCTCTTCTTGTCAAGCGTGCGTTTTACTTACTATTTCGCCGGGGTGTGGGCAAGCATTATTTATTATAGTTACACACAAAGGACAATAAGGACACAATGGGTTTCGCTGGGTGGCTGAAAAAGAAATGACACGAAATGATCCAATTCCCAGGTGTCTCGTTAAAATTTCAAGACGAAACATTTCAGAAGAAAAATCAAAGCAGGGACCGGAATTCCATTGGATGCTTAAAGAGCAATTTTATTTGAATTCTTATTTAATAAATGTAAAGAAACAATTTGTAAAATAAATTTTAAAAAGATAGAACTACCACTTAAAAATATTTAATTTAAATTGGTTGAACATACAACGAAGTAGTATTAAATCTTAATTAGTTTAACATCTCTAAAAACTTGTCGATGGTCGATGGCAGCCTGAAAGCTCTTCTGCAAACAAGCCAATTACGATGGCAGTCAAAGCAGGACTTACCGGCACAGGTGCGCACAGGTGGAGGAAAGCCGCTTTCCTTAACCCTTAACTGTCCCCCAAGGAAGCGGGGACACACATCCTTGGCAACATTCTTCTGTTGACTTTGGCTTTACAGTTCAATATTTATTTTCGCGATTTTCACGCCGTGAGCGGCAGAAAGATTGCTTTCCCCACATCATGGCAGACCGAAAAGGAGCATTGTCTCTTGCCCTGCGACGAAAGTTGGCGTTGTCGCATGTGGACACAACAAACACTAACGGACACATGCATTAGATGAGCTTAAATGTCGTTGGCGATGCTGCTCCTCATCCTGCTCCGGTTTCCGCTCCCCCTCCTTTGTTGTCCTTGTCTGCAGGTGTGCTCGCCGAAAAAGGGAAGTAAACTTGTTGACCAAAAACTGAAAAGACAAACACATCGCTACCTACTGAGACTAAAACGAAAACACGGCGAGGAGAGAACGGGTTGTTCAAAACTTTCGGCAAGCAAAAGTGTTGGACCAAAGCAAACACATTGTCCGTCCGGTTTTCCGTCTGTCTGTCCGACTGGCCAAATAAGCATTATGAAATTTGCGAAAACTTTTCAATTGAAAGCGAAACGCCAGACAGCAGCGGAGAAAGTTTTCGGGGACACGCCATTGAGAGAGAGAATACCTTGAGACAGAAAGTCAAGCTGGCTGCGATTTATTTGCATGTGTGCCTATAAATTTGTAATAAAAACTGCAAACGACCGCAAGGATTGCCGCGGATGGCATCCCTAATATAGTCATCAGGCGGAAAAGGGTGCGAGAAAGGACCTTTCCCTTCCATATCTTTTTCTGAGCTATGCCGGCTTTTGTTGTAACTCATTTGACATTATTATGTGAACTTTTTATGGCCTCCAAGGCTCAACACGCGCTTCAGAGCTTCGAGTGGAGTGTGGTGGAGTCCTAGAAACACACGCACTGACACACACCAATAAATATATCCAGGATGTGGACTGGGCTCTTCCTGTCAAGGCTTTGGGTAATTATTATTCTGGTTTATGATTTGGTTTTGGCGGCGTCTTTAGAATTCTCTTTACTACCCATCGAAGGTGTCCCGTGCCGGCATAAAATTTTTACTCTGCAAACGTGAGCATATGTATACGCGTGTATCTGCAAGATACACATTAAAGAGTAAGTCTGGAAAGTAGGCCACAGTATAATAATTTTTATTGCGCGTCGAATAGTTAATGCGCTTCTCATGTCTGTCTGCCGAGGATTTGTCTGCGGATCTTTTGTGGTTATGACCATGGCGCTGATTGGTCTAGTTAACCTAACGAGTTCTTTTCCCGTTTATAAGACTGCCGGAAAATCTAATTCCGCTAAGAGATAAAGGCTTGAGGGCCAATCGCATTGGATGGGGCTTTAATGACATAAAAGTGTGGCCAACAATAAAACGAATAGGTGAAGTAATCTGAGAGTGCTGTGTGGCATGCAACACAGTGGATAAAATCATGTATATAGAACGAAAAATTTTTATTTTGATTTGGATTCGAATATATTTATTTTGGTTTGCAGAAAATCTAATAAATATTTCATAACTAAGGAATATTTGAATGGAAATCGTAAAAAAAAAACATTTATATATATATATATTCTTTTAATCCATTATTTAACTCTTCCTTAATCCCACTGTGGCTTCAGCCTTCTTATATCTTATATTCTGTTCATCTGGCTTTGTCACTTGTGTAAAGCCAAACATAAAATTCAAAATCATAAAAAGAAGGCGGCTGGCAACAATAACAGTCAGGATTCGCATTCGCATAGAAAGCAAATACAAATATTGACATTGGAAATGCGATTGCTCCTGCTGGGGATTTCCTCGTGTCCATATGTATACTCGTATATATATCTATATGACTTGGATATGTGCGGGGTTTCCAAATGCCGTAAATGTGTGCACTTAAGGAGCTGCGCTAAAGGATTGCCTCGGCTGGGCCTTGGCTCAGGCTCACCTTTACGACGCCAATATAAATTTGTATTTACATTATAATAATAAAAGCGGAGCGACTCGTCTTTGGTATTCAATACCGCACAATTTGCAGCAGCCGCAGGACCGATTTCTGATTTATGACACTAAAAGTGCACTCAAAGTAGCAGCAGCCTCACATGGCATTGGCAGCGCCAATATGCCGCGTTTTTAATTCCGCAGATAACAAAGCACTTGTGGCCAAAGCCGCCATCGCTGCTACGCCATCGAGAGCGCAAAAAGCGAATGGAGAAATAATCTGGGCCTTTCCGGCGCTGGATGGGTGCTGTGAGGATGGGGAGAGACACCCCAGCAGATAAAAATCAAAACTTAAGCTCCAGGGGTCGTTGCAGAGCAGTGTGCAGTGGAGGAGGCGCTAGGACCCAGGACCAAAGCTGCAACAGGCACTGCGATAACAATTTCTAATAAAACCGCATGACAGCCATTTGCAACGCCCACGCACATGACTGAGACTGCACTTAGAGGACGATTGTGGTATAGTTTCTCAGTTGGATTACATTTTAAATTTAATTTACTAAATTTGAACTTATATCCATTTAGAAATCTTTATTTCTATTTGAGGCAAAACATTATTCTACATAGAATTCCTTCAACAATGGGACAAACTAAATAAAAAATAGCATTCTTAATAGAATATTCCTAATCTCAATCTGTTTAAAGAATCGTGATTAACTGCAAGTCCCCGGTATCGAATTTTTTCTTAGAACTCACCAAAAAAATACTAATGACTGAATATCAATTAAAAGATAAGCTTAATCAATCTGAATACCATTTTTTTTTTTGTATTTAATCTCAGTGCATGGTTGCGGGGATAAGCGAAGATTATGGCATAGCTGAGTTTGCCTTGGCCATAAAGTCGTATTATACATGGATGTGGATACGGGGCTAAGGCTCAGGAAATTGGTAATATTTATAGCCCGCGCTTGCACCAGCACATATGGCGTATACTTAATGTGGCGCATCGACGATATAATTGCTTAATTACTCAAAACGCTTGTAAAAGTTTGCGCTGGCACTCGATAGGACTTGAGAAGCCACTGAAAATTAACCATAATATTCAAAAGAAAATAGCTTTGGGCCGACCAACTTCTGTCTATGCCAGATATTTTGGATTGGATTGGGGACTGGGCTGTTGGGTGGGTTCAGATCTGAATCTGATTCTGACTTGGGTGAAAAAAATCACGGCCAGAAATCGGCGTGAAATACTTGAGTGCTCAAGTGGGCGCGGAAAAAGTGGGTTCCTTAAACTTTTCAAAAAAAAAAAAATAATAAACCGGGTAAAGCTATGGGGAGAACCCTTTTATTTTTAGTCTTGCAGATTTCTGGCGTTATACTTATTGCTTATTGTATATGAACTTTTGAATGGCGAGGAAATGAGTGAGTGAATTTGTTTATATTCTGGAATTTTTTTGGTACCCACACCAACCCTTGCCTATTTTTCCGCGCTCTTGTGGAGAGCCTCTTTTGTTGTGAAGCCCACGCAATTTGTCTTGAGTGGCCACCAAAGCTCCCCCTCTTCTGGCTGAGGAAAACCACGAAACCACCCTGGCATCGAGAACACCCAACCCGCTCGTTGCGTGTGAGAAAGCGTAGAAAACGGCATAAAGTATGCAAAGCATTTGCATTTAGCATTCAACAAGACAAACACAAAATGAAGTGCGAAGCTTCGAAGCCGCGACAATTTTCCAACTAACTGGCAACCGAAAAATAAAAAAAGGAAAAAGCGGAGCAGTCCTGGAAAGAAAAGGATGCGTAAAAGTCGAAAAAAAAGGGTTGCTTTTCTGGGTCCTTTCGTGCGGCACTGGCTTTTGTGCTGACAAATTCAGGCGTGATAAGTTTTATGTGCGCTTATTTGACTGTTTTTAAATAGACCCACGAACTGGAGACGAAGGGATCAGGAAAGTGGGAAAGCGACTTGAAGGAGTTTTAGGCCAAAGTTAAATAATTGATGTTGACAATCAACAAAGCAAATAAAGTAGGAGTAGAAGGCGTGTTCAGGGTGTTGAGCGAAATGAATGAATGAATAAACGGCTGGGCAGGTCCTCCTCATTATCCTTCGGACTCTTCAATTTTTAGGCGGTTTTCCCCTTACTTCGATAAAGAGCTGAGAATTAATAAAGGCATTTCGCGCTAAGCAGTGAATAAAATTTAATTAAATTTATTTCACTTGATTTCTCGATCTGTCAGAACTTTCCTTATGCCTGCTCCATAAATATTAAAATCTTATTAACCAGACCAGACCAGAAAAGAAATCCCTCACAAAAGAGGCAAAAAGATAAAAATGTGTCAATTGGGAAATCTATTTTGCGGATTTGGGAGCGCACCACTCAATCAAAGGCTGAAATCACACATGTCTGCCGAAATGCCGCAGCGGAGGAATGGTATGGCATGGTGCTGAAAGGTGGGGCACACACCTGAGCAGATGCCTTAACTTTTCCCTCCCCACCTCTCGCACGCCCTCGCATATTTAAGTAAAACTTTGCCGCCGCCAACGACGTTGTCCACACATAAATAAAACATTTGCGGCCTGCGGACCGAGGATGAAATGGGAGATGGATGACCCATTGGCGCAAGATGACAGGCAGCAACAGCAGAAGCGCTGGATGGGGAGGAACATTCAGGAGCTGAAGCTGGAGCTGGAGCAGGAGTTGAAGCTGGAGCAGACCGGATGCAAGATACAGGAAAATCCCTTTACGAGCGAGCGGAAGTGCGTACAAAATGATACAGCCCCACCCCAATGCACCCCTCTCCACTCCTCTCTCGAGACCCCGCCACTGTCTCTCTTTGTGCGCTTGGTCAAGCAGATGTATTCCCCCGCATCGGAAAACACACAAAAAAGAGGGAGCAATATGTACACTATGAAAAAATAACTATCTCCAATAAAATTCAATTGTTTCTTTCAGACAAACTTCATTGAATAAATTCTGGTTAAATTGATGGTCAATGGTCTATTGAAAAAGGTTTAACAATTTTTTTGTAATATTTATTTATTGCTTTTAATATGAAAAGAGTAGCAAAGGTGTATTATGCTCAATTCCCGCTATTAAATCAGCTTCATCTATTGTGACATATTTAATAGAAAACCCAAATCGATCAAAAGAGTTATTAGTTCCAACGCCGTATTTAAAGCCCTGTTGTTTAAAATGAAAAAATAGAATTATCAACAAAATAATTCTGCGTACGGTTAGCTCCACCTCGTTGCAATTGTTTGAATGTGTTGGGAAAAAAATTAAAATATGCTTAACCATTTATTCAACATATTTATTGATTTATTTGTATATGATAAGAAACTCGTCCTAAATAAAACACATTTTTACTATTAAATTATTAGTCTATAATGCAAAATTTTAAACATAATACTAAAAATGATTGAAAAGAGCTTTAGTTCTGTCGTTTCAAATAAATTGGAATTATAAAAAACAAGAAAGGAAGGCTAGCTTCGGTACCCGAAGCTTAGAATACCCTTGCAGGCTAGTTGCTTTTAAACCGTTCAATCGTTTGTATGGCAGCTTTAGGATATAGTAATCCGATTTTTAAATTTCTAAAAAGGCTTTACTGTCTATGAAAACTGTTTTTATCAAGAATGAATTAATTGTCTTGAAAAACACCAGAGTTATGCTTAATGACCCATTTTTTCCCATAGTTCCTATGGCAGCTATAGGATATAGTAGTCCGATTTTAATGAAACTTTCAGGATATGTTAAAATTGCTATTAAATAGAGTTTTCCAAGAAATAAATAAATTATCTTAAAAAATGGGGAAATATTGGCACTTTTTCCCAATCGTTCCTATGGCAGCTATGTGATGTAGTGTTCCGATTCCGGCCGTTCCGACTTATATACTAACTGCAACAGATTGAAGGGTCGGTGCCAAGTTTCATCCTGATAGCTTGAAAACTGAGGGACTAGTTTACATAGCAACAGACAGACGGACAGACAGACGGACAGACAGACGGACAGACAGACGGACAGACAGACGGACATGGCTAGATCGACTCGGCTGGTGATGCTGATCAAGAATATATATACTTTATAGGGTCGGAAATGTCTCCTTCACTGCGTTGCAAACTTCTGGTCAAAATTATAATACCCTCTGCAAGGGTATAAAAATACAGTGTGCAATGTTACATACACTTTAGAATTTATGTTTGGAGGAAATGATTAAATATAAGGGGAAAAAAAATAGTTAGCTTATTGTATTAGGAAATATATATTTTACTGTCAATATTGGCCGCCGTTTTTTAGCTCAGTGCCGCATCGAATTTGAGACAAAAGGCAAAGAAAACGGGCTCGGTTTTGAGGACTTCTTTCAAGGGGATAAAGATGAGGATGAAAATGGCGAATGGGGACGAGATCGAGACGAGGATGAGGACAAGGACGAGGAGACGGGGAGACGGCATGGCTATTTCAGCGTGCAGCAAATTGAAATTGAAATTGGAAGAAGCGAAACGAAATGAATTCTGGTGTCGCTAACTGGCTGGCCAGCTGATGGCTTCCTGCTGCGAGAAGGCGAACCCAAGCACAAACCCAAACCTGAGTCCAAACGCATTTGCTGGTGGCATAATTGGCGCTTATTTCCTGGACAGATGACGACCACGTCGTCGTCTCGGCGTTTCATCAAATGATTTTGCGCCTGTCGTTTTTATTGGTCACTGGAGGATGAAGGTTGAAGCCTTGTGAGGATGGGTGGTTCCGAAGGGGGATGCACTGTGATTGACAGCTGGGAGGGAAAGTTTCCTTTGTGCGGGGCAGAGATTATGTATAAATCTCAATAAATTTCAATAAGCAACAAAATTTCCCAGTCCCGATCCGGTTCTTTTTTTGGGTGGCCTTTGAAACTTTTTATTTTTCGCTCCCTGGTATTTTTTATGGCCCCAAAGTTGTTCTTTTTCCTTGAATTCCTCTAGTGGTGCACTGGGTTCTTAGTCAGAGTCTTTGCCCCCTTACTGTGTGCGTAACTTTATCAAATGAAGCGTATTAGGGCTAAAACTTTTAATTGGTCAAATGGCTGACAGATTGTGCGCTTAAGTGACTTTTACCCACACAGATGCAACTCTTATGCAACGGTATGTATGTGCTCCAAAGTTGACTTTGCACTTTTGTGCCGAGTCCAAAAACAAACTAATTTTAATCGGATTTCGGAGATGTTTGTTCTGATGGTCAGTAGATTCAGCCCCTAACAGCAGGCCACGATTATTGGAAGCCACAAAAAGTTCAAGGGGTTACCAGGAATATAAAACTTAACTAAGTTTCATTATTAACAAGAAAGGAAGGCTAGCTTCGGTACCCGAAGCTTAGAATACCCTTGCAGGCTAGTTGCTTTTAAACCGTTCAATCGTTTGTATGGCAGCTATAGGATATAGTAATCCGATTTTTGGGTTTTTAAATTTCTAAAAAGGCTTTACTGTCTATGAAAACTGTTTTTATCAAGAATGAATTAATTGTCTTGAAAAACACCAGAGTTATGCTTAATGACCCATTTTTTCCCATAGTTCCTATGGCAGCTATAGGATATAGTAGTCCGATTTTAATGAAACTTTTAGGATATGTTAAAATTGCTATTAAATAGAGTTTTCCAAGAAATAAATAAATTATCTTAAAAAATGGGGAAATATTGGCACTTTTTCCCAATCGTTCCTATGGCAGCTATGTGATGTAGTGTTCCGATTCCGGCCGTTCCGACTTATATACTAACTGCAACAGATTGAAGGGTCGGTGCCAAGTTTCATCCTGATAGCTTGAAAACTGAGGGACTAGTTTACATAGCAACCGACAGACAGACAGACGGACAGACGGACAGACGGACAGACGGACAGACAGACGGACAGACAGACGGACATGGCTAGATCGACTCGGCTGGTGATGCTGATCAAGAATATATATACTTTATAGGGTCGGAAATGTCTCCTTCACTGCGTTCCAAACTTCTGGTCAAAATTATAATACCCTCTGCAAGGGTATAAAAATGTGTCAGGGTATCCGAAAAACTAGTAAATTAATTTATATGCTTATTTTCCTTAAAAAGTGCAAGACAATTGATTTATTTATACAAGAATTTTAGAGATTCATTAATAAAATTGTTTAGCTAAGAGCACTACAATTTATTGTTGTAAATATCTCAAAAGTATCCCATATCTAAGTGAACCCCTCTTGAAATCTTTACGGGCGACTTTCCACTCGTCGAGCGTGAAATATACATTTTGATGTTTTTGATAAAATATGCTGAAAATGAGATAAGCAGCAGAAATCCCATTGGTGCTCAAGGCAGCGGAGACAAATGCACGAGCACACACAGGACAGGAGTCAGGAGTATGAAGCCAGGCGTCAAGAGTCAGGAGTCAAGGGGAAAATGAAGGGAAAGAAAAGACAACGAGTGAGACACACATTCGCGTGGATAAACAAACTTGGGGATTGCTGGATTCGTGTTGGTCCAGCATCCCAGGGATTCAATTTCTCAAAAGGAATTTTTGAGCGAGCAGACATCCGTAGACAACGGAACAGATTTTATCCGAGGGATGTGGCGAGTGCGAGGCCGAGGAAAAGAAAGCCAAAGGTTGCCACCGAGGGCAACTGCAAGTAAATTACAATTTAAGTGAATTTTTCATGGTGTCGACAACAGCTAGCCCTTTTTTGTGCGTTGCCAGGCCCAGAAGTATTCTCCGGACAAGGCCAAGTGCAAAGCAGACGAAACCTCAATGAGTGAGAGCCCGCCCGAAGATTTGTCGGGTGCAAATTGAATGAAAGTGGTGGAAAAAATGTTGCTAAATTATGCAGCAGCATCAACAGAAGACGAAGAAGCTGGCGAAGTGGTGGCTGAAATATCCTTGATGTATCAGATAAGCTAATTTGCTCCTCACATAAAAGGCCAAGGACCAGAAGGGCATGGGCTAGGAGTAGGGGAGATCTTAAGTCTGAGCAAAAGTGGAAGTAAATCTCTATTGCGTAGATGCGGGAGACTTATAGCTGATGCACTGAAGAACAAAACTTAATACTAATCGAAAAATCAAAATCACAATTTGCGCATTGGGTTTTTAATTGCATCTTTAAAAATGTTTCTGATGCCCGAAAATGTGTTTTCGCCAAATTTCCCATTTCGAAGCGAATTAAGCTCAGTGTATCTGATAGTGTGCACCACCCACTCACACACATCGCCAGTTTAACCTACTTGTCGGGCGGAGTGTGTGCGTGCGTGAGTGTATCTGTGAGACAACGTTGTCTGCTCGCTTTAAAGCTAATAGCAGCCACTTCATTTGTGTCACTCGATGGCACTTCACACGTGACAATGACAACAACAGCAACGCCAACCAAATCCACTCGCATGCACAAAAAGACGCACGCACGGACTGAGAGCGGAATTGAGGGGGCGTAGCCCCGGCAAGTTTACAAAATCTCCAAAATAAATACACGCCAGTGAGACAGCCACGTGGGATTTGCATTAGCAGCACACAGTGCTTCAGCTTTTCTCCTAATGGCATCAACATATGCAAAAAGTAACAAATTATATGGCACATTTAACCTTTGCAATGGGATCACAGGGCGACTAGGACGAGGGAGATGGAGAGGGGGCGGGGATAAACTCTGACCCTCGAGTAGAGGAGCATCTCATGAAAATACCAGGAGATTAGCAGTTGACAGCGGATTGGCTCTTATCTCTGATGTAATTGTGCGTGCTAAGCTCAGCCTCCTGTTGCTTTTATTAACTGCGTTTTCATTGAATTTCTTTCCAAAGCTGCGATTAATAAAGATTTAATAGTAATAAACATTTCTGAACTATTTTTATGGGACTTTATCAACCTTCAACTGGAAGTTAGTTGTATCAAATTGGGAACTGCTTTTGTAAACTACAACTTTGAATTCATATTTTATTTGATACATTTTGAGTTTTACACCTTCAATGTGGTTTTGAATTTGGTTTGAGAATTGGGGATGGGACTACAAATAGCATCAAATGGATCGATTAAATGTCCCTGCTTTTTGTACATTACTTAGCACAACCCACTTATGACGCTTTAGTTTGATTTGTCGCCGGAAAACGTTAACCTGCTAATTGGCCAATTTGTGTGCGTTGTTTAGTCAATCGTTATTGAGCCGTTAATTAGTCAAATTAGTTGATGTCAGCCCGATAATTTTGGTCCAGGCAGGCACACATCTTCCTCAACGCCAGTTTTGACGTGCGGCCAAAAAGCAATTGCGAAATACACTCCCCACAAAAGTCAATTGAGTGTTAAATTATTTTTAATGAATTACACGCAGTCCGAGCGGAACTCGCATTAAATGCATTCGCTGAAAAGCTGCGGAGTGGGAAGAAAGAGCAGTGGAAGGAAAATCGGAGGGGCGGAGAATGTAGAAGTTCGCTTAGCGCCTTGAAATTAACACTTCTCAACCTAATTTGATATTCATGCATTTCTCATGAGAACGACAGGGAGCCCATGACTATGATGACGGAGTCAAAAGAAAAACTTTATCCCCGGCAAAGTGATGGGCGGAAAGTTGCGTTGGACGTCGCTGGGCTGCAACGCCAAGGAAAAGTGTGAAAATTCCCCAGCTATCCTCGACGGCGGCTCCTCTTTCTTCCCTGAGCTGCTGTGTTAATTTCATTTTTTTTTTCTTGTTTTCTCAAAGTCTTTTTAATGATAAAAGCCAACAAAGGCGCAACGGGGCTTAGTCCTTTTCGTGAGAGACTTTCATCGAGGCCTGTGCGTAAGCCTTTTTCACGGCCTTGTTCAACATTTCTTTGCATATAATTAAAAACCGGCACAGTGAAACTGGCTGCCAATTTCGTCGGATTTTTTGTGTGTGCGCTTTTCCCCCGCTCTTATGTAATTTTCAGCCACAACATATTACGGTCTTTAAGCCGGTTTAATGCCCATCATCGGCTGATGCTACCCTTTCTCTGTACACAAAAACAAACAACAGATGACGTTGTATTTAACCGATATTTATTTATGTTCTGAACTAGTGGTTAAATATTTCCCTCACCTAGTTTTGGTTTTAAACTTATTCTAAACACATTTTTAGTGTAGTTAGTTTGAGTATATATTTTATTTGATAAAATGAAGACAAATTTGAAAAACAAATTTTTATTGAAATAGGATAAGTAGTAATTCTACTGCATGGACTTATGTGGCAGCTAATTTCTGACTTCTGAAAAGTTTTCAGGTGTGTTTAATTTTTTGTGCAAGTTAAGATTTGAAATTGCATTGACTTCACTTATTTACGATTTTTTTTCGCTTTGCAATTTGTGTTCGTTTGATTCTGATATAATAAATTATGTTTTTACGCAGGTTTCACCCCTCCATTTTCTCAGTTGTTTGCACTTCTTGAATAACATTTAAGCCTTTCTTTGTGTCTTTGGGCGCACCTAATCCTCAATTTACACCTCCCTTTTTCTTTTCGTTGACCATTCGAATTGTTTTCAATAATTTAAACTCGCTTTAATTTACTCTTCTCTTCTGTTTGGCAATTTTTCCCTTAATTTGTGTGCCGTTTTCTCTGGAGATTTTGTAATTTTACGGAGGTTTCTAAACGGAAAATGAAGAAAAATAAGAACCATTATCCTTGCTATTAGTGGTAATTTTTTATGCATGTGTGTTCGAGCCTCGTTTCCACCCTTTGGAGTTTTCCTCGATTTTAATTTGCATTCTTGGCCTGAGGAATTGAGGGTTGGGGTTGTTGGGTGGTAAGTTTGTCACAATTCAATCAGGAGGCTGTTTTCCTTTTCTTTTTTGTTTGTGTGTTATTCGGGGGCTTTAATAAATAAATACGAGCGCAAAATTACATTTGGCCCCCGAGGGAAAAAGGAATCCACTCAATAACTCGCAAGGTGAAACCTTCTCTCCACCTTTCCCTTTCTCTCTCCCTAATCATCAACGGCAATTCACTTTCACTCTCAAGTGATGCTCATATGGGGAAAATTCAGGAAGAAGAGGGAAAATCCCCGGAATGAAAGTCAAAAAATGTGATTTGAATTTTTTGCTTGTTTTTTTTCTTTGGCCAATTTGCAAATTTTCGCACAAAGGGTGGGTGAGTGAGCAAGACGGCGATAAAGACAAAGAGCAGACGAGCGGTAAAGCAAATAAACAGTTAATGCTTTTATGCAAATTTATGCCATTAACACAAATAAGCCCACACACACACATAAAATTTGAAAACAATTTGTCACTCAAAAGTCACTTTTGCCCGCTTCGTTTCACCTCCACCCCCTGGTTTCTCTGCTCTTTTTCGCATCTACAAATGCCTCCTTTTTGCTCATATGTATGTGTGTGCGTGTGGCAGGACAAAGGCAGGAAAAACAAAAAACCAAAGCAGCAAACTGAATGCAGAAGTAAAATAAAAAGCCGGCAGAGGAGGAGGAGAGTGAGGTATTCTACTAAAACCAAATGATAATGAAGATGCCTAGTCAGGTTGCCTTGTAGGTGGGGCTAAAATAAAACACAAAATATACAAATGGGGGTGGCAATGACAACATCACAGCAACAACACGGGAGGAACACTGCCAAAAATCAAAGTCACTGAAAATTAAAAGTAATTTGTTTGCTAAAACACCCAAGACATTAAGCTCGGGGCGGAGAGGAAGTGGATTGCTGCGTTGGATTGGTTGGGATACGCCCAAATTGAAATGTGAAACTCATGCCAAGTGGCAAGGAGACAGCGACGAATCAACTAAGTGTGGCAGTTATAAATAGAGCTGCGTAGTGTTTCGTAAAAAATTTGTTTTCCGATTATTGTTTGAAAGTGCACATAATGCTGCACAGTATAGGAAAAGCCTTTACAGCCGATACGAAAATAGCAGGAAAATCACAAAAATATGATAGATAATAGTTTCTTGCATTATAACTAAAAGTTGCATAAAAAATTTGAACATTTTTTAATTTAAACACAACACTGTGCAATTTCTCTTACCTAACAAATCGGTCATAATTAGAAAAATTCACCATAAATTTAATGGTTTCTAATTTAAGGAAAAAGCTTCTCTTGATTTTAACTAGAAGTTTTAAAAATCCTTAATTTTCTTTAATTTTTACCGCATTTAAAATTTCCTTTAACTTTATTGTTAAATCGAACGCTGTTAGATCAATATCCTCGAGTGTGTGCAGAAAATTGAAATGAAATAAAAGTGCCTCCTCTCACCTTCTCCCATCTCTTTGTTTGACTGTGTTTGTGAGTTGATTTCCCGGTGTCAGCCCAAAAGTATGCAACGAACAAAAACGCATTAATAATTGAGGAGCTTTGGTGCTGCCACTTGGCTCTGCCCCAACTACCCCTCTTCCACCTCATCAGCAGCCCCTTGCCACGACAATCTCCTGTATCAACAGAATGCGATATTTGAATGCAGCATAAATAAATGGAAATTACATTTGAATTACATTTGATCTTTTATTTAAAGATTCTGATTAAATTTTATATATCTTTTCTCGTTTCAGGTGAGTTCTTTGGGCTTTCAAAATAATTTGCAAAAAAAACATCTCTGCGAGTAAGTTTATAAATATGTATATGTGTATAAATCAGTGCAGCAAATTATGATAAATTATTTTTTATTATGCCCGGCAAGAAAGTGCGCAAAAAATTCGAACAAGAAATCTATTTTCATTAGAAGGTCTGGCAGAAGTCGAATTGACTCTTCCCCATACCCTCACTCGAATTTCCCTTATTTATTTATTATGATAAAGTTTGCCCGCTGCTTCTGCTGCTTTTGTTGTTCGGCACAAAGTTTGGCATATTTTTGGGAACTTTATTATTAGCATGTTGTTGTGTTGGGCCAAAGGATGATAATTTTGGCCGATATGCGATTAAATTTGAATACTTGCTAAGAATTCCTCACTCGGGAAGCATTTCAATTAAGATGCTTCCAAAGCGAGGAAATGCGACATCAATTTCGCATCGACCGCAGACGCAAAAAATCATCATCTTCGGGGCAGGCAGACGACTTTTGCTTAAATGCTTTTGTGGCTGCCGCACAGAGACGGAGAACTGAGAAATGCAGTCCAAACTGGTTTGCATTGCAACCGCAAATACCTCTCGTTGGCCACGGACTTGTTTGCCGACTTTGCTTCTTGAACTTGGCCAAAAGCAACAACCAAGAGTTGCGTCGGCGCAGCATTCTGTTCTTTTTCGTTCTTATTATGTTTTTCTCCAACTATCAGCACGCTTGCTCTTTGGTTTTGAAATTTGAATGCGCCGGCGATTATTTTGGCCGCAAATTTACTTTGCCATGCGGTGGGAATGTGGCTCGATCAGAGACTGCAGTCTGCTGCTGCCTGTGTTGCAAACTTCATTAGGGTCAATAAACGCCAGCACATAGATACAGATACTTCTATGGCCTTATGTGGATATCCATGCCGGTGGTGTGGCAATGATCGTGACGTTGATTTCCGCACGCCAGCCCGCTTGGAACGATAAGATGACGTGGTTGGTTAGTTTTGAACTAAAAACTAGATTATTAATTCAATTTTCCTTTTTACATTTTCCTTGCAATGAAAAATTTTGAATGAATACACAAATATAGCAAGGAATTTTCGAAACTTTTGATTGCTTAAGAAAAATCGATATATGTACATTTGTATACAAAAATGTGTATTATATAAATTGTTGGGAATTTTAGAATATGAAATTCATTTATGTAAACTTCCTCTGTTTTATTGGTTTGTAGACTTAAACTAAATGCTAACCTAATATTAAAGTGAAAAAGTTAGCAATTTCTCACTTGCATTGGTAGCACTTCTGGGCCGGGCCAGAGTCTTGGGAAATCCATAGTTTTCCACGCCGTCACTCTCGCAGGAGAACCCATTTCGCATTTCCCATTTCAGCTATCTCACCCATCCGCAGACAACAGCAACCAGTTTTCCCGGCTTCATGTCTGCGATTTTCGTTACAAATTTAGTTGCAATTCATGAGAAATGTTACGCTATGCGAATCGACGCGACGCGACGACAAGTGCTGTAACTTTTCTCATGGCCAGCGTCGATCAGTCATCAAGTGTTGTGGCCAAAATGGTCAACGTACTCTTCTTCTGGCTCTTTTTAAGTTGGGAGCCAGCAGAGTGGTTGGACTTGTCCAGCGGCTCTTGCCCAGACGGTCGCCTTGGTTGTGCCCGTGGCTGGGCTGTTAGAATCTGCATTCTTGCGAGGCCATTCAAATGCCCCGTCGGCTAGATAATCTCCACACTGGCGGAAATAAAGTGTCACTCAACCAGTTTTATTGTAAATTCATAGCAACTACATTTCAACTAGGGTCAATAACAATACTATAACTCAGACTTGGTTTAATTCCAGTCAGACAATCGTAACTTGCAATATCAATTAATATTCGATTTTCTTATTCATTTCCATCAGTATAACTGCAACTATAAAGTAAGTATTTGCTGTCAAAAAAATGGCTTTATTTGCACTTTGAAGATAGAAACCTCCTACTGCTAGCTTTGTATACACATCAATTAAATATAGTTTATTTAGATGACTTATTAACAGCTGTGTTTAAAAATCTTAGCTGATATTTTCTTTAAACACCTCTCTATATTAGGATATCAAGAGATATGTTGTTTTTGCAATTTTCAGATTGTATTTGATTGTTCATTTTATCGACATTATCTTTAAAAAGTTGAATATTGTGAGTGCGCATCAGGTGTTGCTTTGGTGTCTGCTGCGCTGATTTGCCGCCGGAAGTTGGCTCCGTGGCTCCTCCGCATTTTACCAACTGGTGGTCGCTTTTCCGCCTCGAAAATGTTCACTCTTCTACGGCAATGTTAGCCGAAAGCGGAGCTTTCCATAACAGAGCCGCCCCTTCGTCCTTTTCGCAGAATGTTGGCCAACATCGGAGCCTTCCCCTCCTTTTGGCCCGAGCAAGAGAGAAAAAGCTTTTCTGTTGGCCAAGTTAGTGTGGCCCCTATTTCTGCCGTTTGGTATAACAGTCGGCAGTGGCAGCCTCGCTTTCGTTGCGAGCTTCCCATAACCGGTTTCCTCGCACACCAGTTGCGCATTTATTATGCATGGAATCGTGTGGCATGCCACTTCTTCCTGTTGCTCGCCGTTCTTCACTGCTTTTGTGTGCCAAGTGCTGGGTCTTGCAACTTGGAACTTGGCACTGGCAACAGGCAACTTGGTATTGCGAACTTGGCTCGCTGCCTTGGCTCTCTCCCTCTCTCGGGTTTTAAGCTCGATTGCGATCAGTTTCTGTTGCCGTTTCTTGTTCTGTTTTTGTCTTCGGCTGGCTCGTTAAACCTTGGCCTTGAGGCCCTTAAATGGCGCGCTATCGTCGAAATACAAAAAACGAAAAAGACAACAAAAGTCAACAAAAAAGAAGCAAGAAAATTATTGCAGTTGCCAAACAGGCTTGGGACGGCTTCTCTACTTTTTATTAAGCCTGCTCTCCAAGGATGTCCTTAGTAGCAGGTTTTTTTTGCAGTCTTTGAATTTAATTTAAACGGGTATACCGAAATGTATTTTCGAAATAATTTATGTTTTATTTTACTCCAACCTTCATCTACCAGGAATATATTCCAGAAAATATGCATTTTTAAAAGCATTTGTATCAATTTGTTTTCCAAACTCATCCTTCTGAAAGAGTATCCGAAAACTTGTTTCATGATATGAAATAAAGTAGTTGAGTCCGATGGAGGCTCATTATCTATCTGCCGACTTCTCCGTCCGACTGCCGCTGCTGT
Organism: Drosophila setifemur; assembly: GCA_021224005.1. Classification (NCBI taxonomy): domain Eukaryota; kingdom Metazoa; phylum Arthropoda; class Insecta; order Diptera; family Drosophilidae; genus Drosophila; species Drosophila setifemur. Next base: position 179,283 of record JAJJHY010008598.1, read on the forward strand.
TGGCATGAAATCAAAATCGCGGCTTGGCCTTCGCTTTCATTGTCCGTCTCCTGGTCTTTTCTCCTGGTGGCTTCATCAACTGCTGCAGCCTTCTACTTCATTTTATTTCTTTTATCCTCTTTTGCTGGGTGCCTGGCTTAAAGCCAAAATAAAGCCTTTGTGGCCATTTGTTGTGGCACGCTTTTGATTTCATTCAAATTCATTGTTTGGTCCAGACCAAAGTTTTTCCGAACATCGCTGCTCATTAGCCGTTAGTTTCGTTTAGATTTGAAGCTGAAGAGCATCTGAAATGCACTCGCTGCAAACCGAGTCTGTAGAGAAGCAGAAGCTTGACTGTTAACACAATAATTCACAAAATAAGTAGTGAAACCGACAAGAGGCGGACATAGTCTCGTTCAGATAATTCCTTCCAATCAGGGCTTCCTCCCTCTATTACAAGGGTATTTTTGTCTCCTGTTTAACTACAACTCGAAGGTCGCAAAAGGTAAACTCTGTTCAGTTTTGGAGGAGGAAGCGTCTTATTACTTCCCATTCTTCTTCATTGTTGGTTGCTGCCCCTTGATTCAGCCAACATATTATATCTCTACAACGACTACTTCTGACTCCATTTATGACTTTGGTTTTGCTTTTCTTGCACACAGGTTTCGAATTACATGAGTATTTCGAATTTTCTATTACTTTAAAATACAAAATTATTATTATACATATCGTATGTAATAAGCATTCATAACACAAGCCAAGTAACCTTTTTAAAATGATTTTTAGACTCGTATACAAAAGTTGTTATACTTCTAGTTAGGGTATTCACAGTTCTAGCTTACACTGAGTAACAACTTTCCACCTTGTTTGGCTAAATTGAAATTAAAATTGGTTGAAGCCCCTTTTAGCCAGTTTACCTTTACTTCACCTGCTGCTGCTGGCTCCCTTGCCAAAAACCCCAAAACTTACCTTTCCCGTTTCCATTTAACTAGTTAACCCCAAAAGAAATCTTGCGCTATAAAGTTGGCAGTCATTGTCTGTTTATTTTGCTTTGTTAAAAAAATCCCCATTGTGAGTGGGATAATTATAACAAAAGGATAAAAATGTTGGCAGCGTATCTCTAACCTAATCCCTATCAGTGGGATCCCTTTGAAGGACTCTTTGGTGGGCAATCCAAATGTGCTCAGCCTGCAATTCACACTCGGCTCAAATTAGGCATATAACAAGATTCCCTTTGATAGCCCCCCCTTCCCTCCACAAAATACGAAAAAAAAAAAAAAAATGTGGCAAGTGAAGAATGAAATGAAATACTTCTGTCAAGTGGCAAACATAATGCTTTTCTGGCCAAATCACGCTAATGAAAAGCTTGGACGACATCAATGGCCGGGCATCAGGAATCAGGATTCAGAAATCAGGAAGGGACGAATTGGCGAGGTAAATAAACTTAAAAAGTGCCACTCGAAGTGGGCGAAGTGGTGAGTGGTCATTCAGTCAGTCAGGCAGTCAGTCAGTGGGCCAGGATATGCCAAGTAGTTGTCGCCTTCCTGTCGTCTCCTTGGCTCTTCGTGGGTGGTTCCTTGGCGGTCCAATCCGCTTAGCGGCCCTGCTTGTTGTTGTCCTTATTGGTTGTAAGTGGTTACAATGGGATTACGCTTCATTACGCGAGGACGTCAGGACCTTCTCACAGGCTTTCCGGCTTGACTCGTTGGCAAATCATAACGAGCTCTATTCGCGCCATTAGCGTCGCTATATGGAAGGGAGACCATGTAGCTGGCGATAATAGCCAAAGCACTTGGATGGCGGCTAATGGATTCGATTGATGCAATTCAGAAATGCCTTCCTGCCTTCGTTTTTTTGCCACACCCACTTCACTCCACGCCACGCCACACACCACTTACACTCGTACTCGCACTCACCAGCGCTGGAATCTCAAAAATGCAGTCTGCAAAAATCCTCAGACTGTGATGATGATGATGAAGCTGTTGTGGCCGCTGATGCAATGAAGCCTCCTCAGCCCCAGTTCCAGATCTTGTTCCTACTCTTGCTTCTGCTTCTGCTTCTGCTCCTGCTCCTCCATTTCTCTCCACGATTCTCTGCCACATGGCCGCGAAATGCCTGTCGTTGCAAAGTTGCCAAACTTGTTTCATTTGCGATCCAAATATAATTGCGACGGCGTCGAGACTTGAGATTACCTTCATATATATCTCTTTCCCGCTTTATCTACACTGGAATAAAAGAGCATGTGAAGATGGATCAAATCTGTTGAACTAAATTACAGGCAAATTAAATTAAAATCTCAAGTAAGTAGAAGGTTGACTGCTTGGAATGCGAGCTAATTTTTTAAAATAATAATACCGCAAAGTTGAAAACAATTTAAAACAGTTTTTGTTTACTGTGCACCTTGCTGTTGAACTGCTGCTGCGTCTGCCCTTTTTTTTTTTGGATGGAATTTTGTTATTGAAAATGTTTCGCTGCCTCCAAAAGAGAGATTGCATTGGTTTTGGCTCGAATCTGCGTCTGGTGTGGTAATGGAAATCGAACTCGGAATGGAAATCGGAATCTGAATCCGAAACTGAATCTGAACTGCATTTGTTTGGGTCAAGGGTGGGTCAATGCGAGAAATGAGGATTCAGCGAGGAATTTCAGGTGTTGCTGCTGGAGTAAGTACTCACTCCAGTAATCAAGGCATGGAAATGCTTAAATGGGGGACTGCAAATCAGAGTTCATGGCCAAAAGGTAGTAGCGCAACATGGCGAAGCAACATGCAACGTGCAGCGATGAAAATGGAAACTTCATGCTGCATGCTCCACTGAACTGAGAAAAAGATTAGAGACACTGGGGCGGGCATTGGAGTTGTTTTCCTCTCCAGATCTTGACTGGCAATTATCTCGTTGATGATGCCATGACAAGATCGAGATGGGATATGCATACATTGAAACAATAAAGAGGCAAGATCCAGATCGTTGCTTGAGTGATGTTCTCCAGGGAATTCTGCCCCGCCGCTCAATTTGCATTTCCCCCGCTTGCTTCCCATCTTGTCATTTTCTTTGCAATAAATTGGAGTTAAAATAAACCGAGCTTCAGCTCGCCATAATTCTACAGCCATGTGGTTGTTGCTGAAGTCAGGGGGCGGAGTGGTAAAGGGGGTGGGGCAATGGTTCAGAGGCGACACATACCAAAGGCGACTTAAGGCCAGGCAATGGAATGTCGTGAGCCAAGTTGAGCTCAAGAAAAGAGGGATAGGAGTCTTGCAAGCAGCAAGCAGCGAGCAGCGAGAAGCTCGCAACTAGCAACATGCATCCGTTTGTGTCTCTGTCTTTGGACTATTTTGCCGTCCAAGTCATTTGATGCAGTCAGAAAAAAAAATTGTATTTTATTTCAAAGGTACTAATATTTATTCGCAAATTAAGAATAAATTCAGAGGTTCTTATATTTTACCTGGGAAATCTCCTGAATTGCATTTAAAAGTAAACGGTTTTTTCTTCAGTGCACAAGTAGGGACAGCTAGAAATGGCTATAGAAGGCCAACAAAATAAACTATAGGAAAAGGAGGAGGAATACTTGTGCGGCTACGACTGCTGCTGTTTCTGTTGGAGAAGAAGAAATATTCGAGTGAATTAAAATGAGGCAAGTTGACTGTTTCGTGCACTTTGTTGTTGGTTCGCTGGTTTGTTGGCTCCTACCGTCTCCCTTTTGCCATTCGGCCAGTTCTGCCCCATTCCACGCATCTACCGCCAGTCTGGCATTCTCCCATCCTGCGATTCCCATTTGGTGGGTCGCCAAAAGATTCGCTTGGCTTGGCTCGGACTTGGACTTGGACTGTCTATGCAGCTCGCTCCGCGATTGCACTCGAATTGGGACTGGGTACAGACAGAGACTGGGGCTGGTAAAAGCTGCAAAAAAATTTAACTTTGAAGTTGCGAACTTTTAACTCAAAATATTCATATTCAAACTTTGTAGATAACTTTAATCAATAACAATTTTACCGGAAACCGCAGAAAACGGTTATCGATATAAATAAAAATGATATAAACTAAATGTTTTTAAGAAATAAACAACAACACCAACCCCAAAGTCTTATTTATAAAATCATCATTTTTTTTTTTTAATCTCAATTTAAAACAGTTACTGAAAACCATTATCAAAGTCTTTTTTAAAAGAAAAGATCGCTTCCATTCGATCCGTAGATGGAATAAAAAGGGATCTTAGGGTGTTCTGAGTTTCCACCGCCGATATGGGGATATTTCAGCTATTTGAGAGAAAAGTCTTGCTCCGCCAGCTTGTTGCACTTGAATTGCCAAAGTCAACGGCACTGAGAGCTGGCTGTGCCGGCTTTTCCACTGGGTTCTGGGCTCTGAAGCCGAGATTGAGATTCATTGCCTGTTGCATGCCTCAGCCGTTCGACTAACTGCCTCCCCACCTCCAGCTAGCGAAATTATGCGACTGCAAACACATACAGGCATAAGCCGCATACCTGGGCTGTATCTATGTCTGTGGCTTGTTGTCTGGAGTGGCGTGTTGCTCGAGAGTTGCCTTATGTGTGCGGCTCTCTGTTTGTTGTTTGTCTTTTGTGCGATGGCTGTACTTGGCCAACTTGTTGCTGCAACATTGTTGCCTTCCAGAAGGATCCCCCTTTTGGAAAATTACCCATAACCAATACCCCTACCATTATCGTCAGATTGTGCAGCCAATTGAGCTGGGTTTTATATGTAAAGCGTGGCAAGCGTTCCATTTTTGGCAACCAATTTTTACGGCTTAATCAATATTCGAGCTGGAAATGTATTTTTGTTGGCTCGCGCTTTTTATGCCCGCTGCAGGTAAGCTGCGTTTTACATTTCTTTTATGTTTTATGCTGTTGTTTTTCAACTACCCATAACAGTTACAGCAACAGCAGCAGGAACATCGGGGCTAATACTGGCTAAATCGGATGGATGAGTGGGGATGTCAGGGGGTGAAAACAAACGCAAATCATTTAACGAGCACGGCTTAGATTGGGACGCATATTGTTTTATATGTGCCCCATGACCTCCAGCCCACAGCAGCTGCACTAAAAGGAAACAAATTGGGTTTGAGTCGAAATAGAAGATTTCACATTTCCTATCCATCGAGTCGATATGTAAACCGAAATTTTGGTTGGAATATTTTTAAAACTATTTTTGTTATTTCAAATAAATCGTAAATATTAACGCATAAATATTAATTTAATTGAATCCTCAAACGTTCCAAATTGTTATATAGGATCCCAAATTGTTATTTCCCACAGTGTAGCTCCATGAAAGTTGCCAGCAAATTGTGCGTAAATCCCATAAACCGTTTACAACTACAACAGCTCTCATCGGCGGCGTCATCGATGACGATACTCATGCTGTTGATATTGCTTTCAGTTTTGTTGTGTTTGTTGCTGTTGATGCCACAACTGCCGCCTGCAACAATAACAAAGCGATTTTTATGCACACAGACATTGGCTCGGCGTCGTCGGTTTTAGAGCTCCTCTAAAAGTGTTTTTTCCATCGAGTTTCATGGGCTCAGGGGTTGATGAAATGCGAACCAACCAACCAGCTGACAAAGCTAAACCCTTCCCTTTGGTTTACGGACGGGCCTGGCTAAAGGTTCTTAAACACAAAAAGAAAAGAGTACCACAGATAAAATTTATTTTTATTAGTTAGAACTCATACCGTGAGTTATCCCAATCAAAGGCATAATTTGCATGTTGGCGGGGGAAAAGTCCATTAAGGGATTTGCCTCTGCATATTTGCGTATACTCGATAAAAGGTGTTTTTTCGTATAACGTATACGTATATTGGGGGCTTTTCTGTTTGGGGAAGAGAGTTATATGTCACATTACGCTTTATGTTCATTTATTAGAAGCAGTGAAATTGAATTTATTAAACATTAATAATGGAATAACTTACAAAGTCATATTATATGTCCATGAAACCTAATAATAGTTATTATTTAAACTATTTTAAATAGATCGCTTATGGTTATATTTGAGTTATTTTAAGTAGATATTCGATTTACCCAAAATTATAAAAGCATACAAATTGTCATCTACTACATTAAACAAAACAAAAAACAATTATAATTAAATATGTGTGGAACATTTCCAATAAAAATCTATAGTCGTCCATCTTGTAAAGTTTACTGCCCCGCATATCCGCCAAAATAGAGCACTACTCCACTCATCATAGTTGCATTAACATAGTCATTCCCATTTGATTACCCCAATTATAGCCCAGTTACCAACTTTTGATGACTTTTTCCAAGTTGATATTCGCGAAGATGTGGAAAAACAACAAGTTGACGGTCGTTTCTAGGGAAATCCTTCCACATCCTTCCTCTGGGCAGAAAGCTCTGCTGGGGAGCTTTCCCCTAACAGCTGTTAGCTACCTACCCCTCAGCATAATGTTAAGTTAAGTCCTGACTACCCCTTACAACAAACTCCGCACGGAATGTTACCCCTGCGGGAGGGGTGAGCCACCCACTCAGAGCCACCCGCTTTATCGGACTCACACACACTCGCACACACGTACACCCACTCGCATACCTACGCACAATTTTCACCTTGGCGTCATGCGCTCTGCCGGTTTTCGGAGTCCACTTCGGCTTTTCGAAGCATCGGGAAAATTCGTTCGTTCGAGTTTTCCGTTTGCCGTTGGCCGTTCGACGGTTTCGAGCTTCGCTTTTCCGCGCTTCGGCTTTTGGCTCGCTCACATTGTGTGTGCTGCGTTTTTGGGGGGTAGCAAATGCTCACCTGAAAACCGAATGGCTTTCGACTCTGTGTGTGTTGTGTGTGTGTGTGTGCCACCCCCTTTTTGCCACACATTTCCGAAGCAGGTGTAACAATTATTATTTTCTCGTTGATTTTGCTGCCGACGTCGTTTTGGCTTTTTTTGCTGCCCTCTTCTATCGCTCTCGCTCCCTCCCTTTCGCACACCTGTGTGGGTTTCTCGCTTGCACTTATGTTTATTAAAGGGGCGCGCACGCATGGCGCATGCATTTGCTGTCTCACGTGTTGTTTGAGTGCGAGTGTGTGTGTGTGTGTGTGCCAGTAATGTTACTGCAACAATTGCGTTTACAACAAAGGAGGATGGGGTGGTGTGTTATGGATGCCACAAGGAGGCTTCCTCTCGGGAGCACAGCCCCTGAAATTCCGATCCTCAAAGGTCTTCTACTCCCAACGAGGGTCTTATACTCTTTAGTTAGCATCGTCTTTCCTCTTTGTAATCTCTCCTATTTATAAGAGATCTCCTTGGTGAGGAGGGAAAAGTGAACTCAAAAGTGAACAAAAGACACTTTATAATTGCGCACCTGAAAAGGGAGAGGAGCGTTGGTAGCAATTTAATAAATCCAACAATTCAACCGGCAGGTAGCCAAACAACAGCTGAGAGAGGAGAAACCAAGAGAGAGAGAGAGCGAGGAGAGCGCTGAGGAGAAGGCCCGAAGGTGTGCTACTGATGTGGCTGACTCGTGTGTATTTGGTTCTCTGCTTTCCCTCTGACTGAGCGTTTTCGGAGTCGCGACGCTGCCCAGAGGAGAAATTCTGTCGACGAGAGCCGAGGAATGCTCGGGTGTAGTCGTTGTTCTTGTTAGCCGACTCCGAGGCAGGTTCTTGGGCCCACTGTTGCTTTATTTTGGTTAACACGCGTCGCTGCCGGCTTCGCTGCTGGCGTCGGCGCAACAGATTCAATCCTGGCAGCGGCAGCGACGCCAGCAGCGACAGCGACGTCCGACTCCGAAACAAAAAGGTATATTACCTTAGAATGACTGGCGCTCTTACTTCAGTCTTCGTACAGTCTTTGCTTTAACCCGTTCCAATCTGTCCGCCGCTCAGCTCTCGTTGGCTCTCTATAGGAATCAGGACCGGAATCGAATGCTATATACAGTATAACAGTATACAGCGTAGCAGCATCGGCTGTGTCTGTTCCGTTCAGTTATCACATCACCCAAGTCGGAAGTCGCAGTCGCCGTTGCCGTTGCGTCGAAGTAGCAGCGAAGTCGCAGTCGAGGCCTCAGCCAGCGTCATATCCAAAACACCCAAAACCAACCACCACCACCACCGTCGCTCACCTCCGCCGAGAATCCTCCACCACCGCACCATCATCACTGTGCCACTAAGGCAGAAGCAGCACCAACAGCAGCAGAAGCAACACCGAAGCAGCAGCAGCAGCGGCCAGAACACCGAACACCAATTTCAATATCCAAATCAAAGTTGGGCTCAAATCGAAAACAGCCGCAACAGCAGCAACAACGCAGCTCGCAAAACTCACGCGGATGATAATGATGAAAAGAAAATAACACGCGCAGTTCGCATTCAGTGCCCGACTTAAACAGATCACACATCAGTCCAGTCCAGTTCCAGTCCCAGGAAAATAATTAAGAATCGAAAACCGAATCAATCCAACCGAACAACCAAACTAAACAACAACCGCTTCCGGCTTCGTGGTGTTTTCACTTTTTTGCGCGTGTGAATCAAATCAAAACTTATTTTTCATTTCCCAGTGTTTCACTCGCACCTAGCGCTCTCTAAAATGTAAGAATAAAAAACAAAAACAATAACAGAAACCGAAACAGAAACAGAAGAAACCAAAACGATAAAATATTTTGTGCTCAGTAATATTTTTAACAATAAACGAAAAGACACGAGTAAGGCCAAGAACAGAATCAGAAGCTCAAAAATTGCTTAGGCAAAAGTTCGTTGCTCGAGAGTCGGGCTCTGCACAGTTCTTAACTGATATTTCCCATCAATTCTTATAGGCCTTGGCAACAACAAGTTCTTGAGCTCTGAGCCGCATTCTCGCGCTCTCCCTCTCTCTCTCTCTCTCTCTCTCTCCTTCTCTTTCTTGACTTGTCTTGTCTTGTCTTTTATATTCTTTCCGAGCCTCTTCCAGAGTTTTTGAGCCCAGTCTAGAGCCGGCAAAACACAGAACCCAAAACCAAGAGCCAGCAAAGAAACACGTTTTTGTGTTTGCGGGCCCACCAAAAAAAAAAACAAAAAAAAAATAACGAAATAAAAGCAAAACAACTCTCGAAACGAAAATCAAAAAGAGAAAAAAGAAAAACAAAATAGCAGGCAGGCAAAAAAATAAAATAACAGAACAGAAACCGAAACAGAACAGAAAAACGCAGACGTAGTCTTCCTCAAACTGAACTCAACGCAACTCAAAGCGATTCGAATCGACTGCGGCCATAAAACCTTATGGCCCGGCGTTCCAATAGGCCGAGCACAGGCAGCTTAGCTCAGCCCGGAGCTAGAAATCCATAGAGCCAGAAATCCAGAGACAAAGCGCCGGAGGCTCAAGCCGAGAGTAGTCACTTGTCGCCGTACTAAGTACGCATTCAAATAATTCCCGTAGTTTAGTTTTATTGTTGTAATTACACGTCTGAAAGGGCGAGCGGAGACTCTCGTACAACAGCCCACGCGGCATTTCTCGGCTTGAAGAGTTCAAGTTGCTACCTGTATGGTATATTTAATTTTTTTTGCACCAAGCCAAAGTGTGACTCAACAATAAAAACAACAACAGCAGCAGCAGTACAACAAACCGGTAAAGCTAAAGAAATTTCGTGCGTGTGTTAATCAGACAGAAGAGAGAGGAGAGGAGATTTGTGTTAGGTAAAAAGAGAAGCGCTCGCGGTTCTCGGCCCGAAAACGTGTTTTTTCGCAACTCTCAAAAATAATAAAAAAGCATAATAAAAAGAATGCCTCGCCAAAAAAAAAAAAACAAAAAGAGTTAAATTATTTACACACTTGAAGCACAAGCAGACACTCACAGAAGAGAAGCACAAAATGTTTAAAAACGCGTAATATTCCATGAATTTTTTGCTTTTGTTCCAGAGCCATAATTACAAGATCCGCAACAACAGCAATTAAGCTTAACAAAAATATTTATTGAACATAAAATCAAGAGAACAAGCAGCAACCTGCAAAAAAAAAAAAACAAAAACAAAAACAAGAAATAAAAAAACAACTTCACTCTTCATTCAACTTCAACGACTCTGACTCGACACTTAATTGGTAATAAGAGCAAATTATTATTAAATATTCATGCCCATTGTGTCTCGTTTTCTTGTTGTTTCTTATTTTGTGTGCACATCTATTTTGCGTTACTCAATTGTTATTCACTTAATTTGTATAGTTTTATTTCACATTTTCCTATTTTTTTGGGTTTCAAGTTTGGCTTTGAATTGGCAAAAGGAAAAAAGCAAATAAATTTAAAATTTGTATACACATTTATTTGGATATCTTTTTTTGTTTTAAATCGAACATGCATTTTAATTTCATCTCTTACGTTAAATACTTCGCCCAACAAAAATAAAGTAATCTCACAAGAATTCTGCCTTCAATCTCCTGACCAGCAATCAGACACTGAACTATTAATGCAAGACAAACTCCCAGCATAAATAAAAGAAATCGAACCCAAAGGCAACGAAAAAACTCCGAAGCAACTCCTTGGTATTTTTCTAAGCCCAGCCCAAACCCAAACCGCACCGAAACCAATCTCCCCCTCCGAACCCAACCACCCAAAACCCATCAGCCATCAAAGCATTACCGAACAGAACCCATTACGGAATCAAAACTGAAGAGAATAAATGATAGCGAATAAAAAATTAAATAGAATCACACACAAAACAAGAAGCTGGCAAAAAGTGGCGAATTGTTGCTAAATCATAAGAATTTCATTCGGTACAGAACAGTATTTTAATATATACAAATACGAATTAAACGAAATCAAAGATATTTACACGGAGATACACGAAAGAGAATTGTGAATTTTATATAAATTTATATATCCATATATATTTGTATGTTCGGTTGTTAATTTTGAGCGTAATTTAAAAGGACATTTCCAAACGAGAAAAGTGGTAGCAGGAGAAGAATCAATTAACAAAGGTAACCACAAAGGGAAAATCAGCAGAAAAGTAAAAAAGGTGATAGCCAGAGGAAAGGTAAAGGAATAACCCCGATAAGGAAGCCAGAGAATGTAAAGGTTGTTAAACTGAAAATTAATTATAAATATTTACAAGAAGCGAAATCGAAATCAACCCGTTAAATAGCAACATATCAGCATCAAAGAGACGGCAAACAAACAATTAGAAAGCAATCGGAAGATAGCCTCTTCCAAAAAAGATGCGATAAATAAAACAGAAATAGGAATCTAACAGAAATAGTTGTATAAATATTGAAACCAATTCAGCAATCAAACAATCCCAAGTACCCAATTCGACTAAGTGTTTGTCTAAATTATTGTCTACGCAAAGCGGCTAAAATCGGTTGTAATAACACAAAAAGAAACCACGACAAGGTGTGGCAGTATTGCCGAGTCAATTTGTAATTTGTAAGCAAGCAGCGTCAATCAGAGTCAATCTCGAACTTCACTCACTCTTAGAGATAGCGACTGCGAGAATTTTTCCTAGCATCATCTCTCTCTTTAGCAGATAAGGGTTAATGTTTTTAAGGGAGTAGGTTAAAGGTTAATGTGGGATCGCCGGGACTAATGCCTCGATCGACAAGAAATCGCGTTTTGACAATCACACGAAATTAGCGTATTTCATATACACATCAGATACAGATACACAGCGTCTGAGCGATATATATATTATACGATTTATATACATCTCCTCTACATATATTTATAAAGAACTTTTGCTAGCTTTAGCACTATACAGATCTAAGCCTAAATCGAACCTCTACTCTATGACAATCTCTAAGACAACCAACCACTCTCTCCTCTAGACGAAACTTCGAGGCTTAATCAATCAATCTACAATCTACAATCAATCAAAACTTTAAACAATCTTCGAAATGGTTTTCAAATCTCTATATACATATTTATATATACACGTCTAAACTAAACTAATACCAGTAGTGATATATCATAATAAAACTAGGGGCATTCAAGATTTTTAAGAGACACTTTAAAATACGCTCAAACGAAAACAATTCAACTCAGTAGCAGTAATAAAGTTAGTTACAAATATTCGTATGTAGCAACAATTTGCGTAAGGCTTAACGTCACACAATTGGCATTGAGAACATCGAAATCTAATTCCCAATTGGCTTTATATATATTATAGAAGTAAACCAGAGCTCATATATATCCACCAACCAACAAACACACACAAACCAACAACAAACCCTGTGCAATTTTCCAACTCCAACTCCAATCCGTCAAGAAAATACCAAAAAACTACGATAATCACGGAAATCGAAACTCGAAAACTCGACACGCGCCAAATATTAAAATAATACAAAATAGAAACTCACCAAAAACCAAGTGAACAAAAATACAGAAACCGATACAGAAGCGGAGGAGATTTTTAATCAACATTTGTGGCCAATAAACTGTCATCATTGCCGCGTTAACAGAAACCACGGCGTCAGCAGCGATTGCAGCGCTCAGTATCAGCAGCAGCTCTCAGGCATCGCTAGCCGTTAACGCCCCTGCCACGCCCACACCTACGCCCACGCTCGCACCGGCCCCGCCCACGCCCACATCGTCAGCAGGCGTAGAAGCAGCAGCCACAACGGTAAAAAGCGAGATCGTAGCATCCGATTCGGCCGAGTCCTCCCCTATACAAGATTTAATCATGGTAAGCGCCGCCTAATCAATCAAAGCCGATCTAAATCAAATCCAAACCAAATTGAAATCCGCACTTGTGAGATATCGAAATTCTCGAGACCAATATCGAATTTACCAAGCCATGAGATACCGAATTCGAAATCTGAATCAGAATCAGGAACTGTATATCATAACTACTCTATAATATGCCATATATCTGAAACCATGAAAGCAAAAATATATATCTCTGACAACCTGTACAGTTTACTAAGCAAAACTCCTATTTTTTGGTTACCTCTCTCGATCTCGCTTCTTTCTGCGATAATTAATCTGCTAATATATCTAAACCATCCTATACTATATCTTCAAGCCATTTCAAAGGTGATTGCAATGTCATTGGCTGGCTGCTAGGCTTTGGTTATAATTCTAATTTAATTCTAAGTTGTACATATTTTAGATTGGATTGGTTTCCGAAACTAGTTTTACGTTTAATGCTTATCGAACCCTTTGGGTTGGTTGCCCCTCGAAACCCCCGAAGCCACTGACATTAAAACCTAATTAAAAGAAGTTAAAGCTCCACTCATGATTTGGCCACAAAAAAAAAAAAAAAACTTTCTTTCTCCGCTAAGCTGGCCGAATTTCGAGTGGTTTGAGATCTTTTGCTGTCTCTGTCTCTTTATCTTTATCTATCTCTTTCTCTGTATCTATCACTGGGTTCTAATAGTAGTTTTTACTATCCACTGGTAGCGCTCGCTAACTCTCACTGCTCTCCATTTCTCTCTATCTCTGATTTGCCTACTGAATCTCAAATCTCGAACCACCTCCTGTAGTCCAATCCCCCAGAACACCATGATTTATGATTTAACATAAAAGGTTCCAAGAAGGATCCTACAGTCTACACACTTTTCAGTTCGTTCCAATTAGCTTTTGTTTGTTTTTTGTATTATGAAGAAAACAAAAGCGAAGAAAAACAATTCAAAACCAATTCAAAAACCAAACTGAAACTCGCCAGAAAACCACAAGATTCAACAAATAATCTGAACCCACCCAACGCACAGCAAATGCAATTGTTGCACGCACCGCCGTCCACGCATCCGCATCCACATCCGCATCAGCATCCGCAGCACACCGCCGCCTATCAGGCCGCTATGCAGGTGCACTCCCAGCAGCAGCAGCAGGCGCAGCAACAGCAGCAGCAGCACCAGCAGGCGCAGCAGCAACACCAACAGGCGCAGCAGCAGCAACAGGCGGTGTTCCACCAGCAGGTTGCAGCGATGCAGCAGCAACAGCAGCAGCAGTTCCACTACCAAGCCCAGGCTCAGGCTCAGGCCCAAGCTCAGGCTCAGGCAATGCTGCAGACTTACATGCAGCTGCAGGTGAACAGTGCGGTGGCGCCCGCCCCTGCCACGCCCACCAAGCAGCACCAGGGAGCTGCAACGGGTCCGGTGCCGGTGCCGGTGCCCGTCTCCGTGCCGCTCCAGGTGCCCGTCCAGGGACTGCCAGCGCAGTTCTTCGCAGCGCCGAGCACCCCGCTCACGATCATTCCGGCTGCGGTGGCCTCCTCCGCAATGTTCGCCACCGCGGCCACGCCCACTTCGGCGGCCACCACACCGACGAACAATGTAAATAATACAGTTAATCTATCAAAAGCCGTAACTAGAACTACTACCACTACTACTAAGAAGCAGCCGCCGGCAGTAGCTTCTGTCAACCTCAGTGCCGGCCTGGAGGGACTGGGTCTGGTGGATGTGGTTACCGGTGGCTGTGTGGGTGCGGGCTCCTCCTCGCTGTTGGGCCCGGCCCCACTCCTGCACCACCTCCCCCTCCCGCTCCCGCTGGGCCGGATGCCGGGTTGCAGCAGCGCCAGCAGCGGCTGCAGCTCTGCATCTTCTGATTGTTCTATGCCATCGCCAACTTCACTACACTTATCTTCTCCTAAAAAGGTTTGTGTGTTCACTAAAAGAAAAAAAGAAAAACTCTAAATCTCTACAACAACTCTGCTCTCTCCCTTTCTCTCTCTCTCTCTCTCTCTCTCTCTTTGAGTTTTCCACCAGTCATTTTCCTCCTGTCCAGAAGTAGTTAATAACTTTTCTCTTAAACTAACAACGCTTCTAGTATTAGATCGCTTTGCCTGTCGTTTGGAAACTCTTGTAATCCTGTAAAAGCTGAATTTTCCATCACTCACCACTGTAGCTAACATCTCGTAGATTTTCCCATTTGCTGTTGTACTCTGAATGTCGTTGATTCGTAGATGTAGTTGTAGTTTTCAGTATATTTGTAACGATGTTTATTTGATTGCCCAAGTCACAGTAGTATTAAGTTAAGTTAAGTTAAGCTCAGAACTAAGAGCCAAGAGAAAAATATATTATTTAATCATTTGCAATCCTTCAGTTTTACTCCATATACAATTTATAAATTCCTAATAACCTAACATTACTGAGCTGTCATCGGCACATTGCGGAATTTTTCACACGGGGAGAAATAGGTGGGAAAATGAAAATGTGCACAAAATATGGAAATCCCTCCGAAGGTCCCAATATATTTGTTATGATTTATTAGTGTAACGATATTATATTAGGATGCAGAATAACCTTATAATTTATTCAATATTTAATAATAATTTTATGCAAGCCTCACAGTATTTACTAGATCATCAATGTATTATTTGCTTAACAGTTAATATTTCAAAATATTATGTAAAATGGTTTTTAATTGTTTCAATGTTTATTTGTGGTCTTAAGAAAACATCACATTACTTTTTAATTCTATATCAACATTTTTTTTACAAAAGTAATCTACCCTTCGAACTCCTTTCAGTGGTATTTCTTCTAGAAAATTGTATTCCTTGCAAGGGTGCGAATTGAGGGACAATTAAGTGCCAATTAAATGAAATTATATATGAATATAGACTATAGACAAACGGCCTCGGGCCAGCCCTTCGATCCACTTCACCATTTTTTATGGGCCCACGTCTGGTGATAGGTCACTTTCCGGACTTGGGGCGAGTCAATTGCGCGTAATAAAATAATGTGCAACCGCTCGGCCATCTGACCGGCATACAAATGAGCCTTCGATACGGATTTCCCATTTTCTATTTGCCCAACGAATTTATGGACTCAATGGCTACTTTGTTGGAGTTCCTAAATTTCGGTTTTGGGTTGGCAAAAACGGCATCGTGTGGCGGTTGGGGGGAAAGGCAATGGCAACGGCTACTGGCTTGGCTTGGCCTGACTGGGTTTATTATTTTATCAGTTATAACTATCGCGTTGCAGGCGAGCATTAACCGCAATTGTTTGGCCAGCACTTGCGCTTTGTCCTGGCCAACTGTTCCAGCTCCGGTTCTGTTGCTCCCCCCGCTCTTACAGCGCCATTTCTGCCCCAGCTGGCCACATGTCGTCCATATTGATTAGTTGGCGTTGAAACTGTCGCTGCAATTTGTTGGCGTAAACTGCAACGCGAAGGCGGAGAGTGGCGCCTTCTCGTGCCGCCCGCCTCCCTTTTGTTTTTTCCTGACCCGCTTTGTGTTCCCCTTTCTGTTCGATTTCCCCAGTTGTTGTGGCCCCAGTGTTTCAGTTTTTCAATGCTCGGTGTCGTGTAGCGCCCCGTGTATCCTGTGTTAGGTGTCCGCATGCCCTGCCGCCTGTCTTTGTGTCCACGGTGCGTATGTGTGCTGTGAGTTTGTTTGTTATTCTAACGCCGTAGGAGAGGGGTCGGGCAAAGTCTGCCACATTTATTATCGATTTATCGTGGCCAGCAATAAGTTGCTGCTTGCTGCAATTACCCTCCGACCCTCATTAATGTTTAAACTGTACTTAAATGACTCTATTATGAGGAGGGCCAGCTCCTCCGCTGCCCACCCTTTAACGTTAAATTATCTGTAATTGATTTTGTTTAACATACGCCCCATGGCCAAACAACGGGCCCACCCATCACCTCCCTGCATTATCCATTAGGCGAGCCGATTTAAAATGTTGATTTTAGTTTTTGCCACATTTTCGTGCAATTTCCGTCTGGCCCCGGTCGGTCATTTAATGCTTTCGAACATGAAAATATTTTGTGATTAAATAGTTTCCCCCTTTTGCTGCCCATTGCTGTGTGTAATTATTATTTTTATATGCGAACGAATTCTCTTTTTGCCGCACAAAAACTGCAAAAGCGGTAATATTTAAATTCCTGCTTGTGTTTTTGTTACACAACGCACTGCTCTCCCATTTCCCATTTCCATCTCACCTATAGGAAAATATTTTTGTCATTCTCCCGAGCAAATACAAGGGAAACTGAATCTGAAACTGAACCGGGGCAAACAACCCCAAGGTGCTAATAAAGACCGCGAACAAATCCAACAAACCGCACAATAAATAAGGATATTGACAATGAAACATGAAAGATTCTCCGAGGGTAAATAGAAAATTTTTCAAATTAGGAACTGTGCCGGGGGACTCGAATAAAAATCATGTTAGCCCGGCGGAAAAGTTTGCGGGAAAAGCGTGCTCCGGCAAGTGTCGCGGGAAAGTCGCTTTGAAGTGCCGGAGTCAGTCAGCCTGCACTTCTAATAATAAGTCAGCCATCCGGCCAGATTCAGATTCTCAGAGCCTGCCCTCGGCTGAGAACTAAGAAATGAGAACTTACAAACGCACAAATAAACTTTTTAAATTTAAAAATTCATCAAACTTTCAAGCCGGCCCATCAGCCAGCCCGGCCACGTCAAACAAACTAGATGAGCAGCCCAGGTCAGTCGAGGGGGTCAGCATGCAGAAAAAAAAACAAAATAATACAAAAAAATATATGAGCGGAAAAAAAAATTACATTAATCCGTAATCGAAAAACTTGACTCGAACACGGTGGAAAAGTTTCCGCGTGGCGCGTCGAAATTTATAACAGCATTTTTATATTTCGTATTTTTTATAATAAGCGATTTACAAGCGCGAGCTGCACAAAAAGTGTTTACCAACTACAAAATTTCAATTATTTTCCCTGCTTTTTCGGGGTGCTGTCCGGCAATGAAACAATTTGAAATTTAAATGCACCAGAGACAAAGTGTTCCCCTTGCCAGACTCCCAAACAAAAAAGTGTGTCAAGATGAGGGACAAGCAATATGTTGCCCCAAAAAATAAGGAGGAATTGCTTCGTGCTTGCATCAAATTGAGATGAGGAAATAAAATTCAATAAACTCTTGTTAAGCACGACTCGGAGGAAAGAAGGAGGAAGGGGATGGATAAGGGGACAGCAGCTGCGTGCTCGGGCGCAGGACAACGTTTTAAATATTGACAGCTACGAAAAGGAGTCCCTTTTCGGGACCTCCCTCCAATCCTGATGACGGGCTGCCGAGTAAATAGATAAATCAACCCCAGAGACATGTACACCCAGCGCTTTTGCATTGATCAAAAGGGAGGTTGGTTGGCAGGAGAGGTGGACTTAGTCGGGGGACAGACGACAGACAGGACATGATGCCTAAGCATTGTTATGATTTATCCGGTCTCCAATCGATTTTCGTAGCACACTTTTTGGGGCTGGCAAAATCTCGACTCTCAATCACACAAGAGAGCTTCCACAATTGCGCTAATCAAAGAGGCATAGTCGGGGTATATGGCAAAGGGTCCAAATTGGACGTAATGCAATGGACCAAATGGGAGAGCAGGCTGGGCATTATGGATACATTATTGGGGTGCAAGAGAATGCTATGTCATTGCCCTTGCTTCAAATCATCAGGTATTTAAAGTGGAATCTCGAATTTTAATTGCTCTTTATAAATGTAGTCTGTTATTCTTTATGTAACCTAAGTTCCCTGCAGTTAATTCACGCCTTCGAGCGTCCACTGTATTGGTGTGGATTTTTCTTGCCATTTGCCTGTCGCTGACAAACAAATTAAAAAGTTATGACTAAAAACGTTTCGCTCGGCAATGAAATGAAATTTGTTCGTTCGGACAACGCAGCAGTAGTATTCAGTGCTCAGTACTCAGTGCTCAGCGATGCCTCTGGCTAAATTTAAATTGCTTTTGTTGCGCTTTTGTAGTTGCTAGAACTGCTCCCGCTCCGCTTCTGCTCCTGCTCCTGCTCCTACTCCTGTTTCTGCTCCTGAGTCCCACTCCTCTGGCGGCGACTGATGATGATGATTTTCCTTTTTGCGAGCGGAAGTTTTCTTTGTTGTTTGCACAAATAGTTTTTGTCGCCAGCGCAGTGCCATAAAAAATGCCAGATTTTCTTTTGAATGGCGCGGCGCGTGAAAGGAGATCTCTAAAAAAATTATAGCAAAAGTGTGTAGCTGCGAATTAAGTTTGCAGTTAAACGGCCACGGCTAAGCGCATTAAGAGAAAAGTTTTTGCATCCAATGGCTCCGCTCATTTTCCCTTCTCCGTGTTTTTTCCCCATTTTTTGGTCACAACTTTTTCCCGAAATCATTAAAAGCTTAAATGCGGCGACCAGCAGAAATTGGAACAGGAGTATGAGTATGAGTTTGAGTAAGAATATGAATATTGAATGTGCCCCGGAATGAGTGACTGAACCGAACCGAACTGAGCTGAACCGACGGAGACCATTAAAACCCCCTAAGCCTGACTGTAGGATGTGGGGTTGTAACTTTGGCTTTTACGAGCTCGAATGTTTGCCCTCCAGTGCACTAATCCACCAAGCACACTGGCACCTCGGCTAGCAAACTAGCAGACTGGCATG
Organism: Drosophila setifemur; assembly: GCA_021224005.1. NCBI lineage: Eukaryota > Metazoa > Arthropoda > Insecta > Diptera > Drosophilidae > Drosophila > Drosophila setifemur. The sequence continues at coordinate 198,491 of JAJJHY010008598.1, forward strand.
CGAGCATGTGAGCATAGAAGTTGGAGAGTTGAACGGGGCCACAACCCCAACAAACCAACCAAGCAACTCTGCTACTCACTCAAACTGGAAGCGACAAACTAACTTATTAATATGCAATGCACACTTTGTTGCTGTATTAATTGCAATATTAAATTTCCACTAATACTCGCTTAGCAGGACTAGCCTTTCTGTAGCACTGAGCGAAAACTGCGTATCTTAAGTATAGAAAAATTTAAAGTTGTACGTTGTTTGTTGTTATCGTTGGGAATATTTTTGTCACATTTTAATGAATAAATCTGCTATGGGTGTCATTAGAAAATATATTTTTTTAATTGGATTTAAATTTACATATATCTTGAATATAAAGTAACTACCTTATGTTGTCATCTTTGAGAACTAGAATGCCTTCAAGAATTTCATCTCAGTGTTTGCCCAGCGTGTGTTCTGCCTGAAAAGTTTCGCCGCAACTTTTGGCGGAGTAAAGTGAGTTGAAAACACCTAGAACCATGTAATTATTACATGTTTACGTGCGCCAGGACTGCCAGGACTCCCCATCCAAATCTTTCTTTCCTCTGCATCCCCGTATCCATTTCTATTCCGTGTATCCTTCGCCAGGATGCTACGATGTGTGGGCCGGCGGCTTCATTCGGCATGCGGCACGGGTGCGCTGAAAAGCGATACTAATGATAAGTTCTGCTTGCCTCCTGGCAAGCGAAGAGTCCGTCAGCGAAATGAACTCAATTTGCTACGTTTTACATTACCCGGCGAACAAACGGACATCATTTCCATACGCGCACGTACTGAAAGTGGGAAAAGCTGCGGTGCGGGAAATTTTCGTGCTCGGTTGCCCGCAGCTTGATGTATAGTATTCGGCGGCTGGGGAAATTCTGCGTCTGGCAGCTGGAAATTGCAATGCAACGCAACCCCTTCCCCCAAAACCAAAAATGTAAAAAGGTAGAAAAAAAGCAAGTGTTTAAAAGCAGGTGGAGCTGGCAGCATCGATGCCTGCGATGCCAGACATAATGTTAGTTCAAGTCTGCAGTTAACTAAATTTACACACTCGCAATCTGGGCGAGTGCAACTGATTTCATTAACTGGAGTTGGGCAAACAGCCAGGATTCAGGATTCCACTTGCTCCTTCAGTTTGCTTGCTCCTCTCTATTTTTCTATTTTTCTGGCGGGTGCAGAATTAATTTGTTGAAAATAAGTTGCCAGGCAAAGTTTTTCGTGTTTGCATAGCACACTTTCGTGTGCTTGGAGCTCGGGGCTTGGAGCTGATTAATAACCTCAGACGAGCTGTCTATCCGGCCCTTTTCTAATTATTATTATGGCGCAGAAATGTGTGTCAGGTAGATTTTAGTGGCCTGAATTATGCATCTCTCTAAACGAGATTGTCAGCTTGCATATTTAAGAGCACTGATTTCGTAGAGAACACATGCTAATGACTAATTTGTGGACCAGCTAACGAAGTCGGAGTTGAACTTGATTAAATGCAGTTCCAGGAGGACAATTGTCACCTTTTGCCAACATCAACATCAAATTTTCCGCTAGTTTTATGTGCATAAATGCAAATGCAAATGCCAACAAGACTGGAGAGCCCGAAGGCAGACTTTTGATGAGTTGTGCAATTTCCAGCCAAAGGCATGAAAATGGAAAATAGAAAAAACCCGTCCATTGTCGCCTGTCGTCTTTGGTTCGCCTTTTGCCATTCAAGCGATTTCCTAGCCCCATCCGAACCCCTTTGCCTTTCCCATTTTTTGCCATACAGTCCGGAAAAGCGAAGACTGCGCTTGATTGTCTGTGTAAATGCGGCGCCAATTTTTTATGCTCATAAATGCAGGGGCAGAAACCGGCAAAAGGCGAAGGCAATGCGAATGCAAAGCGACTCCTTTTACCACTTTCCACTCAAGTTCATTGTATTTGCATGCCGCCTGCCCCTGCTGGCATATTTTCTGCTGTTTCATCATTCTCATCAGCAGCAGCAGCAGCAGACATTGCTCATACGCCACGTTCGCCCGCCCGCTCGTCAGTCAACAAAAGCAAAAGCAAAAGCAAAGCCAAAAGCAAAAGCTGCAGTTCATATAATTTTTTCTCCATGCTTTGTCCGAGTCAAAACGTTAACAGTATTTTCAGCATTTTCGAGACAGTTTGTCATAATTCCATAGAATCTACTTTGCATTTTTTCTCTGACTCCTGGCTTGGGAGCTTTTCTTCCTGTGACGTTTTATTGTGTCAACATGACAAATCGTCTAGTGTCAGTGGAGAACTGGAGGAGGAATGGGGGATTAGAGCGAAGGTGGGGCTTCCCTTATTTAATTTCGAGGTGGTCTTTAATGGGCTAAATGGATGGTCACACCGGAAGAAAATAGGTACGATACATTTTCAGGGTGCTTAGTGAATAATTTCGAAGAAATTCAGCTTTTTCTCTGTGCTTCCCTTTCAGTTTATGGCTTTCCTGTTTGACCCTTTAACCTTTTTTTTTTTTTGGTTCGGGAAGGCATTTGAATTGTTTCACTTTTTATCAGCTGGACCATAAATTCCATCGCTCAATTACAATATTTGGGCCATCACATGCAAATTTATGAGCGTTTTCATTTCGTTCAATTTACTCGGCTACTATTTCTTCCTTCTCACATCTCGTGTGTGTGACTGCTGGTTCTGGCTGTCAGTGTTATATTTATGCTTTTTAGCATCGGCACCACCTCGAAGGAGGGAAAAATTTATTCATTGAAGTTTTTACAGTCAACTACACACCTCCTCAATGCGGTTAGCCATCGCCATCATCATGGTCATCATCCTGATCCTGGATGTGTCTGAGCTCTTGCTCTGCTCCCTGCTCTGACGTAATCATTCATACTTCATCAAGTTGACCCGAGTACGGGGCTGGCTTTGGCTTTTCTATACAGACCTGCTCCTCGCTCTGTTCCTACTTCATTGCTATGCAAACTGCTCCCAATGGCTACGTTTAATGGTCAAGTGTGTAAAATTGCATAGCAAATCGTTGGGATGGTGGGGAAGTTTTTTGAGCTGGGGCTGGGTGCGGGGAACGATTCCGATTCCCGTACCATTGCTCTTAGATAAACATCTTTGCCATCTGTTTTTGCTCCACTTTGCTCAAGCGTTCTTCCTCGCCTTGGATCCTGGGATCTAGAATCTGGGTCCTTGGTCCTTGGTCCTTTTGGCTGACTGCCGACTGACTGAGTTACATATTGATGTGATTTACCACTCATGTCTTTGGGGCGTTCCCCGTCCCTGGCAAATTGTTTTGGAATTCAGTTTTGAATCGATTCTCGTTGTGGAATGATATACACGCCGATACAGCCGATTCGTCGCACATTTTATGCCTCTGCTTGAGGTCCAATTTGGAGTCGGACGTGTGGCTCTCGTTTTTCTTTTCCTTTTCCCCCATAAATAGTGTCGGTCAAATAAATTGAAACTTCACCTGAACTGAATTACGGCTTCCCTTCTGGATGCCTCCTTTGATAAAAGCGCTTAAAGCTAATTAAAGAACTTGCATAATAATGTATATTATGACAATCTAGTCAAAAGCTGATTTAAGAAGGTCAAAATAATTGTATGCTTATTGTATATTATTTATTCATTACTTACTATTACTATATTATATGGGTCAAAATTATTTTTTTATCTGAGAATTTTTGCTTTAGCTCATAAGTACCTTCCATCTCGAACCCACCCATCAATCAATATTCGAGAAATTCGCATGCTGGCTGGCTGACAGAACTCAGTCTCGCCTCCCCATTGTTGATTTCATTACAATTTCGATTTGCATAACCGAATGCCTAAGCAACAATTTAGCACTGGCCCCATCGGTCCAAAACGGTCGCCAGGGACTCCTTTTCACTGTCAGTGGGGCCGAGAAGTGGCTTTGAGACGAGACGAGTGTGGGTCTGAGTTCATCATCGTTCTTGGGGCAGAGTGTATCAATTTTGGGAGGCCGCCTCACATTTCATTAGCTTGTCAACATTTGTGTAGTCGACAAGCCTGTGATGGCCATCTCTTTGACACTTCAGCCTGCGGCGTGCTCCTCGGATGTAGTTGCCATGGCTGTGGCAAGGCGCACGACACACAAGGAAGCCCTCCTGCTGCTCCAGCTACTCCCCCTCTTCCCGAGGCAGCATTCCCCGCACTTTGTGCCTTAAATAGTTAAACTGCTTAGCGAGTGTCTTGCGATTTGCAGACTATGCCACATGCTCCGGTTGCTATGCAAATCAATTTGCCCAGCCGGGCCTCTGCGTTCTATTTCTATTTGCCAAGTGAGATGAGTAGCAGAGTTCATTAGAGTTTTGTTTAGTTAACTTTCCAGGGAAGGGCGGGCAGGCTTTTGAACTTTGATACCACCTAGATTTTCTAAGCGCTTTGTGCTCACCCAGTTAATTTGTTTTAATTGCCATAATTTAGTCCGCCTGCCTGCCCCGCTGTCTGTCTGCTTTGATTTTCATGCAAATTTAAAGCGCTTAAATTGTGTGGCATACACAAAAAGAGCGAACTCAACTCAAGGGTGGTGCTAGAGTCAGGTAACGAGCTGAACAAAACGAAATCCTTTTTTAACAAAGGGAGAAAGGGAAATCATAAATTTTGCCCAGCAGCCATAAAAGTGTTTGGAGCTCAAAAGCAAATATGCAATACGCTTGCTATCGATATGCGAAAATCTACGCTCCTTCTGTTGCTCCTTTTTTGTCCTAGACAAAAAGAAGAATCCCCAGCACGTAAAAAGCTCGACGAGGAGTGTTGTGGAGTATTTTATTTATTTTTTGCCACAACACACACATATACTTGTACATATTATCAGCAAATGTTATTAGGGCTCCCCCCGTAAGTATGCAACAGTTTTTGTTCGCCTTGTGTTCTTTTATTTGCTCGGTGTTGTTTTTAGCTTCGGTTGCCCTGCGGCAGACAGCACCAAACAACGTCGAAGAATGAACAACCAACAGGCAGCCAATTAGGCAGCCGAAATCTGGTTAACTGTTGCTCGACGACTCCTTTTTGGCAGGCAGCCAGTTTTGTTCTTTATTGCAGTTTAATAGGCCAGCGACTCGACTGCCTGCCTGATAGACACAAGATAGAAATGGCAACGCATTAGGCAAATCGTAAATGCGCGAACTTTCTGCTCGCTTTTTCGCCGCATTCTAACCACTTAACGCAAATGATGTTGATACAGCCGATAGACCAAGGTGGTAACTTTCTCCCTAAAAAAAAAAAAAAGCTAAGAAAGGAAAAGGGAATTCCGCACATAAACACACTTTTCACACGGCGCGCTTGTATTATGATTATTATTACTCTTGTTGTTGTTGCGGGCGAAACTTGCTGTTTTTCTTCGGCTGCAGAAAGTCGTTGAGCGTTAAAAGCAAACCCAAAAATGTTCTACAACTTTCTGTTTGCCAGTATGCGAGTGTGTGTGTTTGTTGGAACAAGTTAATGTAAAAGTATTTTTATGCTTTGAAAAACATTTGCCAAGCCAAAATTTTTAAAGAAAATAATAAGGGAAGGAAGAAAAAACCGGGAGAAAGAAAAGAAAACAAAGAGTGGGAGAAATAGGCAAGCAAAAGGCAGTGGAAAAATATGTGGTCGTTGTTGTTGTTTCATAAATAAAATATAAAAAAAATAAAATCAAACAAAACAGGCAGGAACAAACTCCTGGGAAAGTCTGAGTCGGGTATCCTTGATATCCGACATCATCAATGTCGAAGTGGGGGATTCCCACATTATCCTCCGTTCTCAGCATCATCATCGTCATGGATCAGCCGCAGCTTCAGTATCAGTCGCTGTAATTTCGTTATAGGCAAGAGCGTGGGTTTCCTCTCACACAGTGTGTGTGTGTGCCACAAGATAAATGTCTATTTAAATTGTCCCTGCCGTGCTTCTAGCCGGTTGCCGGTTCGGAGTCCTTTGTGCCGTCGATTCCTCAATGGCCATGCCATGGCAATGCCACTTGACAGCACCACCAAACCACTTCAGAGTGGTCCTCGACTCGACTCATCCATCGCATCCCATCCACCCCCTAGTTAAATCTTTATTGTTATCATAATTTGCTTTTATCCGTGCTCAAAGCTTGTCGCATGGCAGGTTACCTAACCAAAGCCCATTCATTCATCCCGCCGAGAAAAAAGCAGAACGCAAAACGAGAAATCGAGATAGCTGCGGCAAGTTGATATTTTAATACTCTTGTAGATAGATAGCTTCTGTTTTATTCCCTATTTTCCACAAAAATATTCTTAACAATACAATAAAAAATGTCAATTTAATAGGCCAGAAGCCTATATTTAAAGGTAATCCTTATTTTTCATAAATATATATATAAATTGGAAATGCTGTTTGCCCTGATCTACAAAATATATTACATTTTCCTAGGGTATATGAAAGCGAGCTGAAACCGAAACGCGACCCAAAGTTCACATTTTTATCGTAATTGTTTTCGTGAATTTTTCTTCGTCGCTCCTGTGCGAAAGTGAAAAGTGGGAAAATGGAGCGTAAATAGCACTGAGCTTGTTTACCATTTTCCCGCTTTGTGACTGCCATGCAAATCAATAAAAGTTGATAATTGAGATTTCTTTAACAAGATTTCGGGTGTCACAATGACGAGCTCTGCTCCTGTTCTTCCTGTTGCTCCTCTGTCGACTTCTCGATGATGAAACAGATACCGAGGTAGAAGCAGTGGGAGAATATTAGAATCATCAGCAAAAATTCCATTTCTAGGTCGTGTGCCAGTGACATAAATTATAATTAGATTGGAAACGATGGGCAGACCTTGAAAAATGATCCGTTTCGGTGGGATTGGAGAAAGGAGGCAATTTCCTGGTAACGGCGGTGCATCATTAAATGAATTAGGAAAAATCTATATCCTAGAATAATTATATTGCTCATTAAATATTTTTTCGATTACCTTACATTCTTGTGTTGCCATAGACATGGCACGTTGTTTGTTTCCCTCCTTTGCATAATTTGATTTATTGCGCTGTTTATGATTTCGAATTTGAAAAATACAAAAAATAAAAGTATCCCCCTCCATCTCTCTAGTATTTGTCGTATGAAATTTGATATTGTGTGCCTATAGATACCCAGAGATTGTTGTAATTGTCCAATGTCTTAAAAATTAAGCGGACCCAAACTCAATACTCGACTAACTAATTGTTTTCTTTTCTGTTTTGTTTCAGGTAAGGATCGATGAACAATTTATATATAAACTGAACTATCTGGTAAGCGATTTGATCAGTTATATCAAACTACTTTTAAAACTGGTTTGGGCAGGGCAATTTGTCCCAAAAGCATCTTCGTTTCTTGGGCCATATTTTTGCTGATGGGAGAATCCGCTTCATTTGGCATTGTGGCAAGCATCCGGCAATTGTGTGCCATAATTGAATTTTAAATAAGTCCATCCAGACACGCACGAGAGTCAATTGCAGTCCCGTATCCTTTTCTTGCTCCTCGTCTGCCTGACTGCCTGCCACACTTGTCTACTTTTTAAACTGTAAATAAGTTTCATCGAATTTCTTCGCTGCCTCCGACAAAGACGTCTGGCAGACGTTCCTGCTCCTTCGGCTGCTCCTTGTGTTCGTGTCTGTCCTTATTGTTGTGATGTTGTGTTTGAGTTTGCCGCATCCTGCGCCATAAAGTATGCAATTTTATTTCAGTGCGACCGGCACTTACCTGGCTGGCATCACTCCTCCCTCCTTTTCCACTTGAGTGCCATAAAATATTTAAGTTTACATTTCTCACACCGAGAGCTGCCCATTTCCCGTTCCGAACGGGGATCATCCTCTCCTCTAAGCTCTAAGCAGGCTCTGTTTCTGGTTTGCTGTCCATTTTTCTAACTAAATTTGTCCAGTCAAGCCTTTCACAACTTGACCACACACTTGTCTGCGCTGCAACAAAAGAACTTAAAATATAAAATTATTATAAATAAAATAAAATAAGCAAGATAGCTGCAAAGGCCTTCTGTTTTTTTTTCATTATTGTATGTGGTAATTATTTTCTAATTAAAGGTGTTGGGGTCTTGATTTCTTGTAATGGGCTTTGGAAGAACATAGATCTGGGCTGTTGGTCATAAAACATGTTTCAGTTTCTTGTAGCTATCAAACAACCAGAACAGATGATTCATAACTCGAATATAAATTATTTTCGCTGTGTATCCTTGCAACCCTGTTTGTCTGGCTGTATAATATTTGCTCTGCCATTGTCATTGGCGGAGGAGGATTCGCCTCTGACACGACCTGAACTGGAACTGGCTATTTGTGGAGCACTTGTCCGTTCGACCGACTCTCCAGCTCTGATTACCGGCAATTTCGTTTTTCCTCACAGCAAATATAATTAAGTCAACACACAAACCCACACACACTTCTCGGCTATGTAGACGAATAGTGCGGCGAGTTGAGAGTTGCGAGTTCCGAGTTGCATGTGCATTTTATTTAAGAGTTCAATAAGCAAACTTTGCACCGAGTCAAGAGTGCAGCCATTAGGTAATTAATTTAACACTTGGCCACACAGTCGGCCACTAATTGGCTTCCATTTACCAATTGAGACAAATCCATCTGAGAGGAAAAATACAGGAAAAGGGGAGGCTCAAAGCTGGAGCTCTGGACCTGATAGATCGAAGATAAAGAATCGAAATCAAAGCGATGCAAGCAGGATGACTATTAATGCCTCAGGCAGCCATGGCAATAGAGTTCCTTTGCACGGCAAACGCTTCAATAAAGCCGATGGTCAAATGTGGAAAAGGGTCGAGGGTCGAGTGTCGAATGAGGAATGCCAAATGCTGAATGTGGGTGCGCTTGTTGGGGATGACTGCTCACCGACTGCTCAGTGAACCTGCTTGAAATTAATGTGCCACGTAAAAAGGGTAATTTCCAGGAGCCACGTCAAAGGTGCTTGGCCAAGTTCCAAGTTCAGGCCAGGACTTTCGGACTTGTTGCGTGCAGCATAGGTCTTCAAAGTGAAGTCAAGTGCAAAGGCAAGTAAAATATTTTCCTGTGAAAAAGAAAACCCAAGAGGGAAAAAAGAAAAGGGGAGCGGGAAAAGAAAAGGAAAATGGAGCAAAGGGAAACATCAGAATAGACAAGCTGCCAAACTTTTGTGACGTCTGAAAGGCGCTGCTCATTAAGAGGAAAGTCCTCAAAGGGGCGGGGAAATGCGTTTGGTGGCAGCGGCGCCTTTGGCATTAAACTCATTAACGGTAATTGCAACCTTTTTTTCTGCAAGCCCGTGCCCCGCACATCGCATTTTTAAAACGCAATTTTGTTAATTAATTTCGCACATGCCGCCGTCGCCGACGTCGATGTCTGAGGCGGCATTTCTCGCTATTCCACTCACTCGTTAGTCGATGATTTGGCTTTTGAATACGTTGTCAATCAGCGGAGGAGAGCGTCCTTGACTCGTCTATCTAGCTCTTCATCCATCTAGCTATCCCATCCACTTGTAGCTGCCTGTTTGGAGCGTTTTTACTTTGGCTTTGGCTTCTCGGCGCATTTCGCTTTTCAATTACGCGAAAACACGCCCTGCAGCCCACTTTGGTTTTGGATTCGGGTTTGGATCGGGCAGGGATAACGCGCTTTACCGCTGGAATCAAAAGCCAAAGGATCCGCCTCCTGCTGCTGACACTGATGATGATTGTCGCCCCAAGGGGCATTCCTCGGAACGCACTCCACTTAAAGAAAAGTCTAAAAAATACGAGACTTTATTTGAACTTGATTAATTTACTACTGGAGAAGCTTCGAAAAAAGGTTGTTTAATCAAGTACCGGACTTTTCTCTGAGTGCACTGCTCTCACGTTACCCCTGGCTGCAGAATAATTTGTCTTGCGGCCAAATGTTCTATCATCAGTTGGGAGTGCTGACGCTGAGTGCGTGTTTTGTGTGTTCGAGCCACTGAAAAGCGAAAAATAATATCCTCACTTGTAGCTCTCGAGTGCGGAAGATGCCCAGCCCAGATACGAGGGCTTCTTTTTCGTTTTGCTCGAGTCCTCGAGGCGGTTAACTGAATTTGAGTGAAAAAAGAAGGAAACGCCAGTTGGGGTACAAAAAAAATACCTAGAAACAGCAGAAAGCAGTGCAAAGCCGAGGGCAGCTTAAGGAGCTTCTGTGATTTATAAGCATGTGCTATGGCTAACCTTTTGCTTTTCACTTCTCCGCTCCGTTCAGAGGGGAACCCTCGTAACTGCCCCGCAATCAGCAGCCCTTTTCACGGGTCAGTGCAGCGTACACACACACAGCATATATAAGCTGGAAAACTGCTGTCATTGTTGTTGTAATCAAGTTAATTGCAGGGAAACCGGGAAACCCAAAGCCAGAGCGAAAAAAGAGAGTGCGCGAAAACGAGAGCGAGTAATTATGAGTAATTGCTATTAATATAATAAAGCCAGAGCCGGCGCTAGCCAAAGGACATATTCATAGCGCCCAATGGCACGCAATGAAAATATAAAAAAGCATTACAAGGCAGCGTAAAAAACAACGAAAATAATTCACAGAACGGAATACAGAATATATATTTGATTATAATCTACGTCAACAGCAGCAGCACCACCACCAGTATCGCTGTATCCAACAACAACAGCAACAAAGGGGGTTGTTATAGCCCTAGACAAAGCTCGAAAATTGATATTAATATTTCCGCCTTTTTTAGCCTCGACATTCCATGGAATGTCCATAAAAAAGAGGACCTAGAACAAAAGACCCTGAAAGAGGAACAAAATGTTACGAGCCATTTGTGAGCGCCTTGTTATCGGCCACGCCCACACCCCCTCACCAAATTGGGGCGCAATGTGTTTCCTTGGCATTAATTTTTGCTATTTAGCAAACGCACGAGAAGAAGGCGGCAGCAGGCAACGAAATATCAAATTAATTAGCGAAGCTTTGCGGCAAAAAAAAAAGAGAAAAAAAACATCAAAACCAAGAAAAGAAAACAACCGCAATACCAGCAACAATGTCACAGTCAGAAAAAAAACAAATTAGGAAAGCTGTTGCTGTACTCAAGAACAAAAATGTAACCCAATCAAAAATCTGACTTTTTAAAGAAGTTGGCTAGCAATTTTCACCTACTTTAATCTCCTAATAGTTTAGAAGTTGTGAGGAAAAAATATATTGCTATTGATAAATACAATATCTGATTAGCAAAGAAATTTATAGGATTTTATATCTGCATTTTTAATAATGTAAGGTAAATAATTGGCATGGTATAACTCTAAACATTTACAAAGCCTCAATAAAAATCCACTTTAAAAGGTTGCCCAGATAACATACCATGACTGATTTGGAATATATATGTGATGCCTACGAAAAGGGTCACTAACTGCATTTCGATTTACGGTTTAAAATAGGCTGGAAAATGGCTGGAAAATATTTAAGGGGCTTGTGTTAATCTCAGCCCACATAATTATACGCAATAATTAAGCTGAGAAAGTGTGTGCCATTTGTCAATCTGACGTTGACAAACTCGTTGGTCTAGATTAGGAATACACATGGGTCTGAATGTGGGCCTGAGCCTGGGCCCTTGGCCATAATGAGTGCGAATTGTAAACACAACAAATGCTCGGCTGCGGTCTCATTCAGTATTTCGAAACAAAACCAAAGCGGACAAGGACACGCCGGCTTGCCCCAGGACATGAGGCGAAAACTTTGTTTGTCGTTGTCCTTTGTTGTCGTTTGACTTTTGCTTAAACGCTTCAATGACTTAATTATATTCCGTAATTGTCTCTAAATCACAATGCTATAATTAGATTGCAGCGCATTTGTTTGTCCTGTTTGTCCCTGTGGCGTCAGACGCACAAAATATGTCTTACTTAGCTGTCTTTGCTGAATTATAAAACTTGACTGCTTGCAACAGAGTGTGCCCCCGCACAAAAGCCGGGCCAGAGCTATTTCCCGGCAAGCCAAATTCAAAGGAAAATGGCTGAGAATAACCGAGAAGTAGAGGCAGCAGGGAAAGTGCTGCAGTCAAAGTTTTTAAGTGTTTATTTCAATTATTGTTTGGCTGCGTGTTGTCTGCTGGAGCTGGGTTGAGGTCGTGTATTTCGCCGAAAGAGAGGGCAATTTAATTTTCCGCATTTTGTGCAAGGGCGAGAAAAAACAACAAACAATAACAGAAACTAGTTAAGAAATGCAAAAGTTTTTAGCGTGAAAGTTCGTCCTGCCAGTGTCCTTTCGCCCCCCTCTGCCCCCAGACCCCCGTTTCCTTTTGTTGCTTTTGTTGCGCATGGCTTTGTTTTCATTTTCATTCACGTGCGCTGAGTTACTCAATTTTTGTAACAGGGGGAAAACAATGCGACTTAATGGCAGGGCACCTCCACTCATTTGCCTCATTTTCCACCCACACAACACATCGTCGCTTTGGCATAATTTAATTTTACACTCATGTGCTCATTGCTCCTCGAGACTCTGGTCCTGCTGCAACTGTTTAACTAATCCTGCTCGGCAACAATGTTGATGAAACATTTGCACAGGGGGTGGAAAATCTGCTCACTGACCCCCTTCCCTTCCCCCCC